>JAECWQ010000230.1:2530000-2981848 GCA_018150835.1 Drosophila repletoides
ATATTATGCATTAGAAAACAGGATTCAATTTAAAAATAAACTTTTTTCCATAATGGCCAGGATAGTCCTTAGCCCGCGTAAAGTTCATCTTAGGAAACAATGTCTAAATAAATGGCTAATACAATTACTACGCTTTATAATTTACTGCGTCTAATGCTTTATATAAAAAACTATTTGGTAATTTATAATTTAATTCTAACTAGCAGGTATTACCCAAACATTGGAAGTAAATTTTAATTCTTGGATTATTTTTTTCCCGTGGATTTATCAAAATGAGTCAACTATTATTTGTTGGGAAATAGTTTTGCAAAATAGCGCGGCAATTTAAAAAATGATAACTCTACACATTTTCACCTGTTTCCCGCCCGCGATCGAAATAACTTTTATATTATATTATATTTAACATAAAAAATTAGAGGCAATTCTTAACAAGTTTTGAGATTTGATGTTAAGTTTTTGGATATTAATTTGACTTTGATAATAGGGGTCAAAGGTCTCCCTTTATCATACATTCGGCCGATATTCCAAAAATTGGGAAACATGTTTACCTTACTTTGTGTGTCGGATTTCCCGAAAATCCTTCTTTTTGGAAACTTAAAGTATGTCATAAATCTTGGGTCCAATTTAAACTTGATACGTATTACCATTTGGGCCGTGCGGTGATAAATCAGTCAGTCAGGAAAAAGTTATATAGAGGGATAAACATTTCAACATTCAAATAGAATTTTCGCATTGTACTTATGACTCAAATTTAAAGCCTGGAAATTTGCAACTCTTTTTATAACATGCCAATCCTTAGGAAACTATTCCTTTTGACCCTTTTCTGTTAATTTATACTGGAGTGAGTGCACTCTGACTAACCTAAAAAAAATTATATAAATAAAGTGTTATTTATACTAATTCTTATATTTATTTATACAATTAGTTTTTTATTCTGTTTATTTTTTTAAGTGTGTTCTTGTACATTCTCTTTGTGCACTTCTCACCCGGATTACTATATCATATAGCTCTGCAAACGTGTGCAATCATCGGCGAGCTGAAGATATCATTTCCTTACTAGTTATTACGTGCTTTTATATCCCTTTCGTCCTCTGTCATTTAAAATTACTTTTCTAACTCTAATAGTAGCACATCTTACCATTATCAATATCGACTTCTTACTCTATATTTGTCCCTAATATTATTATTAACTTTGCTTTATCTTCTATGAAAACTTTTAGATTCTCGTACTCCAGACAGCATTCATAATTCTGGAGTCTTTTCAATTATTTGAAAATAACCTTTGACTATTCTAACATTCTAAAAATGAGTTCTATCATAGAGCCATTAGAATGTAATCTGCTTATCTGAAATTACTCTAATAAATTATTAAATCGACTTTGCAGCACCTCTGTAAGTCGATAACTTTCCCTTTTCTGGACGGGTTTGTTAAGAGTCAGTCTACCACGACCAATCTGCTTAAACTCACATCATTGGTGATGAAGTATTCCTAAATAGCATGCAAGCAGATGTCACATATTGTGATTTCATTATGATGATCTTATAATCTTTTTATTTATTTATTTATTATTAAATCGACTAATTGCAGTCGATTAAAAAATTACAAAAGATAAAAATAAATTATTATGTAAATTAAATTCAAAATTTAGAAAATTAATTAAATTACAAATTATAATTAAGATTAAAATTACATTACATTTAAGCCTTCTGGGGTATTATATACAAATTAATTTTTTTTTCTAGTCCAACATTTGTTGCACAGAATTGGGGAAAACCCAGGCAAAAAAAAAAACCCAATCAGACCAGTAAAGAAGGTGAAAAAGAAATATAAAGATTGTTGAAAATAGAATGAAAATAGACTAGAATAGAAAAAAGTATAGAAAGTAAGAGAGTAATAAAGTAAGATAAGAACAATCCAGGAAAACACCAACCCAAAAAAGAAGCAGTGTTGCCAAGGCAGCAACCACGTCAACCATTAATGATTAGGGTTTTCCCGAAGATAGAATAGAAGGGCAGATTTTAGGTGTAAGAGGTGAAGATCTTATAAAACTTATTTTTTCTTAACGAACCTTCTAACTACACTTGTCTGCAGCGCTCGCAGAGCGTATTGTAACTTTGTCACGAAATGTGTAATGAATTATTCCTGCCATCTCCGACCCTATTAAGTATATATATTATTAATCACGAGACGCGTTGATATATCCATATTTTTCTGTCCGTCTGTTTATATGCAAACTGGTCTTTCAGCTTTTGAGCTAGGAGAATGAAATTTGGTATAAAGCCTTCTTGTTACTGCAGGCAGCGCATATGTCGGATCCGGTAGGATCGGACTATGTCAAATAGCATAGGAACAACCGGTTCAAAAGTTGTTGTATAGAAAATTTTTATGTTTCTCAAGATATCTTGACTAAATTTGCAAGTTATATGGAAAAGTGCGATTTCCAAACGCACACCTATATCATTATTTATATTATTAGATTATTATATCATAAAGCTCTGCAAGGGTATGTAATCTTCGGCGCGCCAAAGATAGCCTTTCCATACTAATTTTTAATTTTTTTTTAAGTCTTTAATGTAATATCGTATTTAAGATCTGTCGACTTGGCAAAGAGTTTGTAGTCGCATATTTGTAGAGTTATGTTGTAGAGCGGTTGCAAGAATATTAATGTGATTTTCTAATCTTCTCATGTCCTGTACTGTGCTTTTTGAGTTCATCATTGACCCCAGGAATCTTCAGTACTTTGCGATGCCATTGTTTTCATGATAGTTTCGTGTTCCCATAGTTGGATACCATAATATTGGTTTTATATTTGTTTTGTATATCAGGAGATTCCAACGGATATGTAGTTTGGATCTGCGGCCAATGAGGCAATTGTAACCTTTCAGCTCAACTTCAGCCTGTTTCCGCTTACTAGCATGTGGGCTCTCCATGTTAGTTTTCTATATAAGGTCAGGCCCAGGTACCTTGGGGTGTTCTGCTCTAGGATAACAGCTTCATCAAGAAATACTGTTGGACAATTTCCATGCCTTAGAGTGAAGGTTGTAGCATTAGACTTGTCATTGTTAACTGTGTTTCACCTCATCTGCCAGTCATTTACGACATTGCCATTAATTTGTCAGTCATGTACGACAGTTACGTTTGCATAGGGCTTCCAGGAGTTCTGGGCAATCAATTACGGGTAGGTCAGCCGTGTAAATGTTGTATAGGAGAGGGCCTAATACGCTACCTTGTGGGACGTCAGCTCTGACTGACCTTACTTGAGTGACTGCATCGCGCAATTTTACCTGAAACTCCCCGTTTCTGAGATATGAAGCCAGAAATTTGTAGCGTGCTTCTTGAAGGCTCCTCTTAATTTTCTGTAATAACCCAGGATGCCAGACTCTGTCAAATGCCTGCTTAACAGAGCAGCAGTAGTGTTTTCTTTCAAAGACGTCTTGTCTGCTCTGATTCCATGCACCTTTGTTGCCAGATTCATAAATTGCATTAAAATATTTGTAATAAACTTGTATTACAATCGCGTCTACCATCGTACTCTGATAGGCTATTGCTCATAGATCTTCCTTCTTTATCTAACCGTAGAACTATTCTTGGTGAAAATTTTCTTCATAAATTAACTATCCACGATAATAGTTCCCCTGCGGCACTTTTACCGTAGAACTTTTCTTGGTGAAATTTTTCATCACGCTCTTCACTTTTACCACAGTTTTTAAATAAAATAAATAATTACTGTGACCGTTTTATAGTGAAATTTTAATTTTTAATCAACGTATGAGTACATCTTCCTATCATTAAAAGCTTTAACGCCATTAAATAAAATGTTGGGATTCCCCGTGTAATAAAGTGGAAAGTATAAGAAGGTTTTGGCTACTTTTTGCATAAACATTCATACATATATTAACGATATCAAATTGACTATAATATATATTTTTTTATTCTTTAGGTTGATAAGAATTGCAATGCAACAATGACACCACAAGCCACAGCAGACTGTGGCTTGCAAAACGTTATTTCAGGGAATCAAAATACAATGCCAAAACAGCAGCAGCAACTGTTGCTGGCCGCAAATACTCCGATAACTATTCCGAATCTTCCAAGTGCTTTGATCCAATCTTCAACAGTGGTCATTGCGAACCAAGAAGCCTCCATTGGAAGTACGGTCAATGCTCAATTAAGGTCATCCCAGGCCGTTGTTTATGGTAGGCGATGCGAGGCTCAAAGCATTTGCGGTTCAAATCAAAATAACTCGGCCCCAGTATATGTAAGTTCTTGATTTTTCATACAAGTATGAACATTTTTAGCTTAAGATCTATCTTATAGTATCCGGAAGAAAAAATTATAGCGTCTCATCCGTTACCACTTTTAACAAAGATACAAACAAATGATGATCACAAGGGAAATATAGATGTGACAGTTATTGCCACCGAAAATGATCTCGAATCTAAAAACAATGGACTAATTAATGTTGAGGTTGCTACCAGTAGATCTCTTTGCGGGGACCAACTGCAAACGAAAAGGACTGGTAATATTACGGAAATAATGGAATGTACCACAAAACTTCAGCAGCACCAACAAACAGCAGACAAAAGCTCCGATAACAGGAGATCATCTAGCAGCATAAATCTCGGTGACCAAAAGTCAACTTATGGACGCCTGCGTGTTCTTACTACGCCGCTCACTCAAGCCGGCCCTATCCAACTAAGTGCTGCTTTATCTCCGTCCCATGATCAAGAGAATCAGGAATTTGATGTAATTTGCGGAGATGGAACCTCGATGACCAAAGCCGTTATCAGTGTTCGTGACCCAGTGTTCGCGATACCTACTTCCATGCCACCACCCAACCGCCGCTCAGTAACTTCGACCAATCTGCGGACTGCTTCTTCGGCAGTTGGAACAAGTTCTACATCTACACAACGCCTCAATAGTGGGGGAGGAGGAACCGTCATTGGATCCATTACTGCTAGAAGCAGCGTTGCAGGCGATCATTCCGTCACACAGTTTGCTTTAATTGACGATGAAAATGTGTCCGCGCTTCAACAAGTGACAAAGGGCGGCGGAGCGCTGACTCTGGCGTCACAATGGAAAAGTCAATTTGATGATTCTGAAGACACTACTGATAACGAATGGAAGCAAGAACCACAGGTAAATCAATAATTGTCAAAACGGTAGGAGCTTTTGCCGAAATTAGATGAGAATAAAAGATCAGTGCTTAAAATGTCCAGATTGTAATATTATGTTTTTTAACGTTTTAATCTTTAAATGTATTTATCATAAAATATAAGTATTTAGATACATATCTATAAAATATTTTCGAATATATGTGTTCATATATGTATGTGAGTAAATAAATGACTACACACTCATTTTCGGTACTCATTTTCGAGAACATACGTAACAGCAGTGTAACTGCAAATATGTTTTTTTGCAATCGGCTTAATATCTTAAACGGGTGCAATACTGTTTATATTTTAAAGTACACATCCCACATACACAATTTACTCAGGAAACACGCATAAACTATTAAAATCACATGTAAAGTTCTTAATTAATGAATTTGCCACCTCACAGTCACAACCGAATTTGGATCAATTGACAAAAGCGGATATGGTATTGCCGTTATTATGCGGAGCCACGAATTTAACCGTAACTCGCAACACTACTATAAAAGCAGACGCACCCCGGAATGAAAAGGTTAAAAGGTGAGTCAACTAGGAACAATAATAAAGAAGTTAACACAGATTTTGAATCACACATATATACATATCTGCTATGAACTAAATTGGATATATTTTTTGTTAATAACAAAAGCAAATTCAACAATAAATGTTTCAATCTCTGACTATTTAAAATGTCCGACGTTTAATACAAATTTTCAGAGTCAGTCTTCATTAAGATCTCGGATCAAATGTGCCTGTAAGGATCTATTGAAGCACTCTAAAACGGAACCTTACTATCACAAATATATTGAATTGAAAGTATAGCAATATTCTTTACTAATTATTTATATAATGTTATTTTGTTTTTACCGGCTCGGATCAACGGTGTTTTAGAAAAAACACAACTTTTATCCCCTTGCAAAGGGTATTATAGCTTTGTCACGAAATGTGTAATGCATTGAAGGAGCCATCTTCGACTCCATAAAGTATATATATTATTAATCAGGACGACAAGACGAGTTGATATAGCCATGTTCGTCTGTCCGTCTATCCGTCTCACCGTCTGTCCGACTGCTTATATGCAAACTAGTCTCTCAGTTTTTGAACTAAGTGAATGAAATTTGCTAGGGCTCCTTCTTTTTCCTACAGGCAGCAACTATATACCTCCCATAGTAACAATCAGTTCAAGAGTTAATGTATGGAAAAATTATTTGTTTTTCAATGTAAATTGCTTATTAATTTATTTAAAAGTTATATGTAAAAGTGTAATTTGTAAAGGTATACCAAAAATAATTAAGATCGGATTATTATATCATATAGCTATGCAAGGGTATGTAATCTTCTTAAAAATTAAAAAAAAAATAATTAACTAAAAATTACAAATAAGATTAAATTAACATAACATCTAATCCTTCTAGGGGCCTTACAAACTAATTTTTATGGTCCATAATTTGTTGCACAGGATTGGGAAAAACCCAGAAAAAATAACCCAATCATACCAGAAGGCGAAAAAAAGAAATATAAAGATTGTGGAAAATAGAAATAAAATAAACTAGAATAGAAAAAAGGATAGAAAGTAAGAGAGTAATTAACTAAGATAGGCACAATCCAGGAAAACACCAGAAAAACAAACAAAGGCAGCAACCACGTCAGCCATCAATGATTAGGGTTTTCCTGGAGAAAGAACAGAAGAGCAGATTTTTTTTTACGTGTGACAGAGAGAGTCCTGTAGAGACAACATGATAAAAATCGTTGTAATTAGAGCGCAGTACATGGAACCGATTGTGCAACGCATAGTCAGTTGTGCAATTAGATAATTAGTAAAGGATAATAATTTCTTGTTAGTCTACGAGGAAAATGAAAGTTAAGTTAAGAAAATAGAAAAGGAGAGCTAATGTCAACGATTATTAATTTATGAAGAAAAATAATACCAAGGATATTTCTCAGCCTATCAGAATACAGTGAAAGACGACGATCGGGATCCCAGTTTAAGCCACGAAGGGCAAAGACGAGGAATTGCTTCTAAATTGATTCAATACGAACTTGGTGGTCTCATATTGTGGCCTCCAAACACATGAACAATATTCCCGGATGGGACGCACAAGAGAAGTATAAAGAAGTTTGGCAACAATGGGGTCATTAAACTCCATTAAACGTTTAATGAATCCAAGAACACCCTTGGATTTGTTAGTTATAGAGAAGATATGAAGGATGAAACTACATTTGGCATCAAAAAGTACACGAAGGTCTTCCACTGTCGTTATACGTTGCAAGGGTACATTATCAAGCGCATACGTGACTAAGTGAAGAGTAATTCGACTAAAAGTCATAAACAAGCATTTAGAAATATTTAAATGCAACTTATTAGCCTGACACCAAAGATGCATGGAGTTACAGTCATCTTGCAGACAAATATAGTTAGAAGGATCGTTGTAAGAAAGAATAAGTTTCACATCTTCAGCATACATAAGGATGCGTGAGTGGGACAAAATAGATCGCAGGTCATTAATAAATAATGTGAAAAATAATGGACCAAGATGACTACCTTGCGGCACACCCGAAGTAACAAATACGGGTTTAGAAATTTCTGATCTCAACAGAACTCTTTGGGTCCTATTTTTTAAATAAGAGGAAATCCAAGTCAGAAGTGTGGGGGGGGGAATCCAATTTGATCGAGCTTGAAGATTAAGAGATCATGATTTACAGACTCATATGCTTTACAGAAATCAGTATAAATGACATCTGTTTGCATTCTACTTAAGAATGCATCATTCACCAATGATGTGAATTCAAGCAGATTAGTCGTGGTAGACCGACTCTTAATAAAGCCATGTTGAAAAGGTGAAATTATCTAATAGTGTCATAGAAGAATTAATATCAACGGAATTGTATAGAGTGGACCAATCAGTTGAGGAAAGAAGTTGATTAAGCAAGGAAAAATTTCCCTTGCGAAAACAACGGCGGCTTTTACTAACAGGTTTGGATATTGGTTCAGTCGACGGGGCAATTGATAGAGAAATTTCTACGGTAGGATGAAAGGAGTCTTCAGGAAATACTAATGGACACAATGGTAGAGGTGCAATCGTTGACAAAAATAAGATCAAGCATTCTGTCAAGATTATTAGGAATTGAGTTTATTTGAAAAAACGAAAGGTCATACAAGGAATCTAAGAACTCATGTTGTGCAGAAGGCACAAGATAATTAGATTTCCTAAAGAGAGACCACTGGATATTAGGCAAATTGAAATCGCCTTAAACGACAAACATGTCTTTATCACGTACGAGTGTTAATATATATTTAATACGGCTTAAATGCTGCATATAAATAGAAATATCAAAACACGGAGGGATATAAGAGCACGTTATGAAAATGGAACATGATGGAAACGATACCCTAAGGGCAACTATTTCCACATCAGGAGGGGAAACGGATAAAGTAATTGACTCGGACCAAAGGGAAGAATTAACTGCAATGAGTACCCCACCTCCACGACGAGTTGTTCTATCTTTTCTGTAGGATGTAAAGGTTACATGTCTCAGAAAAAGCAATAATTTGAGACTCGAAGGAAGAACTTTGTAAAAATACATTATTAAGTTTAGACACTAGACCTCTAACATCCTGATAACTAATATGTAGTAAATCAGAACATTGATTTAGTATTTTGGAGGGTTATTACTAATGGTTGCTTGCGAAAGAGAGCCACTAGCTTGGAGATTAACAGAAACAGGTCGATTGCGTTTTTTTATAATAAACTCATGAACAATTATTTGTAAACGCCAGAAATTTGAATCACAAATAAGTGAGAAAGTGTCTGATGGAACACTAATTTTAAAAGAGGCTTTTTCCGTAGGTTCAGAGAAATCATAATTAGATACTGATACATTGGCTGATGATTTGCTGGCACTATAAACATCAATAGCTTCGCCTGTAGTATCAGTTGAAAGTCTAGATAGGGAAATTTGCTTACGCTGTGCAACAACAGTAAGCAAAGGAGTCGGGGCAGGGTCAGAACCCTGAACAGTTGCCAACACTGGAAGCACAGTTGGTGGTGTAGTACCAGGATAGGCTGTATTTGAAGCAGTTGCCGGAGATGAAGTCGCAGACAGCACCTGAAATGGAGCTGCAATATCAGCCGGAGCTGCAGGGAGTATACGTAGGAACAGCCAAATCAAAACTTAAAACAAGACTGTCATAACATAAATCTGACATAAAACATAGACAACAAAATTCAATACAAAAAACTGCGCTTGGGACACAATATGTAGAGAAAACACACTCGAAGAATTTTGATGGAGTGGAGATTCTCCTACAAGAAATGAATTCAAACAATCATTTTATACTAGAAAAGCTACACATTATTAACACTCCAGAGAACAGAAGACTGAAGTATAAGACAGTTACAAATAGTTTATATCTCCATGTCAACAAGAGCAGACGTGTAAACAATATTGTATGTATTGTATTATATAAAGTCAACAAAAATATAATGAAAATCTTACCTTCTTTATTGAAAGAAGAAACTTTACTTATTTATTTTACTTTGTAATAATTTTGTAGTTGCCCTGAAGTCGGATACCGTGGTGTACCCGAAATATATCGGAAAAAATTAAAAATAAAAAATTCGTTTTTTTCTAAAACACCGTTGACCTCGAGCCTGTAAAAAAAGGAATAACAAAAAAAGGTCGCTAAACTCAGCTATTATTTATAAAATAGAAAATATATTGAGATGGTTCTCAAACTATTTCAAAACCAAATAAATGCTTGTTGCTCAATTTGTTCTTATATTATAAAAATCTTTGAAAAAAACATTTAACGATTATGAGCTTCATAAGGTCAGATCATTCATGGAGATAGAAAATTTGCTTATATTATTATAATTGTTTACACATTTATCAATACCTATTACATATTACAATTGTACTTAACTACCTAAATATATGTAATATCCCAATTGCCAATAGATACACACTTAATATAGCTGGCATCGAAAACTATGAGACCTTACAAATTTCCATACCGCACTGCTGGTCGGAACCTGCAATGGGTAATGTATTACGTAAAGAATTAGAACCACCTGCTGTCCAACAAGCAGCTTTTGATAACACTGTAAGCATATTTAAAATAAATTTTATTAGATTAAATTAAGTAAAATACAAAAAGTTACGTACAAATATTTTTAAATATAGAATGAAATTTTTGCATGCATGTTGAATGTTAAATGTTGTTAAATTTTTAATATATAAATTAAAAAATAACAATTCATTTTACTAATGAAAATATATTACTATACATATTGAAAGGTGGAGGACATTTTAAGCATTACTTCTCAAATTAGTTCTTATATTCGATCCATATATCTATCTTTTGGGTTTCCAAACGGTGCGGAAACATTAACATTTCAATTTTGTTTACTTTTATTGTGATGCTATTGTTTTGATTCAATGAAGGTGTACCGCATGGATATTGCAAGAAATGTTTGTGTACGCGAATCTTATTCAGAAACCGTGCCATTACCTAATGAAAAACTAAAATCTGCGTTACCCAATATGCCATCTTTAAAAAATACTGCTCCAGACGCACACTTAACCAATAAAAATGAAAGTCAAATGATGTGCAAACATCGGAATAGCCTTCCAAACGTATGTCTAATAGACATGTTTGATGAGAATCCGAAAGCGATGGTAGAAGCAAACGATGGTAATGGAACAAATATAAATTCAAAAAAAGACCAGGAAGAAATTGCTGTTCAAAAAAACACAGTCGCAGTGCCTTGGTGTGTTCAAACAACATTTTGCCAAAGGAGCAACTTGCCAACACAACCGCCCCCAAGTACAATACCACCACATTTAACGTCATGTCATCATGGAAACAAAGTTCCGAGTTTGGTCGATTCAAAAGTTCGCCTAGACGATGGTTGTGTCAGTGGACGACTGGAAATTCGTGTCATTTCCAAAGGTAGGGGAAAATTAAGTCTAATTTTTAGTTTTCGAATTGAACCAATTAATAGATTTTATATCGTTAGAAAACTCTCACCTCGACGAATCGGTCTACTACGACGCCCTAGCAGCCTCTATAAAAACTCCAAATACTAATTCTTGCGTTCTTTATAACAAAGCAGCATCTAACAATAAGCAAGGTTCCGGTCAAAGTCATAAGGAAGCAATGTACTGTGATGATATAGAAGTAGGAGCAATAATTGCTTCTTCTACATATATGGACATAAACGCAGGACATAATTGTAATCAGCATATACATAGAAAAGAGATACCAGACATCCCCAATGAAATCAGTTCTTACAGCTTTCATTCTGGCGATGGCAACAAAATGAAGTTAAATGGAAATTCTAATGGTGGTAACTTGGTGGCATCGACTAACGCACTGACGAAATCTGATTCCGGCACTAATCGTGTTGGAGGCGGAGTCGTGAATACAGTTGGAGATGGGTCTGAACTCTCATTCTCAACACCCAGTAAAATTCCTGTACTTACTTCCAATTTGCGACAATCTAAATGTGCTTCTTGGGCGGGTGTCGATATATCGACTACATCTGCAGCCACAATTAGCCCTCTAGGAGCAGAAGACGAGATTAATAAGCCTTCTAAGGATTTAACTGATAGCTCTAGCCGAGGTCACCCTTATAATAGTGTTTTACAAAATACTCCAAACATTATGGATTTAACACCAGGTTAGTATCACAATTTGTACAATAATTTATATTTATTTTTTGTGAAATGTTTTGAAAGTTGGTCCCAATCACGACAAGGATAAGCTCAAAATATTTATATCTATATCCCAGCCAGTAATCAAAATAATTTTAGGCTATATTCACCACGGCCCCTGTTTTCCGGTATTGAAACCGAAATTTCCAAAATAGAACTAAAAGATGTATCCTCAAAAAAATGTGATTTCCCAAAAATTCAGAAGTGCGTAAATTTTAATTTGAAAGTCTAAAATTAATTTAAGCTTGATCACACAAAAATTAAAAAAGGTTTTAATCACTTGTAGGTCAGCATCATCAATCGAGGCGATTAAGCCCTGGATTATAACCTGTTCATTTTAGATATAGATTAGACTTATAAAGCAATTAACCGCAAATGAATTCGGGAAAAGACGCTCTGCATAAGTACTTGTGCTTGTGCTGCCCATGAAAATTTATCAAATCCTAATCAAAATAAATAAATAAAAAACACACAAAATAAAATCTTAGGGAAACAAATGCCAGCGTGTAATCATAAGCTCTGAAAGAAATCAAAAAATGAGCCAAACTCGCGCTCGGCAGCAACAACAATAAGACGAACGTCGACTGTCGTCAATTCGGAATAACGCTTATTTCTCTATACGCGCTGACGAAGAGACAATACCAACAACAACTGCATCACTGCAAGTGAACGCGGAGAGAGCACGCTCTCTGTCACCAGCTTTATTATGCTCAAGCAGCATAACGGAAAGTGGATCGTGGAGTGCCCAGTGCCCGTCCCCCGACCCCGACTACCTAACTAATAAACTGGTATAGACTGGGCTCGATCGTTATGTCAAATAAAAAATTAAGCCCGCAAGCAATAAAGAAAACAAGTGCACCGAAAATAACGAAAACGTCTGAAAGCACTGAACTTAAAAAGTATGTGCGTCAGGTCAACTGTACAGAATTAGTCAAAAAGCTAACGGACTCACTTGGAGATGGTAAATTCTACGTCAGCTCGATAAAAAGGGGTAACATTTACGAAACAAAAATTCAAGTAAATGACAAACAAAACTATCGATCTGTGTGCGAGTCCCTTGATAATGAAAAAATTAACTATTACACGTATCAACTTAAAAGTAGCAAAGGTCTACAAGTTGTTATAAAAGGGATCGAACCAACAGTTCCAGTCAAGGAGCTAATAGATGGGCTTAAGGATAAGGACTTTAAAGTCAAAATGGCTATGAATACCAATGTTCAAGTTAGAATTGTTACCTAACAGTATCCACTTAGGTAAAAATGAAGTCCATCCTATCTACAAGATCACGTACCTACTGTGTACGGCGACGTACATCTTACTGAACTCTGCCCAGTAAATAAGAAGGACCAATCTGCCTAAAAATGTAGCAACAACCGCCAACTATAGAGGATGCCCTGTGTATAAGGAGTTAAAAAGTCATCTAAACCATCAAAAACCTGCATCTCGAAACCCAGCCATAAGGCCAAACTTGCCTTATATACCATCATATACAACCCCAGGCATTTCTTTGGCTAAAGCGTTAAATTACAACAACGAGTCGTACGCCTCAGTCACTAAAAATAACTTTCAACAAGCCACTGGAATAATGCAGCATCGGGCAGCGCAACAGAGGCCAGAAATCCATTCCCAAAATACCACTGAAAATCCATCCAGCTTATCAAGTAAAATAGAATCAATGCTGGCTACATTAACAAATACAATGGTAGCAATACAACAAACGATGCAGGAAATCATGAGTAACCAAAATCTCCTACTGAAGCTCCTAATCAAGAAATTTGCTTAAATGGCTCCTTTAAATATATCCTTCTGGAATGCGAATGGCATTTCACAGCACAAAAACGAACTCTTGCAGTTTCTTGATCACTTTAACATCGACGCCATGCTTATTTCAGAAACTCACCTAACAAGCACAAATTATTTCCACATCAAGGGATATAGTTTTTATGTTTTTTATGTCATCCCGATGACAAGGCTCACGGTTAATAACCTTGACTTTATTTCCCCGGGAAGGCCCACATATTCGCCTACAGATCCAAAAAACCAGCCCGACTTAATTCATTTTGCTGTTACGAGAAGAGATCTATCATCGGATCACTCGCCAATCTTACTTCACCTCTATAACCACTCACAGTTCTCAGAACGACCACATTTCCTCACTTCTAGCAAAACAGATTGGCTGAAGTACCGGAAATACTTAAGTTCACACATTGAAGACTGCCCAAACATTGGCTGTATAGATAACATAGATAGATCAGTTGAAACACTAACGTCTGTAATGTCTCTGGCTGCAAAACACCCCACTCCAAGAATAGCAGCTAATAAACTTTACAACAGTAAACGGGCTCCCAGACTTATTGAAGAGCTACTACGCGACAAGAGAAGGCTTCGGAGGGAATGGCAAGCCCATAGATCCCCTGTTTCAAAGAAGCGGTTAAAAATAGTCAACCATTTACTACGCAAAGCCCTAGAAGATGAACGAAACTTACAGCAAAGACACTACATGAAGGAACTCGCCCCAAACAACAAACGATTTGCATTGTGGAAAGCCAAGTCAGGCGTTTGCCCACCAATCGAGACTGATTCACCATTGCGTATCCCAACAGGAGAGTGGACTCGGAGCAACGAAGAGAAGGCAAATACATTTACCATCCACTTAGAAAATGTCTTCAAACCACATCCAGCAACAAACAGCTTTGTGCTCCCAACTGTCAACAATCTTGAAGCCCCTATGCCCATCATATTCCGAGCAGAAGACTTTACAGGGGTCATAAAGGACCAAGTCAGAAATCATAAAAAAGCACCGAATCACGAACTCATCTCCCCTAAAATGACCATAGAATATAATTTTCTCTCCATAATATTCAACCAAATGATGAAATGCGGATATTATCCCCAACAATGGATAAAATCAATCATCACAATGATCCATAAACCAGGAAAGGACAAGTCCCAGCCTTCATCATACAGACCTATCAGTCTCCTCCCGTGCCTATCAAAGATATTTGAGAAACGTGTATACGGAATGAAAATATCCATAAAGACCTAAATGTTGAAAATGATAAAGCCGAAATTTAAAAGGTGAAAACCAAGTATCAGGTTAAGCTTCAGTTCCACCCAAATAGACTTGCGCAGTCTCTAACAAGGCAGGTTGGCCATACACGACTCCGGCGAAGAGACCTCCCCACCCAGCAGTAATAGTTAGGGCCGTATTTTAAGAAATTAATTGTAATTAATAACCAAATACTTTAGATTAATATTTAATTACTTATCGTTAGTCTCCAAGCGAGAAGATTAAATAAAAAAAAAATACAGTTGAAAAAAAATAAAAATTTTTTTTAACAAATTATATTTTAATGAAATAGAAATTTAATTTAAAAAGTTATTTTAAATATATTAAAGGGATTTTGAAATATTTAATTAATAATCATTAAAAAATTAGAAAAATTATCATACGATTGCAGAATGTATTTAAATCACAGCATGCCGAAGGTTTAATTTCGGTTTACCATGTCAATACCCAAGGAGCCTTAACCTGAATTAAGAATTTACCGAATTATTATTTACGTTAAGTACCAAAATATAACTTTTTTCTTCTCTGACTATACACAATGCTTATAAGTTAAAAATATTTATACTTAAATGTATTTCATAAATAAATTAATTTTTTTGGGCTATATTTTAACTAGGATTACGCCGTCGTCGGGAGTCCTCGGAAGGAAAGTACGTAACTGATCCGATGCAATTAAACCTAAGATTTCAACGACCACGGGCTCGTAACTCTAGTAGGTAAGCAGAAAGTCAAAATTTGATTGAGAATTAAAGGGAGTTGTTCATTGTGGTATAATTCCGACAATTTACAGAACTCGTGGCGTTCCAACAACAATATTGGGCAACTTCGATGATCAGTCAACTGATAACAGCGAAGATCAAGGTGGAAAAGAACTAAGAGAAAATAGTACTGTTTTTGGAACTATACAATCTAAAGCAGCAGCTGCAACCTCCGCACCCATTGCAAAACGAAATGAGGAAGCATACAATATTCCATGGAATCAAAAGTCATTGGATCCCTCAGCGCGCAATGATATTTCTCCTCCGCCGGGTGACCCCAAAATTGAAAATAGTGCACGCTTACGTAGATACAGGCATAATTTAGAGTAATGTTAAAGCTTATAAAATGAAAAGCAATAGTATCAATTTACAGTAATGAACCGAAACATAAAAATAAATAAAGTTACACGTATTCAAATGTAAATTAGTAAATCCTTTATATAATTGAGTTTAATACTTATGCTTCAGATATTGAGTTTTTTTAAAGCTAAACGAAACTGAGTATCAAAAGTATCATGTGAATTTCAGTGACTAACTGAGATTAACTGTCTAATAAGAATTGTAGACTATTTATTATAATATGTATGTGCATTCAGCAGATGTTTGCTGAGTGACAGCGATAAGTTATTGTACATTTGCAATTTGTTGGGTTAGATAGTTAATTCAATATATATATTATCAGGCTCGCTTTAAGGAAAAAACATTTGTATGTGGTGTGCATAATTTCTCCTGACTATTCAAAAACTATCGGTCATCCAGCTGAACACATAAGAGGCATATATCGCTTCTAATTACTGTCTTTACATTAATTAATTTATTTTTGGGTAAAATTACTGACATTTATATTCAGTTTATTTTTAGATTTTACGAAAATAAAGTTTTGTTTTTTATGATGCTACGAACTTACATAAGAGTCTAGTTTGTATACATTCGAGGATAATAAAAAAATTATCCATTACAAATATTAATTTTTTTTTTAAATATTTTGTATATTTTATTATTTACCCAATTTTTATTTTGTTTAAAACTAACTAAAAATAATTAACAATACAGGTAACTGTAAATATTATATTATCGAAATTGTAATAGAACAAATTAACCTCAATAAAGTGTATAATTAATTATACGCCCATTTAATATGGGTATTTAAAATTAATTTATTTGTCCACAACATTTTGCACACGAACTTGCATAAATTTGGATGATTATTTAATTACATAAGAAATTGTCAGTTTCATACCTATTTTCATTTTGAGGAATTGATTTCATTGTACGATAAAGCTTTTGTCCAAATTTCATCATCGTAAGTATTACCGTTTAGTCTGTGCAATGATGAATCAGTCAGTCAGGAAAAAGAGTTATCCATTACTTCTTTCAAATTTGCAGAGTTCTAATTATATCGAATTTTATCACGTAGTCTCCATATAACTCTCTCTCACTCATTTAAAATCTGCTAATTTGATCTATCTCCTGGAAAACCCTGATCATTGAAGGTTGATGTGGATGCTACCTTTTCAACACTGCTTCATTTTTAGATTGTTTTTCCGGGTGTTCTTTTTTATCGTTAATCTGATTTAATATATCACTAAATAAGTCCAGATACAAACCGTGAATCCTTTCAAAATCTCGAAAGATTCTTAGTATTCTTTTGATCTTCAGAATAATTTCTCGATTAAATTTTGATAATTTGGAAATAGATACCGTGACGCATCTACTCAATATTAACTTGGATCATTGGTTCGAATAAATTTGGACACGCAATTACATTTTATTATGTATGTCAATGTGATGTATATTATCTTACTTTATTACTATCTATCTACCTTTTTTTCATTCTATTTTTCTCACTGTCTTGATAGGGTTTTTCCATTAAAATTTAGTTTGTTACTTAATGTCCCCAGAAGGCTTAAATGTATTTTTAATTTAATTTTATTTCATAATTTCTAATTTAACTAACACAATAATTATTCTTAACTATTGTAATGTTTGTATAGATTGCAATTATTGGATCAATAAATAAATAAATGGCTGTTCGGCTGTTATATATTCCGTACTCTCATTTGGGAAATAAGTTTGCTTCCTTTTCCTACCTACATTCGCAAAATTTGCATGATCATTCCTTTCTATCTTTCAGAGAATTCTCATTTAATTCTTTCCTTTCTTTCATTCGGGAGTGAATTCTCTCAAAGTGAACAGTCAAGTTTTTTTAGTGCTCCTTAATAAAATTCGTTTTTGTGTTATATTGAGTGATTTTCTTTTAAAATTAACTTGGACATAAACCATATTGGTAAGCCAGTACCACATTGTTGCACACATAGTCATCAGCTGTGCAATTTTTATCAAAAGCTTTAATTATTCTATTAACAATACCTTTACCTATCTTTCTTTTATGCGGTTGTTCGCTTGTGCGCCGCTCGCTTGCTCAGATTTTTATTGTTGCTTTGCACATTGTTCAAGCATTGTTTGTGAAATTTCTTGCTACTAACAGCTATTTCTTTGCGCTCACAATTAGCGCGCTCTTCATACTAAACATAACAATACCTAATAGGAAACTTTTGACATCTTTTTCCTTACTAATATTGTCCTAATAAAATGTCTTGCTGCAAGATTAACTGCACGTATAGCCCTGCGCGTGATGATGACCAACCAAGGTTTGTTAACTGCTGGTTGTGTGACAACATGATGCATGGCAAATGTGCAGTTCTAACTGGGCGAGAAATTGACAAGTTAGAAAAAGACAATTCCAAAAAAGGTTGTGGAGGCCTGAAACGGTCTTGTCCGAGGTGCAATGAGTTGCAATTGAATTTCTCCAAAATGTATAATTCTGTAAGAGGTCAATTTCTTAAGTTGCATAAAATGTCCAAGCTTTTGTCAATCGATTTTGACTCGAGCATTGAGTTGCTCAGTGAGTTTAAAATCGGATCCCCACTTATCCCTCGGTTAAAGGATACATTTTTAAATGTTCCTCTTCCATCTTTCTCTTTCAGAAAATTTATCAACTCCTCGCCGTTTAGAATTAATTCTTGAATTCTTGAATTCTTCAAATACCAATCTATTTGCTGTTCATGTCCAACCAACTTCTAATCAAGCTCAGGCTAGTGCTCCAACTACAGCACGAGTTACAAGTTCAGCTGTCCCTCCAGCTCCGGCGGCCACTGCAGCTCCACTTCAGTTGGTGTCTGCGACTTCATCTCGAGCAACTGCCTCAATTACAGCCCATCCTGGTACTGCACCCATAACTGTGCTTCCAGCTTCGGTGACTGTTCAGGGTTCTGACCCTGCCCCGAATCCTTTGCTTACTGTTGTTGCACCGGGTAATCAAATTTTCCTATCTAGACTTTCAGCTGATACTACATGTGAAGATATTCCTGCCTATATTGCCAGCAAATCTTCAACCAATGTATCAGTATCTAAATTTAATTTCTCTGAACCTAGGGAAATAGCCTCCTTCAAAATTAACGTTCCATCAGACACATTCTCACTTATTTGTGATCCAAATTTCTGGCCTCCACAAATAATTGTTCATGAATTCATTATAAAAAAACGCACTCGCCTGTCAGTCTTCAGGTAGTGGCTCTCTTTCGCAAGCAACCATTAGTAATAATCCTCCAAAAAACTAGATCGATCTTCAGATTTACTACATATCAGTTATCAGAATGTTAGAGGTCTAGTGTCTAAGCTTAAAAATTTATTTTTACAAAGTTCTTCCTACGAGTCTCAAATTATTACTTTTTCTGAGACTTGGCTTAATTCCTCAATTTCAAATTCTGAAATTTTTTCTGCAGCCTTTACATCCTACAGAAAAGATATAATAACTTGTCGTGGTCGTGGGGTACTCATTGCAGTTAATTCTTCCCTTTGGTCCGAGTCAATTACTTTATCCATTTCACCTCCTAATGAAGAAATAGTTGCCGTTAAGGTATCGTTTCCATAATGTTCAATTTTCAAAACGTGCTCTTATATCACTCCGTGTTCTGATATTTCTATTTATATGCAGCATTTAAGCCGTATTAAATATATATCAACACTCGTACATGATAAAGACATGTTTGTCGTTTAAGGCGATTTCAATTTGCCTAATATCCAGTGGTCTCTCTTTAGCAAATCTAATTATCTTCTGCCTTCTGCAGAACATGACTTTTTAGATTCCTTGTATGACCTTTCGTTTTTTCAAATAAACTGGATTCCTAATAATCTTGACAGAATGCTTGATCTTATTTTTGTCAACGATTGCACCTCTACCAGTGTGTCCATAAGTATTTCCTGAAGACTCCTTTCATCCTACCGTAGAAATTTCTCTATCTCTCACTTCTTGATATCTGTATTCCAAGTAGTGTTCTATTGCCTGTTTCATCCAAGCCTCCCTGGTTTACACGTCGACTTTCAAATTTAAAAAATATTAAAACTGAACTATTTAAAAAATGTGATCCTAAACTGTTTTATAAATTTGTTTAGCGCAACAGCTCGTCTATGCCTCATACATTTTTCCTCAAGAATGAGGGATCCATTGACGACTTAACTAGTGCTAACCTTTTTGCAAATTTCTTTCAATCTACTTACACTTCTTCCATTAACAATATCGCTTAGCCTTATATTTCTTCCTGTAACTCTTTATTTGCTCCTATCATTACTGATAACGATCTAGTTACAGCAATGAAAACTTTAAAATCTTCATATTCTCCTGGGCCCGATAATATCCCAAGTTGCGTACTCAGAGAATGTTGGAGCTCTTTACGTCTTCCCCTACTCAAACTTTTTAACTTATCTCTTGATTCCGCTGTATTTTCATGTCTTTGGAAGGAATCATATATTTTCCCAATTCACAAAATGGGAGGGAGCTAAATCAGATATACAGAGGAATTGCTAAGTTGTCCGCAATCGTAAAATTATTCGAAAAAATTGTAACATCAACTTTGCAACACCTCTGTAAATCTATAATTTTCTCTTTTCAACATGGCTTTATTAAGTCGGTCTACCACGACTAATCTGCTTTAATTCAGATCATTGGTGAATGATGCATTCCTAAGTAGAATGCAAACAGATGTCATTTATACTAATTTCTGTAAAGCATATGACTCTGTAAGTCATGATCTAGATTAAAGATTAAAGAATTACAAAAGATAAATATAAATTATTATGTAAATTAAATTCAAAATTTAGAAAATTAATTAAATTATAAATTATAAGTAAGATTAAAATTACATTACATTTAAAACTTTTGGGGTATTAAATTGAAATTTTTTTTTATGGTATTTGTTGCACAGGATTGTGGAAAACCCAGGCAAAAAAAAAAAACCAATCAGACCATGAAAGAAGGCGAAAAATATATATAAAGATTGTTGAAAATAGAATGAAAATAGACTAGAATAGAAAAAAGGATAGAAAGTAAGAGAGTAATAAAGTAAAAAAGGACAAAAACACCAACCAAAAAAGAAGCAGAGCTGCCAAGGCAGCAGCCACGTCAACCATCAATGATTAGGATTTTCCCGAAGATAGAACAGAAGACCAGATTTTAGGTGTAAGAGAGAGAGTTCTAAAGAGATAACGTGATAAAATTCGTTGTAATTAGAGCACAGTAGAGCACACAAAGTTAAGACGAGATAATAGAAAAGGAGAGCTAATGTCACCGATAATTAATTTATGAAGAAAAATAATACCAAAGATAGTTCTACGGTTAGTTAATGAAAGGAGATCAATGAGTAAGAGCCTATCAGAGTACGGTGGATGACGGCGATCGGGATCCCAGTTTAAGCCACGAAGGGCAAAGAGGAGGAATTGCTTCTGAATGGATTCAATACGAACTTGATGGATTCAATATTGAGGACTCCAAACACATGAACAATATTCTAGTATGGGGCGAACTAGAGAAGTATAAAGGAGTTTGGTAACAAAGGGGTCATTATACTCTTTGGACCAACGTTTAATGAATCCAAGAACACCCTTGGCTTTGTTAATTATACAGGAGATTTGCAGAATGAAACTAAGTTTGGCATCAAAAAGTACACCAAGGTCTTCCGCAGTAATGTCTATATATAATTATCGCAAAATGAAAATAATTAAAATTCCGATTAATTTTTTTAACGAAACTCATTAATTAAATAACTGAATTCAATTAATTCAAATTTTATTTTTTAAAAATTCTTTAAGGAGAGAAAAAATGTACTGTCTGACAATAAATACGGAACTGTATTTACGCACAATCGGAATTGAAAACAAACAACAAATTTCCTCGAAAATAAGAGCTAGTTGGTATTATTGAGTGACAATCGATTGTTTGTCTTCGCTTGAGCTTGGATTAGGAAAAATATCGATATTCGACATTTTTGCTCATTCAAGCTTTGATTGAAAAATATCGGCTAAACTACCACCACTTGTTTACAATTGGGACAGTCGAAATGCGAATATTTAATTTAAATGATTTAAAAGAATTCAATTAAATGAAATATGTAAATTAAATGTTTAATTTATTTAATTTTAAACATAATTGTGTATGTGGAGTTTTTTTGATATTGATAAGTAGAGTTTGTATATGTGTCTGTTAATTTGTCAGTAAGATATTTTTTTTATATTTGGATATGAGCATTTGAGGGTTTCGTGTTTAATAGAAAACATTTTTAAGGCGTATAATACCGACTTTAAAAAAACCTACGAAATGCTCGAATTTTAAATTGACCTTTTATGAGTTATCAGTCGGCCGACGATTGCAACAACATTTTTAATTCTTTATCTCGTTGTTGTTGTCGGCCACTGAAAAAAAAAATATTTTTTTTTGATTTTTTAATATTTTAGTGCACTGATATTATTATTGTAATTATTATTCATGCGAATAATATTTATTAGTTGGTCGGATTGAAAAGACGGTTTGATGTATGTACATTTATGGAATGGACTGAAAATTTGAGGGATACGTACAAAACAGTTGGACTGCATGTTGGTATGGAACATTTACAGATTTAATGGATCTCTATATATTTAAAATGGATTTTTGCACAATTGCAGAGAGAGTTCTCAGCCACGATGAGCGGAATCATGAGCGATGCTAATTGAGCCATTTTATTCTAACAGATCTGCTCATCTCTGGTTTTGCATAAAGACGCGTTAACAGTCATGGATCAGGGTTCCCGGAGATAGAACAGAAGAGCAGATTAGGTGTGAGAGGGAGAGAGAGTTCTTTAGAGATTACATAACAATATTCCTTGTAATTAGAGCACAGTACGATGAATTGATTGTGCAAGGCATAGTCAGTTATGCAATTATGCGGAAAAACTCGACTAAAAGTCATAAACAAGCATTTAGAAATATTTAAATGCAACTTATTAGCCTGACACCAAAGATACATGGAGTTACAGTCATCTTGCAGACAAATATAGTTAGAAGGATCGTTGTAAGAAAGAATAAGTTTCACATCATCAGCATACATAACGATACGTGAGTGGGACAAAATATTTGGCAGGTCATTAATAAATAATGTGGAAAATAATGGACCAAGATGACTACCTTGCGGCAAACCCTATGTAACAAATACGGGTTTAGAAATTTCCGATCTCAACAGAACTCTATGGGTCCTGTTTTTTAAATAGGAGGAAATCCAAGTCAGAAGTGTGGGGGGAATCCAATTCGATATAGCTTGAAGATTAAAAGATCATGATTTACAGAGTCAAATGCTTTACTGAAATCAGTTCTACTTAGGAATGCATCATTCACCAATGATGTGAATTCAAGCAGATTAGTGGTGGTAGACCGACTTTTAATAAAGCTATGTTGAAAATGGGAAAATATCGACTTACAGAGGTTTTGCAAACTTGATTTTACAATTTTTTCTAATAATTTTGGAATCGCAGACAACTTTGCAATTCCTCTGTAATTCGATATATCGGACTTAGCTCCCTTTTTGTGAATTGGGATAATATATGATTAAATTTTTTAAATAGTTTAGTTTTAATATTTTTTAAATTTGAAAGTCGACGTGTAAACCAGGGAGGCTTTACTTTTTATTTTTTATTTTATTCTTTATTTTTTATTATTTATTATTTAATCGACTAATTGCAGTCGATTAAAGAATTACAAAAGATACAAATAATTATTATATACATTAAATTAAAATTTAGAAAATTAAAAATTATAATTAAGATTAAAATTGAATTACATTTATACCTTCTGGGGTATTACATACAATTAATTTTATGGTCCAACATTTGTTGCACAGGATTGGGGAAAACCCAGGCAAAAAAACCCAATCAGACCAGGAAAAAAGGCGAAAAGAAATATAAAGATTGTTGAATATAGATTGAAATTAGACTAGAATAGAAAAAAGGATAGAAAAAAGAGAGTAACAAAGTAAGATAAGGACAATTCAGGAAAACACCAACCAAAAAAGAAGCAGTGTTGCCAAGGCAGCAACCACGTCAACCATCAATGATTGGGGTTTTCCCGAAGATAGAACAGAAGACCAGATTTTAGGTGTAAGAGAGTTCTAAAGAGATAACGTGATAAAATTCTTTGTAATTTGAGCACAGTACACGGAATCGATTGTGCAACGCATAGTCAGTTGTGCAATTAGATAAAAATAAGGGATAATAATTTCTTGTTAGTCTACGAGGAACATGAAAGTTAAGACGAGATAATAGAAAAGTAGAGCTAATGTCACCGATAATTAATTTATGAAGAAAAATAATACCAAAGATAGTTCTACGGTTAGTTAATGAAGGGAGATCAATTAGTAAGAGCCTATCAGAGTACGGTGGAAGACGGCGATCGGGATCCCAGCTTAAGCCACGAAGGGCAAAGAGGAGGAATTGCTTCTGAATGGATTCAATACGAACTTGATGGATTCCATACAGAGGTTCTGCAAACTTGATGTTACAATTTTTTCTAATAATTTTGGAATCGCAACCAACTTGTCAATTCCTCTGTAATTCGATATATCGGACTTAGCTCCCTTTTTGTGAATTGGGATAATATATGATTCCTTCCAAAGACATGGAACAACAGTGGAATCAAGAGATAAGTTAAAAAGTTTGAGTAGGGGAAGGTGTAAAGAGCTCCAACATTCTCTGAGTACGCAACTTGGGATATTATCGGGCCCAGGAGAATATGAAGATTTTAAAGTTTTCATTGCTGTAACTAGATCGTTATCAGTAATGATAGGAGCAAATAAAGAGTTACAGGAGGAAATATGATAATGGTAAGCGATATTGTTAATGGAAGAAGTGTAAGTAGATTGAAAGAAATTTGCAAAAAGGTTAGCACTAGTTAAGTCGTCAATGGATCCCTCATAGTTCAGGAAAATTTAGAATTTACAAATTTATAAAACAGTTTAGGATCCCACTCAAACTGATTCCTGCAGTGCATAAGATACTCATTATAGCATTGAGAGTTCAGGAAAAGCAAGTTAGATTTAGCAATAGAATATGTAGAAAAATCAATATTAGATCCAGAGATTTTAAATTTTTTAAATATTTAGTTTTAATATTTTTTAAATTTGAAAGTCGACGTGTAAACCAGGGAGGCTTGGATGAAACAGGCAATACAACACTACTTGCAATACAGATATCAAGAAATGAGTTAATAGTGTCATAGAAGTGGGTTAGAGTAAAATTTATATCAACCGAATTGTATGGAATAGACCAATCAGCTGAGGAAAGAAGTTGATTAAGCAAGGAAAAATTTACCTTGCGAAAACAACGGCGGGTTTTACTAACAGGTTTGGATACTGGTTTAGTCAACGTGGCAATTGATAGAGAAATTTCTATGGTAGGATGAAAGGAGTGTTCATGATAGAAACACTTCCTTAGAAACGGGCCAATCAATAAATAAATTTTCCTCTAAATATTGGCAATTTCTTAGTTGGCAGCTTCACGTCTTCCACAGACGCATGAACAGTTTCATTCACTGAAGTATCGCACAACGCTGTTTATTTTTTTGTATTTTTATTTATTTATTATTATTAAATCGACTAATTGCAGTCGATTAAAGAATTACAAAAGATACAAATAATTATTATATAAATAAAATTAAAATTTAGAAAATTAATTAAACTAAAATTTATAAGTAAGATTAAAATTGAATTACATTTAAGCCTTCTGGGGTATTACATACAATTAATTTTATGGTCCAACATTTGTTGCACAGGATTGGGGAAAACCCAGGCAAAAAACCCAGTCAGAGCAGGAAAAAAGGCGAAAAAGAAATATAAACTAGAATAGAAAAAAGGATGGAAAGAAAGAGAGTAATAAAGTAAGATAAGGACAATTCAGGAAAACACCAACCAAAAAAGAAGCAGTGTTGCCAAGGCAGCAACCACGTCAACCATCAATGATTGGGGTTTTCCCGAAGATAGAACAGAAGACTAGATTTTAGGTGTAAGAGAGTTCTAAAGAGATAACGTGATAAAATTCGTTGTAATTGGAGCACAGTACACGGAATCGATTGTGCAACGCATAGTCAGTTATGCAATTAGATAAAAATAAGGGATAATAATTTCTTGTTAGTCTACGAGGAACATGAAAGTTAAGACGAGATAATAGAAAAGGAGAGCTAATGTCACCGATAATTAATTTATGAAGAAAAATAATACCAAAGATAGTTCTACGGTTAGTTAATGAAATGAGATCAATGAGTAAGAGCCTATCAGAGTACGGTGGAAGACGGCGATCGGGATCCCAGTTTAAGGCACGGAGGGCAAAGAGGAGAAATTGCTTCTGAATGGATTCAATACGAACTTGATGGATTCCATATTGAGGACTCCAAACACATGAACAATATTCTAGTATGGAGCGAACTAGAGAAGTATAAAGGAGTTTGGTAACAAAGGAGTCGTTAAACTCCTTGGACCAACGTTTAATGAATCCAAGAACACCCTTGGCTTTGTTAGTTATAGAGTGTACATTATCAAGCGCATACGTGACTAAGTGAAGAGTAATTCGACTAAAAGTCATAAACAAGCATTTAGAAATATTTAAATGCAACTTATTAGCCTGACACCAAAGATGCATGGAGTTACAGTCATCTTGCAGACAAATATAGTTAGAAGGATCGTTGTAAGAATAAGTTTCACATCATCAGCATACATAACGATGCGTGAGTGGGACAAAATATTTGGCAGGTCATTAATAAATAATGTGAAAAATAATGGACCAAGATGATTACCTTGCGGCACACCCGAAGTAACAAGTACGGGTTTAGAAATTTTGGATCTCAACAGAACTCTTTGTGTCCTGTTTTTTAAATAAGAGGAAATCCAAGTCAGAAGTGTGGGGGGGGGGAATCCAATTCGATCTAGCTTGAAGATTAAAAGATCATGATTTACAGAGTCAAATGCTTTACTGAAATCAGTATAAATGACATCTGTTTGCATTCTACTTACGAATGCATCATTCATCAATGATGTGAATTCAAGCAGATTAGTCATGGTAGACCGACTTTTAATAAAGTCATGTTGAAAAGGGGAAATTATCGATTTACAGAGATGCTGCAAAGTTGATGTTACAATTTTTTCTAATAATTTTGGAATCGCAACCAACTTTGCAATTCCTCTGTAACTCGATATATCGGATTTAGCTCCCTTTTTGTGAATTGGGATAATATATGATTCCTTCCAAAGACATGGAAATACAGCAATATCAAGAGATAAGTTAAAAAGTTTGAGTAGGGGAAGATGTAAAGAGCTCAAGGATTCTCTGGGATATTGTCGTGCCCAGGAGAATATAAAGATTTTAAAGTTTTCATTGCTGAACTAAATCGTTATCAGTAATGATAGGAGCAAATAAAGAGTTAGAGGAAGAAATAGGATAAGGATAAGCGATATTGTTAATGGAAGAAGTGTAAGTAGATTGAAAGAAATTATCAAAAAGGTTAGCACTAGTTAAGTCGTCAATGGATCCCTCATTCTTCAGGAAAAATGTAAGGGGCATAGACGAGCTGTTGCGCTTAGAATTTACAAATTTATAAAACAGTTTAGGATCCCGCTCAAACTAATTCCTGCATCGCATAAGATACTCATTATAGCATTGAGAGTTAAAGAGAAGGAAGTTAGATTTAGCAATAGAATATGTAGAAAAATCAATATTAGATCCAGAGATTTTAAATTTTTTAAATAGTTTAGTTTTACTATTTTTATATTTGAAAGTCGACGTGTAAATCAGGGAGGCTCGGATGAAACAAGCAATACAACACTACTTGGAATGCAGATATCAAGAAGTGAGTTAATAGTGTCATAGAAGTGGGTTAAAGCAAAATTTATATCAACTGAATTGTATAGAGTAGACCAATCAGCTGAGGAAAGAAGTTGATTAAGCAAAGAAAAATTTCCCTTGCGAAAACAACGGCGGGTTTTACTAACAGGTTTGGATACTGGTTTAGTCGACGTGGCAATTGATAGAGAAATTTCTACGGTAGGATGAAAGGAGTCTTCAGGAAATACTAATGGACAAGATCTTGACACACTGTTAGAAATGCAATTGTTGACAAAAAATAGAACAAGCATTCTGCCAAGATTATTAGGAATCGAGTTTATTTGAAAAAACGAAAGGTCATACAAGGAATCTAAGAACTCATGTTGTGCAGAAGGCACAAGATAATTAGATTTCCTAAAGAGAGACCACTGGATATTAGGCAAATTAAAATCGCCTTAAACGACAAACATGTCTTTATCACGTACGAGTGTTGATATATATTTAATACGGGTCAAATGCTGCATATAAATAGAAATATCAGAACACGGAGGGAGATAAGAGCACGTTTTGAAAATTGAACATTATGGAAACGATACCTTAACGGCAACTATTTCCACATCAGGAGGTGAAACGGATAAAGTAATTGACTCGGACCGAAGGCAAGAATTAACTGCACTGAGTACCCCACCACCACGACGAGTTATTCTATCTTTTCTGTAGGATGTAAAGGCTGTAGGAAAAATTTCAGAATTTGAAATTGAGGAATTAAGCCTTGTCTCAGAAAAAGCAATAATTTGAGACTCGTAGGAAGAACTTTGTAAAAATACATTTTTAAGCTTAGACACTAGACCTCTAACATTCTGATAACTGATATATAGTAAATCAGAAGATCGATCTAGTTTTTTGGAGGATTATTACTAATGGTTGCTTGCGAAAGAGAACCACTAGCTTGAAGACTGACAGGCACCGGACGAGTGCGTTTTTTTATAATAAACTCATGAACAATTATTTGTGGAGGCCAGAAATTTGGATCACAAATAAGTGAGAATGTGTCTGATGGAACGTTAATTTTGAAGGAGGCTATTTCCCTAGGTTCAGAGAAATTAAATTTAGATACTGATACACTGCTTGAAGATTTGCTGGCAATATAGGCAGCAATAGCTTCACATGTAGTATCAGCTGAAAGTCTAGTTACGAAAATTTGCTTTCGCGGTGCAACAACAGTTAGCAAAGGAGTCGGGGCAGGGTCAGAACCCTGAACAGTTACCGAAGCTGGAAGCACAGTTATGGGAGCAGTACCAGGATGGGCTGTAATTGAGCCAGTTACCGGAGATGAAATCGCAGACACCAACTGAAGTGGAGCTGCAACGGCAGCCGGAGCTGGAGGGACAGCTGGACTTGTAGCTCGTGTTGTAGTTGGAGCACAAGCCTGAGCTCGATTAGGAGAAGTTGGTTGGACATGAACAGCAAATAGATTGGTATTTGAAAAATTATCGGAGTGTTCAAAGGAAGAGTGGCCGACTGACGGTGAAGGCGAGGACAAGAAAAATCGAACCGTAGATAATTCTAAACGGCGAGGAGTTGATAAATTTTCTGAAGGGGGAATAGCTATTGCAGAGGAAGATGGAAGAGGAACATTTAAAAATTGATCCTCTAACCGACGACGGATAGCTGGGGATTCGAAATTAAACTCACTAAGCATCTCAATGTTCTAGTCAAAATCACTTGACAAAAGCTTGGACATTTTATGCAACTTAAGAAATTTACCTCTCACACAATTATACATTTTGGAGAAACTCAATTGCAAGTCATTGCACCTCGGACAAGACCATTTCAGGCCTCCACAACCTTTTTGGAATTGTCTTTTTCCAACTTGTCAATTTCTCGCCCAGTTAGAACTGCACATTTGCCATGCATCATGTTGTCACACAACCAGCAGTTAACAAACCTTGGTTGGGCACCATCACGCGCTGGGCCATACGTGGAATTCAACTTGCAGCAAGACATTTTATTAGTATACAATATTAGTAAGAAAAAAAAGATGCTAAAAGTTTCCTACTTGGTATTATTATGATTAGTATAAAGAGCGCGCAAATTGAGAGCTCAAACAAATAGCTGTTAGTTGCAAGAAATAACACAAACAATGCTTGAGCAATGCGAAAAGCAACAACAAAAATTTGAGCGGGCGAGCGGCGCACAAGAGAACAACCGCACAAAAGGAAGATAGGTAAAGGTATTATTAATAGAATAATTAAAGCTTTTGATAAAAATTGCACAGCTGATGACTATGTGTGCAACAATGTGATACTGGCTTACCAATAAGGTTTAATTCCAATTTAAATTTAAAAGAAAAATCACTCAATATAACACAAAAACGAATTTTATTACGGATTACTAAAAAAACTCGACTGTTCACTTTGATAGAAATCTCTCTCACTGTTGATCCTAATGGCTAAGGTTCTTCAAACAATTTGGCTCTAATTTTATTTACATAATCTCTTATTACAAATTCCTCATAACCGGCACGAATGATTTCGCGGTGTTTTTGTCGGAATTCATCATGTATGAGACACAAGAAATCCAGCCTGCCCTGTAAGTGCGCTTCCGAACGGCGAGTAGCATCGTTTTGGTAAATACGTTTTGGTAATTACCCATCGAAGAGTGCCAACTGTTCGGACACTAATTGAGCGTATATTTCTGCCATATCACCAGAATATTCCAAAATTCCGCCTTGCGATCCAAATGATAGAATCCTCACAGGATGCACATTTCTTTGGCTCTTCTTTGCGTGGCATGCGGAACTCCAGATTGCTTTAATAAGATCGACGCGGCCGAGGGTAACAAATCCTCCGTGACGGCGTTGAGGCTTCCTGCAGCTGGTGATCTGGTCTCTGTCCTCTCACTTGTATGGGGTTTTTAATTTCCTTTAATATTTACGTTACAATATTTAAAACAACCAGCTAAGTTAGTTAATAAATATATTTATTTATTGTATGAATATTATTATCAGCAAGTACAAAATTTATAATTCTTATTACTGACGAAACTTTAATGTACACCAAAATTTTCATGTTAAGCCGTCAACTATGCGAAATTTCAGTCGTAAAAGACACACCAATTAGAATAACGGATTTTACGGCAGCTGACAACAGTAAGCGCAGCCAGTGACGACTAACGCAGTACGATGTCATTTTTCCTAACTCTAATCACCGATTTTGCTCATACTAATATAATTATTTGCTGCAAGGTTAACTGCAGATATGGTCCATCACGTTATGGTGGCCAACCAAGGCTTATTAACTTGTAACAAAGGCTTCGTTGTGTAACACACTATGCATGGTCTAACTATGCGTGATCTTGATAAATTGTAAAAAGATATTTCAAAACTAGTAAGGAAAGGATACTTTCAGCGCGCCGACGATTTCATACCCTTCAAAGCTAGTTAATATAGTAAAATCTTAAGGATTTTTAGTGTGAGATTAGAAATCTCAATTTTCGGTAAAACTTGTAATCAAGATACTTTGAAAATCAAAAAAGTATTCGATAGAACAACTTTTGAACCGATCTTGCTGTGGGGGCTATATGATATATTCCCACATATATGCTGCAAAAATAAGGCACAATACCAAATGGCATTCACCTAGCTAAAAAACTAAGGGACTAGTTTGCATATAAACAGACGGACAGGCGGACATGTCTATATCAACTGGTCTTGTCGTCCTGATCAATAATATGTATACTTTATGGAGTTGGAAATGACTCCTTCAATGCATTCCACATTTCGTGGCAAAGTTACAATACGCTCTGCAAGGGTATGAAAAGGTTGTGGCGGACGGAAATGCATTAAGAAATTAAGGCTAAGTTGCATAAAATGTGTAAACTTCCCTTGACCGATCGAGCATTAAGTTGCTCAGCGAATTTAAATTCGAGTCCCCACCCAGTTTGATTTTTTTCGACCTCTCTTTTTTTTACTTTAGATATAAAGTTACTTTCAAGAAGTTCTCCTTCACCGTCAATCGATCTTACTTCCAATGAATAATCCGTAAATTCTATCAATGTTAATCAATTTGCTGTTCATGTTTCAGCATCTTCCTCATGTTAAGGTCAACCTTGTGCTCCAACTATCGCACAGGCTACACTTCTAGCTATGCCACCAGCTCCGTTAGAGGCTGCAGCTCCAGTTCCTGTTGGGTCTGTTACTACAGCACTAACTGTGTTTCCAGCTTCGGCACGTATTTAGTGTCTTCACCCTGCCCCGACTACTATGCTTACCGCCGTAAGCAAATTTTCCTATCTAGACTTTCAGCTGATACCATATGCGATGCATATATTGCTAGCAAATCTTTAGCCAATGTATCATTATCTAAATTTAATTTCTCTGAACTTAAGGAAATAGTCTCCTTTCTGGTCTCCACAAATAATTGTTCATGATTTCATTATTTAAAAACGAACTCTGCCTGTTAATCTTCAAAATAATGGATCTCTTTTAGAAGCAACCACTAGTAATAATGCCCCAACAATCTAGATAGATTGTATTTTTACAAAGTTCTCTTTGCGAGTGTCAAAATATTCCTTTTTCTGAGACCAAATTCTTATTAACTTGTAACAAAGGCTTGGTTGTGTAACACACTATGCATGGTCTAACTATGCGTGATCTTGATAAATTGTAAAAAGATATTTCAAAATTAGTAAGGAAAGGATACTTTCAGCGCGCCGACGATTTCATACCCTTCAAAGCTATTTAATATAGTAAAATCTTAAGGATTTTTAGTGTGAGATTAGAAATCTCAATTTTCGGTAAAACTTGTAATCAAGATACTTTGAAAATCAAAAAAGTATTCGATAGAACAACTTTTGAACCGATCTTGCTATGGGGGCTATATGATATATTCCCACATATATGCTGCAAAAATAAGGCACAACACCAAATGGCATTCACCTAGCTAAAAAACTAAGGGACTAGTTTGCATATAAACAGACGGACAGGCGGACATGTCTATATCAACTGGTCTTGTCGTCCTGATCAATAATATGTATACTTTATGGAGTTGGAAATGACTCCTTCAATGCATTCCACATTTCGTGGCAAAGTTACAATACGCTCTGCAAGGGTATGAAAAGGTTTTGGCGGAAGGAAATGCATTAAGAAATTAAGGCTAAGTTGCATAAAATGTGTAAACTTCCCTTGACCGATCGAGCATTAAGTTGCTCAGCGAATTTAAATTCGAGTCCCCACCAGTTTGATTTTTTTCGACCTCTCTTTTTTTTACTTTAGATATAAAGTTACTTTCAAGTTACCTTCACCGTCAATCGATCTTACTTCCAATGAATAATCCGTAAATTCTATCAATGTTAATCAATTTGCTGTTCATGTTTCAGCATCTTCCTCATGTTAAGGTCAACCTTGTGCTCCAACTATCGCACAGGCTACACTTCTAGCTATGCCACCAGCTCCGTTAGAGGCTGCAGCTCCAGTTCCTGTTGGGTCTGTTACTACAGCACTAACTGTGTTTCCAGCTTCGGCACGTATTTAGTGTCTTCACCCTGCCCCGACTACTATGCTTACCGCCGTAAGCAAATTTTCCTATCTAGACTTTCAGCTGATACCATATGCGATGCATATATTGCTAGCAAATCTTCAGCCAATGTATCATTATCTAAATTTAATTTCTCTGAACTTAGGGAAATAGTCTCCTTTCTGGTCTCCACAAATAATTGTTCATGATTTCATTATTTAAAAACGAACTCTGCCTGTTAATCTTCAAAATAATGGATCTCTTTTAGAAGCAACCACTAGTAATAATGCCCCAACAATCTAGATAGATTGTATTTTTACAAAGTTCTCTTTGCGAGTGTCAAAATATTCCTTTTTCTGAGACCAAATTCTTAAGATTTTGCTACTAAATATGTGTTTTCATCACTGCTAATTATTTTCTTCAATCATTTTTTAGGTTTCAACTCTTGATACTAAACTATTTACGGTAAAGGTATTGTTGCAGCTTTAAATTAGTTTTTAAATAATAATATATTTAATAATGACTGCATACCAATTTCGCGCATTTCCCCCTATGTGGGGAAATGGGGGTAACATTTTTGTATGGAAAAAAGTCGAATTTTCACTATTTCTGATCCCCGATTGAAACTCAGTTTCATAGCTCTAGATTAGAATCTAATATATACGGATTTCATTTTTTTTTTTATGGAAATTCGAATCCCAATGTGGGGATAGGGGTCTAGTGTTGTATATAAATTAAAATCTAAAATTATGTATCTCACATTTTATGGAAAATCAGCTCCCTATGAGGGAAAATGGGAGTCAAATGTTGTAAGGGGAAAAGGCAATCGACGTAAAACTCAAAACTCTAAATTAAAATTATAGTATTCATGTTCAAAGTAAATGGGGCAAATTCTAATTCTCAACCGATCAAATTTAGTTTCACAATTCAAAGTTGAAATATAAAAAATATGTGGTATGTATTAGTTTGAAAATCTAAGGTCCAAAGGTCAGTAAATGGGGTATGTAAGGTTAGATGAGCAAATTCAAATTCTTTCCCGATTAAGTTCAAACTAACTTTCAGAGCTCAACATTAAAATCCAAAAAAGTAAATGTTTCTGAAATTTTGGATATATGCTAAGGGTGCAAAATGGGAGGTTAAAGATGAATGGGGTAGCTGTAAATCTTATTCAAATGACTTTAACTGCGTTTCAGAGATCTGCATTAAAATATAAGATATGCATATACCAATTTTTTTCAAAAATATGACTTCAAGATTGTTAAAGATAAATGAGGAAAATGTGAATTTTTACCACAACGACTTCAAATTCAGTTTTAGAGGTTAACATTGAAATGTAAGTAAATGTGATTCTTGGGGGAAGTATTAGTACAAAGAATAAAATTATTTTTAGAGAGATATAACTGTGGAGTTGACAAGCTTTTTTGTCAACTATAAATTTTAATTATAAATAATTAATCCAGTTGTAATTCAAATATATATGTTTAACAATTTATTTCAATATATTTATGTTGCTTATGTATATGTTTTATGTTCTATTTAATATATGTATATGTATCGATATAAAATTTGCGAATGACTCAATGGCCAGCAGGAGAAACCGATGCGAGCGCTGATGCAGCTGGCGAAAGAGCATGATCAAAACAAAATAATGCATACAGTTAAATTTAAGGGAGGCAATAATTAGCTATTACATATTAATTAATCGGCTTGCCACTTTATTATAAGCACAAGGCCGAATCATTCTACAACAGTCTCGTAAAACTCGACACTTCATTGCCCACGGTAACGCTCAATTATTATGTTGCAATAAAATCTAAGAATTGTTTAATCTCGCCCATGATAGTTTGGAAAAGCTTGATATAGATATACTTATAGATCGGCAGTGAGCTACGCGATAATTTCGTTAGTTTACTTTTGTTTTTGGTATCTCGCTTACTGAAGCAATTAGAAACGATAGCTCTAACCAGCAAATTCGCGCAGTTTTACAATTGCCTTAAAAGGGGACGCCGGTTGCGCGCCTGTAGCTTAACTGCCTGCCGTGTTTGTGGTTTCAAGCACCACACACTACTACACTTGGACAGCTCAGACAGCTTACAGACTGCGCATCAATCTGCAACCCAACCACCTTCGGTCTCACCTTATCATAGCGCAGCAATGCCTTACACATCTAGCTCTCTTGTGCAATGTCGTGTGCTGTCTCTCAACAGCAATGTTGTCCATTTGGCCATTGCAGTTGTACTTGTCAAAAATCGCCAAAGGTCGCTCGTGCCCTGCCGCGCGCTACTTAATTTATGATCAGCCCATTTAATCACATCTCGCTTCGCACAACTATTACAACTGAAAAGAACCATCTTTGCTGCCGCTGTCTCGGGTATAGGAGATTCGAGCTTTAAAACATATGGTTGTACAGTACGTCTCAGACTGCAATCACAAACCGCTGGCTATAATGCAAACATTTTGGCATTAGTTACTCCAACAATTACAGATCTTCAACCGAGCACTAGTTTGGATACAGGCCACTGGGATATACCTTCGGACCAATATACCAACCTATAGATCTGCTCATAGGCTCACCTTGGATGGGTAGTATCGGGCCATAGCCAACGGCCTTTTTTGGGCACATTCCGCAACTGAAACTGGTCAGGAATACCAGCTCCAACTGATGCAGAGCCTGTACAAGATTTCATCACCATGGATGATGCCTCTCGCTCATCGCCAGCTTTATCTTCAGATCCCGATTCTCATTTTTGGAAGCGATGCTACTCATCTTCCAATGAGGATGCCGACTCCGATGAATTTAAGCGCAATCAGCATGCTGGACCCTGACTCACCATTATTCGGCAGCAATACTGGCCGATTAGCTTTCGTAAGATGACTTCAACTTTCAATCTCTGCGTTAGATGCTACCGAGCCAGACCACGTCTACACATCATGCCCGTCTCGCCAGGAAAATGTTGAAAGCACGTGTTTTCCAATGGGGGCTAAGCACCTGCCACAAGCCTAGTATTAATCTTTTACTCCTAAATTCATTTTCCCTTATTTTTCTATTCATCCTACATTTCGCCAGCTGGGCGTTAGTTAGAATTTGTCTTTAACTTTTATCGGCTCGTCGAAAATAATATAAGCAGAACCAATTCGAATTTCTGTTTAATATTCTAATTTCTAAAACTGCATTAATTATTTCTAATTAAATTTTATAGTTGACAAAAAACCTTATAAGCTCTTGATGTGAAAATAATTGTTGCTTGTTAGGTCAGCTTCTGATATGAGCATGGCGTCGATGTTATAGTGATCAAGAAACTTTTTTGTACTGTGAAATGCCATTCGCATTCCAGAAAGATATGTTTAAAGGAGGTCTTTAAGCAGATTTCTTGATTAGGAGCTCCTGTAGAAGATTTTGGTTAAGTTTTTTTTTTATTTGATGGATTTTCAGGGGTATGTTAGGCAGTAATTTCTTGCCCATGTTGCGCTGCCTGATGCTGCATTATTCCAGTGGTTTGTTGAAAATTTATTTTTGGTGAATGAGGCATACGACTCATTGGTGTAACCAGTAAGGTATAAGGCTGGTATATAAGGCAAGCTTGGCCTTACTCCTGCGTTTTGGGATGCAGTTTTTTGCTGGCTTAAACGACTTTTTAACTCCTTGTAGACAGGGCATCCTCTATAGTCGGCTGCGTGGTTACCCCCAGAGTTACTACATTTTTTGGCAGATTGGTCCTCCTTAGATGTTCGTCCCTGCACGCAGCGCAAACGGCTCATAGGGTCCAATAAGTTTTAGTGTGTCTGAATTCCTGGAAATTTGTGCACTGTACGGGTCCATTTCGTTTATGCGGTTCCTCAACGATGATTCGCCGATGCAGCAGATACGAGAGCTTGTAGATTGGTTGGACATCATTTTTACCTACGTAGATACTGTCAGGTGTCAATTCTCCTCTGGGTGGGTGTATTTGCTGATCAGCTGATGAGCTAATACACGAACCAGCTTGTCCAGTGATATTAACAAGCGAACAGGTGGTAGTGCGTGTTGATTACCAACACTACGCACAGATGTACCTACAGCGAATAATTCCTGAAAGAATCGGCGGGAATGTTGTTGCTGCTCCCAATTGGATGAAAAGGAAGGAAGACGAGTCCGATGCAGCGCTTTCCTCCCGCTCGACAGAAATTGGGATACAATATTACTATTGCAAACGCGACAACACACGACCGCCCGGCAACCTGGTGTATGTACCGACACTAAGAATAGCCAGGCACTATAAGTTTAATAATTCACAGGTGAAAAAAGCGAGTTAAGAACTGAAAGGACGGACCGTCTCAGAAACACGTCTGCACTTGGCGATTTTTAGTTAGATTTTTCGTTAGTAATAAGAATGATAAGTTTTGGTACATGCTATTAGCGTATAATACTGTAATAAATATATTTAACTAACGTAGCTGGCTGTTTTAAATATTGTAATTAATGTAAATTAAAACCCAATACAATTGGGTGGACATAAACCAGATCACCATCTGTAGGATGCCTCAACGCCGTCACGGAGGAATTGCTATCCTGGCCGCGTCGATCTTATTAAAGCAATCTGGAGTTCCGCACGCCGCGCAAAGAGCCGGAACATTTTAGTGCCTCCTGTGAGGATTCTTGCATCTGGATTTGGAGTCTGTTCATCGCAATTATAGTGATATGGCAGAAAGATACGCGCAATTGGTGTCTGAACAGTTGGCACTCCTCGATGGTGTGAATCGCACGTTGCGTAATTACCAACACGCCAGGCTGGATTCCTTGTGTCTCATGCATGATGAATTTCAAGACAATCACTGCGAAATTGTGTCGGTAATGAGGAATTTGTAATAAGAGATTATGTAAATAAAATTATACCCAAATTGTTTGAAATTAATGCAGAACTTAACAATCAACGGTAGCCATTAGAATCAACAGCGTTGTGCGATACTTCGGTGAATCAAACTGTTCATGCGTCGGTGGAAGAAGTGAAGCTGCCAACTATGAAATTGCCAATATTTAGAGGAAAATTTATTGGTCTGTTTCTAAGGAAGTGTTTCTATCAAGAGTGCATAATTGTAAGCGGCTGACGAATTTACATCGATTCCATTGTCTCAAAGATTGCCTTTTACAGAATGATGCTAAGGATATAAAGCATTTGACTCTAATCCAATCAAATTATGAAGTGACGTGGAAAATGTTACTGAATTTATACGACAGTAAAAGAGTGTTCTTTCAACATTATACGATAGTAAAAGTGTTCTCTTAACATTATATGGATGTAAGAGAGTGCTCTTTCAATATTATATGGATGTAAAAGAGTGTTCTTTCAACATTATATGGATGTGTTTGATCAACAACCATTAGTTCAACATACCGACGCGGTGGCTTTAAAACAATTTGTGCAAAAGTGTCACTCTTATGTGAACTTGTGTGAAAAGGTTGGAGTTGATTTCAAATGTCAAAATCAGATATTGGTATAATATATGACCAAAGTTACAAGGGCTGTTGCGATTGGAGTGGGAGCATTCAAAGTCATAAATGCCAGTTTTATCAACATTTGTGGAGCTGTGCATATCGCGATGCACAATTTAGGACGCTAATTTCGTCTTCGTCATATTAAAGCTTAAGTTCACCGTCCAAGATTAATATTACATTTAAGGGCCATTAAATAACAAACTAAATTTTATGGTCCAACATTTGTTTCACAAGATTGGGGAAAACCCAGAAAAAGAAACTCAATCAGACCAGGAAAGAAGGCGAAAAAGAGAGATATAAAGATTGAAGAAAATAGTATGAACATAGAATGGAATAGAAAAAAGGATAGAAAGTAAGAGAGTAATAAAGTAAGATAACACATCACATGGACATACATAATAAAAAATGTGATCGTGTGCCCCACTTTAATCGAACCGATAATCTATAGTAGATGGAGCAGGTGCATCAGGGTATCCCGCTTGAAGCCAATACGTTGTTGTGGTAAAACTAATAATAATTATGATGCAGATATCCGTCATACAACTGCATCCATTTCTAATTTAAAAAAATATCAAAAATCAATCGAGTATTGATTCTGAAGATCAAACAGATTAATCAGAATCTCGAAATTTTGAGAGGATTCTCGTTTCGTATCCGGACATATTTAGTGATGTGTTAAATCGAATAAAGAAAGACAGAGAGAAAAAGGGAAAATCCAGGAAACACCAATCAAAAAGAAAGGAGTGTTGCGAAGGCAGCAACCGCGTTAGCCTTCATGGATTAGAACAGATTTTAGGTGTGAGAGAGAGAGTTCTACAGCGATTAATATTCCTTGTAATTAGAGCACAGTACGCGGAATTGATTGTGCAAAGCATAGTTGTGCAATTAGATAGAAGTAAAGGATAATAATTTCGTGTTAGTCAACGAGGAACATGAAAGCTGAGTCGATATAATAGAAGAGGAGAGCTAATGTCACCTATAATGAATTTATGAGAAAAATAATACCAAGGATAGTTCTACGGTTAGCTAAGAAGGCGGATCAATGAGTAACAGCCTATCAGAGTACGGTGGAAGCCACGAAGGGCAAAGAGGAGGAATTGCTTCAGAATGGATTCAATACGATCTTGTTGGCTTCCAAATTGTGGACTTCAAACGCATGAACAACATTGTAGTATGGGACGCACTAGAGAAGTATAAAGGAGTTTGGCTTAATAAAATCAAGAACACCCTTAGCTTTTTGAGATATAGAGGAGATTGAAGAGATTTTAATTTTTTTAAGTAGTTTAGTTTTAATATTTTTTATATTTGAAAGTCTACGTGTATATCAGGGAGGCTTGGATGAACCATGCAATACAACACTATTTGGAATACAGTGTCATAGAATAGTGTCATTAATAGTGTCATAGAATTGAGTTATATCAAAATTTATATCATCGGATTGTTAGAGTAGACCAGTCAGTTGAAGAAAGAAGTTTCTTAAGCAAGGAAAAATTTGCCTTGCGAAAACAACGGCGGGTTTTACTAAAACTATTGGATACTGGTTTAGTCGACGTGGCAATTGATAGAGAAATTTCTTCTGTAGGATGAAACGAGTCTTCAGGAAATACTAATGGACAAGATCTTGACACACTGTTAGAAATGCAATCGTTGACAAAAATAAGATCAAGCATTCTGTCAAGATTATTAGGAATCGAGTTTATTTGAAAAAACGAAAGATCGAAAAGGGAATCAAATTTCCCATAGTTAAATTTTCCTGCAAGAAAGGCACAATTTTCATCGTCATCCATAGGAACTTCAGTCTACGAATCATAGACAATGTCATAGCTGAATGCAGCGGAGAATGTTGGAGGGCTGCACTGCTTCACCTAGAGCCACTTTTTGCCGTTTGTCATCATAGAACTCACGGCGCATTGCGAAGTCCAACCAAGGAGGGGGTCACCCTAGATCCGCACAGGTTCGGGTGGACAAGGGCACTGATTTCTGGACACATGGTAAGCACATCATCACATTCAATGATTGGGCTGCGGTTAATTTAACGAAATACATTAACCTCAACAACATCCAAAACCGGTACCCAGACAACGCATCAACCCTTATTGAACATCACAGTTTATCAAGATGTTCTTAGACTCCCTTATCTTCATCGACTAAATAAAATTCATTTGGACACAATTCAGGGGGTCAGGAGTGAAGTTGACAGTATCAAAACAACAAAAGAGAGAGAATTCTATCAAAGAGAACAGTCGTGTTTTTTGGTGCTCCATGTTAAAATTTGTTTTTGTGATATTTTGATTGATTTTTATTGTAAATTTATCTTGAAAATAAACCATATTGGTAAGTCAGTAATATATAGTTGCATACAGAGTTATTCAGCTGTGCAATTATTCTCAAAAGCTTTATTTATTCTAATAACTATACCTTTTCTTATCTTCCTCGCCCGCTCAAATTTTTGTTGTTGCTTTGCACATTGTTCAAGCATTGTTTGTGTAATTTCTTGCTACTAACAGCTATTTCTTTGCGCTCCCAATTTGCGCGCTCTTCATACTTAACATAACAATACCCAATAGGAAACTTTTGACATCTTTTTCCTTACTAATATTGTCCTAATAAAATGTCTTGCTGCAAGATTAACTGCACGTATGGCCCTGCGAGTGATGGTGACCAACCAAGGTTTGTTAACTGCTGGTTGTGTGACAACATGATGCATGGCAAATGTGCAGTTCTAATTGGGCGAGATATTGACATGTTGGAAAAAGACAATTACAAAAAAGGTTGTGGAGGTCTCAAATGGTCTTGTCCGAGGTGCAATGACTTGCCATTGAATTTCTCCAAAATGTATAATTCTGTAAGAGGTCAATTTCTTAAGTTGCATAAAATGTCCAAGCTTTTGTCAATCGATTTTGACTCGAGCAGTGAGTTTAAAATCGGATCCCCACTTATCCCTCGGTTAAAGGATACATTTTTAAATGTTCTCTTTCATCTTTCTCTTTCAGAAAATTTATCAAGTCCTCACCGTTTAGAATCGTCGGTCATTCTTTCTTTGAACACCCCGATAATCCTTTAAATAAAAATCTATTTGCTGTTCATGTCCAACCATCTTCTCCTAATCAAGCTCTGGCTAGTGCTCCAACTTCAGGACGACTTACAAGTCCAGCTGTCCGTCCAGCTCCGGTTGATATTGCAGCTCCATTTCAAGTGGTGTCTGCGACTTCATCTCCGGCAACTGCTTCAAATACAGACCATCCTGCAAATACAGACCAGTTTCGGCAACTGTTCAGGGTTCTGACTCTGCCCAGACTCCTTTGCTTACTGTTGTTGCACCGCGTAAGAAAATTTTCCTATCTAGACTTTCAACTGATACTACAGGCGAAGCTATTGCTGCTTATAGTGCCAGCAAATTATCAGCCAAAGTATCAGTACCTAAATTTAAATTTTCTCGTACGTGATAAACACATGTTTGTCGTAGTGTCATGCTGGACACAAGGCTGTCGTTCAGGGAGCACCTGGAGCACCTGCCAACACAAAAGCTTCTGAGTCAAACAGGCTGCTCTCCCGGATACTGTTGAATACTTGTGGTCCAAAATAGCAAAAATAGCACAAAACTGCCCTTCGAAATCCAGTCATCCAACTAAACTTGTCGTATATATCATCAATTATGACCACAGGAGTTAGTTTTGCTAAGGAGTTAAGTTACACCATTTTTTTTCCTCAATGCTACAGCTCCTATGCGATAAATTATGCCGATGACAAGGCTCATGGAGGCATTCGGATCTAGCGTCGCATGAATCATTATCCGTTCGTATTAAATCTTACCGTCCACTGCGGTCTTCCATATCCGAAGCAGAATTTATAAAATTCTTAAACCTGACCAATGCCAAGCACAAGCAATGGGGGTCCAGGCTCAGCCCGAGAGGAAGTGAGAGATATAACTCCATAATCAGAACACCAAACAAGCTTGTTTTTATATACCATATTTGCCCACAGAACCTAAAAAGAAGACCGACTTAATTTATTTTGCTGTTACAAGAACGGATCACACGCCAATCCTACTTCATCTTTATGACCACCCATAGTTCTCAAAACGCCCACACTTTCTAACTTCTAGAAAACAAATTGGCTTAAGTATAGGAAATATATAAGTTCCCATATTGATGATGCCCAAACATGGCTGTAAACAGCTCAGTAGCTCAGTTGAAAAATTAGTGCCTGTTATGTCACTGGCTGCAAAATAATAAAGAGAAGGCAAATTTATTTTCCGACCTTTTAGAAAATGTCTTTAAATCACATTCAGCAACAAATAGCTTTGTACTCACACTTATCTATAATCTTGAAGCTTCTACATCTTTTACATTTCAAGCAAAGGAACTTACAGGGATCATTAATGACCAAGTTTCAAACCAAGAAGAATAGAATTGCCGTGCTGCGATGAATATTTTCTCACCACAATATTCATCAGAATGATGAAATGGGGTTATTATCTCCAATAATGAAGAAAATCAGTCATCACAATGGTCCATAAAGCTGGAAAGGACTCCCAACCATCATCATATAGGCCTATCAGTTTTGTAACGCTCGATGATGTTATAAAGAAAGAAACTCAATATTTAAGTTCGTGTTTCGGTTTAAATTTCGATTTATTATTCACGGCTCTGAATTTAAAATGCATATGGGTTCTAATAGTTACGATTTTAAATATTTGATAATACTAAGTCTAACATATAATTCCTTAAATTAATTATCCCACTATCCAACACACTGTGTGTTTACTCCCCCTACTCCTACACAGGGCTCTTGCTTCTAAATTATACACCACTACGCTCCTGTACTCTAGAAGTATGTTTGCGTTTTACCCAATTTAGCGCTGCATGTAACACTTTCACTTGCACCTGGCTTAAAGGTATTGATGACGCGTGAAATTTATTCAGATTGCACATCGTTGTGTTTTCCTTGGTGTATCTTCGCATTCTCCTTGTATCCTGGTTATCCCTAAACTAGTAAGCGTCACGTTTTACTTCTGGAATTTAATTTAGCACTTGATACTGGGCTCTTCTTAGCCCGTTCAGAAAGATTTCCTCTCTAAATATTATCCAATTGAAGCGGAGCATTATTATCCCATCTGGTGGCCGAGGAAAAGTGGCTAGCAGACTGGCGCTTACATGTAAATGTCCTGTTCTTGTATTGTATAGTTTACAGACGACACGAAATTACTTGTCCTGAACGGTCCTCCGTACCAGGCGAGTTTGGCCATACCCCACAGTCGGCCTGCATCCGCTTTTTCGCAAGGTATAATACCTTGCCTAGGCCTGAGCTAACTTTTCGAATCTCCTGTGTACCACCTCTAATATTTCTCTCAGTTTATTTAAATTTTCTTGTGGGTCTTGGGTACCCTGTTCGGTACCAAAACCATCCTCATCAAGTAATGCTTATGGCATTCTCGGTTCTCTTCCTTGAGTGATAAATGCTACACTATAACGCGTTGTGGCTGAACGCTTGAATAAACACCCAGGGTTATTTATGAAAGAGCTTCATTCCAACAACTTTAATTTGATCCCGCAAATTGTCCATTCACTGTTATACACTTGTATAGGAAAAGTAGTCTCAGTTTTTGAGCAAAATCAATGAAATTTTGTGTGGAGTTTTCTTTTTGTTGCATGCACAGTATTTGTCGGAACTGGCCGAATCGGACATCTATATCATAAAGCTCACATATGAACAATTGGTTCAAAAGTTGTTGTTAAAAAAACTTTCTTGTTCATCAAGATATCTTAATGAAATTTACAAGTTAGATGCATACATGTTCTTTCAAGTCCACCTTAAAAATAATTAAGATCGGTCTACTATATCATGCAGCTCCCATAGGAAAAAATCAGTTTAAAAATTGCTGAATGAGAAACTATTTTGTTTCTCAAAGTATCTTAACGTAATTTACTTTACTATATAATTTAGACGTCATAGGAACTCCAGCTTGCAAATGTATATAATCTTCGACGCTCCAAAGATAGTCTCTCCTTACTAGTTTTTATGTTTATGTTTATTTTATTGAAAGAATGAATGTATTAATTTAACAATGTTCGATATTATGTTTATTTATGGTAACTAGAATACACAACAGAGTCCCGAATTGGTTCTGCTTATATCTATTAATTTCGACAATGAAACGTATGGGCTTTCAATATATTCTTTAAGGAAGTCGGCCATGATATGCAAGCGCAATTCTGACGACAATTTGATCTGGCCCATATAGAGAAGTTCAAAAAATAGACGTGCACCTATGAGCAGATACTACCCATCCAAGGCGAGCCTATGAGCAGATCTATAGGTTGGTATATTGGTCCGAAGGTATATCCCAGTGGCCTGTATCCAAACTAGTGCTCGGTTGAAGATCTGTAATTGTTGGAGTAACTAATGCCAAAATGTTTGCATTATAGCCAGCGGTTTGTGATTGCAGTCTGAGACGTACTGTACAACCATATTTTAAAGCTCGAATCTCCTATAGCCGAGACAACTGCAGCAAAGATGTTTCTTTTCAGTTGTAATAGTTGTGCGAAGCGAGATGTGATTAAATGGGCTGATCCTGAATCAAGAATCGCGCGGCAGGGCACTAGCGATCCTTCGCGATTTTTGACAAGTACAACTGCAGAGGACAAAGGGACGACATTGCTGTTGAGATTCTGGACCCAAGATGTGACCAACTAGATGTGTAAGGCATTGTTGCGCTAGGAAAAGGAAAGACCGAAGGTGGGTTGGGTGCAGATTAAGGCGCACAAGTGCCTGAGCTGTTGAAGAGTAGTGTATGGTGTTTGGAACCACAAACACGGCTGGCAGTAAAGCTCTATGTGCGCAACTGGTGTCCCCTTTTAAGGTAATTGTGACACAGCGCGAATTTTTTTGCCTCTTTCAACCAAAGAGGTGTCAAGCTAGCGAGCCGAGCGCATGTGTATACGGTGTGGCCAGAATTCTCACAAAATACACAGCAGGAGGCAACAGATCCACTAGCTATAAATAAGCTTCCACTGTGCTTAGCCTTTATGATTCTTCCAACATGATTGCTTGGCGCGTTACACATTATCCAGCATCTGAAAGCGTTTTTCCAAAAATTTAGGGAACTCCAAAATCGTTGGTATTCTCTGGGTGCATGCTCCAGAGCAAAGAGTATTCATAGGGAAGAGGGAGCAAATCGCTCTTTGAGTGATTTCGAAAAAGCTGAGTGAAAAAAACCAGCTTTGAGTCACAGCACGTAAACACAAAACAGAATATTCAAAAGCAATGAGTGCTTTCCCGTCGCAATGCAACAACAAACACACGTAAAATCACAGCTGATGATCATGATTTTATCATTGCACTCATTGTCTATTCTTTTTAGCGTTTGCTTGCGCATGAACGAAATGAGTGAACGCATTAAATGAAAACAGACGTTAATTTTTGAATATATATTTGAAATCTAGAGTACAAAATGTTATAATTTATGTAAAATATATAAGTTATTCAAATAAATTTAAAAATATATATGAATATGGGAAATTTTTTAATTTTGTGCCTAACAAATCCACTGGGTGAAAATGTTTTTCACAAATTAATAAACTAAATACATTTGCTAATTCCGATTTGATATCACAAATTGCAATCCAAGTACTGAATCGCATTTTTTTATGCAGCAAGATTTTAATTATTTTTATTTATTTATTAATATTAGCATAAGTGTTAAAAATATTCGCCGGTTTTTGTAGTCGAGTTCGAAAGAGCGATTTGCTCCCTCTTTATTATAGATTCTCTTTGGCGAAGATACACAGCACAATCACTCAACAAAGAAAACGAATGTTCGAAAATTTTACGCTCAAACTTGGCAATTTGCTTTGAATCCCGGTCTAACAGCTGTTATTTTGCATGTGATTGTTGTTGCATTGCGATCGCGAAAGCACTCATTGCTTTTGAATATTCTTGTTTTGTGTTTACGTGCTGTGCCACAAAGCTGGTTTTTTTCACTCGGCTTTTTCGAAATCACTCAAAGAGCGATTTGCTCCCTCTTCCCTATGAATACTCTTTGTGCAAAGTCAGTTGTCAAGTTTGAGCGTAAAATTTTCGAACATTCGTTTTCTTTGTTGAGTGATTGTGCTGTGCATCTTCGCCGGTTTTTGTAGCCGAGTTCGAAAGAGCGATTTGCTCCCTCTTCCCTATGAATACTCTTTGCTATATGGTTAGTGGTTGGAGGTTTTTGTTCTGCGAGAGAGACTAGTTTGTCTGAGTCCGTTATAAATGAATGCATGATGAAGTCTCATTTGTCGACGTTAATCTATTCTAATTGGTTCAAAATGTGATTTACTCTAGGTAGTGGATATGGTCAACTATTTAACTGTCGAAACGTCTACGTTACAAGTAATGAATATAACAATGCAATATTAAAGTATCCATGAGCTTAATTATAAAAAAAAAAAGGAAAACATACTGCAAGTGCGGCCCGCAGTGATCCCCAAGGAAAATATTTGGCACTTTTACGCCAAAAGGTTGCCAACCCATGGTTTAATGCATTGAAAGAGGCATCTCTGACCTCATATCTATATTATTTATCTGGACGACGTAACGAGTCGATATTGAGATGTCCGTCTGATTATAAAGTAGTCTCTCAGTTTTTCAGCTAGGCGAATGAAATTTGTTATGGAGCCTTCTTTTTGTTGCAGGCAGTACATATTTCGGAATCTAATGGATCGGACAACTATACCATAAAGCTAAAATTGGAATAATCGGTTCAAAAGTTGTTGTATGGAACATTTTTTGTTTCTCAAAGTATCTTGATAAAATTTACAAGGTGGATTTTAATGTACTACAATCTTCTGAATAATCTATTTTTCACGGTTCTTATTTTTAAGTACATTAGTTTCTTATAGTTACGATTTTAAATATTTAGTATTATATAATAATATTATAATTATAATAATAATCTACAGCAGATATACCGAGAAACAGTCTTACAAGAACATCGACACTTGCTGATGACGCTGCCAGCCCCAAGTGACCAAAAAGAGAAACACAACCACTAAAACTGGAGTCCAAAGTACTTCTGAATAACGCAGTTCTGAAACCATTTTGAACATATGGCTCCAAACTATGGGGCAACGCCTGGAAAATTTAGTAGTAATTTAGGAATACTCCAATGAGATTAATCGAAAATTGGCCTCAAGTATCAGGTCAATCAAAATATTAGATTAAGATTTTATTACTTATCGTTAGTCGCTAAGAATGATGATTCAATAAAAAAATTTTAGACCATAAAATTTATGTTATTTAATAATATAATAAATATAATTATATTCTATATATATATATATATATATATATATATTTAATGTTTAAGTTTCTTAAATTAATCATTGATTGGTTTTTAATATAAATTGGTTTCTATCCTGGCAATCCGGATTATTTTTGACAAAACACACAGACATAGGGATTTTCGAAATAGAACAAACTATTTTCGGTAATGGCATTTTCATACATCATTTCTTCCAGTAGTCTCTGAAATTTTGCAAAAAAAACAATTATTTATTTTTAATTACACGTAAAAATAAATAACTTAGCAGACGTTTTCCCCGACAATGATTTAATCACATCTAATAACTTTTGCATATTAGCCGGTATTAATATTGTCAAATTAAAATATTAATTATTATATTATATTATTTTGGGAAACAGATTGAGGCAATTCGAAAAAATTATAACTCTACAGATTTTCAGCTATTTCCCGCCCGGGACCAAAATAACTTTTATGTTATAGCTCCCGAAAAATAAAAAATTTTCTTAAAACTAATATTTTTTCCGTGAAGCAAAATACATTTAAATTTTAATGTTAAGCTCTGAATTTTAAGTCGTTATGGTAAAAATTAAAATTTGACCTATTTATCATTTTATCAACCTTAAAGAAATATTTTTGAAAACTCAATCTATCTATCTTTGAAACTCAGTTTAAAGTCATTTAAATTAAAAGTATAACTACCCATATTTCATATTTATTGCAGCCTTGAGGACGTATTTTCCAAAAAAACCAGAAACTTTTATTTTTAGATTTTAATGTTGAGCTCTGAAACTTAGTTTAAAGTTGATCGGGAAAGAATTTGAACTTGCTCCACTAATTTTAGACCCCAATTTGCTGACCTTTAGGGACATATTTTCAAACTAATACAAACGACGTATTTTTTATATTTCAACGTTGAGTTCTGAATCTTAATTTGAAGTTGATCGGTGAAAATTTTTATTTTCCCCATTTCCGAGTTTGGGGGCAAATTTTTCAAGAAATATTAATACCATATTTCTAAATTTTAATTTCGAGTTTTGAGTTTGACGTCGATTGACTTTCCCATACAACATTTAACACCCATTCCCCCACATAAGGCCCATTTTCCAAAAAAATTGAAAACATATATTTTTCATATTTTAACTAAGAGATCTGAAACTGATTTTGACGGCAATCGGATAAAAATTAAAGTTTTGCTCTTATTAAATTTTTATATTGTTATTTGACAATGAATTTCAAGCTGGTCAGGTAACAAACAAAAACTAGGGGAAACTTTCAGTATTCCATAAATCTTGTGTCCAAATTTCATCTTTGTACGTATTACCGTTTGGCCTGTGCGATGATGAATCTGTCAGTCAGTCAAGAATAATATATAATATAAACTAAAGGCATTCTTGTTATTTTTTTTTTTTTTTTTTGGCATATGAAATTTTACCTTTATTTTATTCACTTCAGCACGCAGCATTATTATTTTTGTCTCCCCAGTTTCTAATATTTCTTTTAAGTTATAAACTTGTTTCTGTATATTTCTCAATATCAATTCATTTGAAGCTTTTTGATATGTAGTAGGTATACTATTTTGCGCTGATATATTCGATGGAAACTGTTCTTCATAAGCTTTTAATCGAAGGCCCAACGAAGTTTTACGAATCTGTGAATTTTAAAGGGTTAGCAAATTATTTATAATTTCTAATGTCTACTTACATTGTTTTTCAAACTCGAATCCAAATGGATTTTCGACGTTTCTTTAATCAATTCACGGGAGTGACTCAGGTTTGTTGGTCCCAATATACCACTCGCTGCAAAGTACTGTTGTGCTTTATCTATGCTTTTACATTTGTTAAAAGTAATCAATTCCAAGTTTAGTTGCCTATGTGTTTTCTTAATATAGGTATTGGTAGCCAATTCAACTTTGTTGTCTAAAGAATTCGATATTCGATTTATTTGACCTTCTTGTGCTTTGCTACCACTTTTATTAGTAAAAATATTATTTGTATCAAGATGTGAAAGCGACCTTAACTCCTTTTGCGATCGAATTTTCTTTTCAGCTAAGTTTTGTGAAAATGTGTTAGGGCTACTTTCCGGAATAGACCAACGAGAAGAATTAGTTGTTTGTATAACCTTTAGATCCGCCATGGTTTCTTTTGATTTCAGGTATTGTAGGCACCAAGAGCTTATTTCAGAAGAGTAAAGAAACAATTTCACAATTGCAATTAGCAAAAAAGGTTCCACACGCGTGATCCTGCGGCTTCCATTTGGATTTACGTGAATTATTTCATTTTAACACATGCTTATCAAATGTCATTTTTTGTTAGGCTGCTCTGGAATTATAACCAATAAATTCGATCTATTATATATTAAATAACTTATAATAGAATTTATTATTTTTTGTATTTTAACCTGTTATTTTGATAAAGACTGACAGTATATTTATCTCTTCTTTTTTTTTTTTTGTACAAAGCTCGGTACTGTTCTTCATTATTACAATGTTGTTTACTGTTGCCTACCTCCAATTAATGGAATTCTACATATCTACATTCAAACATATGTATGTAGACTTTTGAGACCATACATAACACTCGAGTGAAATAATCATTTCAATTATATCTATGTATATGTACTTATATAAAAATATATATATACATATATATGTGTATGTACCTACAATAACATATACATTTTTAATGTATGATATGCAATTTTTTCAATTTATTTTATTTAATATCATGGCCGACCGTGTGACTATTGTCATAATGAAGTACAAAGATACAGACATGACATTCACTACTAAACTGGACTGAAAAAAACAAAATGAGTAAATAATAAGCTTGGAGATAGTGTCACAGAAAGTCTGTTCTTTTAATCAGACTGGCTTATGCTTAAAAATAAATTATTGCCATTATCTCTGTTACTTTTCGGACACAGATTTATAATTATTATAATATTATTGCAATGAAATCTGAATTTACTTAAGGAGCGGAGGAATATACAAACTGGCCCGACCATTCGAACATTTTAAATTATTACTGTAGTTTTCCTTTAATTTTGCTGTGATTTAGCTTAATAAAAACATCGATATCAAATCAGCTGCTCAATATAAGATTACAAATGTGGTTATTACTGATGGGCACGTGAGTTATTTTCTTTTGCAGATTTTAAATAATTTCATTGCAAGTATGTGGCAACGCCAGCCACCACTTATCGGAAGCTCAGCGAGATGCCCGTATAACTTTATCGATAAATCATAAGTTTAAAGCATATAATATAAAAGCACCAAAATCATTGACTTTGAAAAAAGTTCGACGGCGACCTGGGCTCGAAGCTACCAATACCTCCATACTCTTGGCCTTCTTACTCTTTGATAATACCTTCATACTCTTTGGTCTCTATAATACCTTCATACTCTTTGGGCCAGGGTTTTCCATTCGAACTTGCGCAGCAATATCAAATTTCTGCTCTGTCTATTTGATTCTCCTTGATTTTCTTCTATTGGCCGTATGCACATTGTTTTGCAAATAATTTCAAAGCAGCAATTTGCAATTATGGTTTGCCCTAGTAGAACGAAAGATATCGAGAAGATTAACCCAATCGTTGTTCAACTGAAAGAGGAAATAATAGCTAATGTTGCAGATTTTCTAGCAAAACCTCTAATAAGCAATGGACGCAAGTTGGTTAAGGCTCGTTTACTTTAGAAATACGCGTTTTTCATTTCTAGGAACATTAGCATTTATGTCCAACATAGCCTCGGTATAAGCGTATAGGACAGTAGTAAATTATCAGCCAGAGAAGATATCAATGATCCTTATCGAATGGCAACAATTAGCTAATCGACTCCATTGATGTCTTGCTATTCCGAAACAATCTTCAGATGCCGACGAACTTAAAGAACTCCTGTGCGAATTCATAGGCATAATAAAACAAGCTATTAGAAAACAAAACAAAACAGTACATTGAGACAACTTTTAGCCCTGTAGTGGAAAGTTGCACATCTTTTGGTCTCATCGAGTTCTTTTACATGCCATTTTGGACTTTAGAATGCCATCCAAATATTCCAAAGATTAATGGATAAAATTTTTCGCAGTTTGGATTTTCTTGTTTGACGACATATAAATAGCTTCAAAAAATTAAGAGAACAAAAAGCATCTTCGTCCTTTTCAACGTACTACGCAAACATAGTTTTTCATAAAGGCAAACTGAAGCTCGCTTTTTATGTTGTGTCATCAATAAACGTAGCATAAAACGCCCTTCAGATCGCTTAGACATCATTAAACATTATGCATTACCCAAGACTATCTATAAACTTGGTCGTTTTATCGGCATCGTGAAGTACTAGAGACGTTGCTTGCCAAACTGTTACATACATCACATACAAGCGCCTTTCATTGAGCTAACCAAGAACATTAACAAAAATTATAAGCGCCAGATTAGGTGGAGCTCGACAGTTCGTGAAGCTTTTGAATCTGACTCATAGCAGGCAAACCTTGCTCTAGCAAATAAATAATAAACAGCACATATGACCGAGAATTATACTGTCTATATAAATATATCTAACAATTTTCAATAACAATTGTATACAACATGATTCAGATTCTGAGTTTCAACAATTACTGAAGTTGCAGGAGGAATGTCACTTTATCAGCTGGATAATAACATTACACTGTACTGTGGCGCATCAAATGGATTTTTACGTCCATGCATTCGCCAAAAACTTAGACACCAGTTGACTGATGGCCGAATCCTTGTGGCAGGGCTTAGTTGAATAAGTTAAATAAGTCCGGAGTTCCGGACAGTAGAGTCGCCCACGTTTATCTGGATATTGTAGTGATGCCGTTGTGCAATTGATTTCAGTATTATTTAATGATGATCCATAAATTTGCTTGTATGGCCGGAAGCAAAACTATTACCGTGACGAATTATGGAGGCACTGAAATGGTCGTTTTGGTGCTCCTAAAACTATAACAACTGATCAGGGCGCCCAACTCCTCATATAACTTCACTTAATTTAATATAATTATTGTGGAAAAATAAACAATAAACAATTACTTTGAACAAAAAAAGTTATTATTGCTCTAAGAAGTCGTGTGGCCTTCGTGAGTAACATTCTTAAAAAAGCTTTTTAATTCAAAGACTTCACGGAATAAGAAGAGAAGCATCATAGGCACACACACCACTTGCAAAACAACCCCTTCATCACAGGTGCCCATAAGTGGGTAATAAAAGAAAGACAATGGTGAAATTGTTCTCAAGGTGTGTGCATAAGACAGATGCTGAAGAAAGAGAAATTTTATTTCTCTACAACTTGGAATAGTGTCCATTTCGTTGCCGATGCGCACATTATTTAATTCAATTGAGCAATAAGAGCGACAGTGGTGACATCATTCGCAAGGGTATATCAAATATTTGGCGCCAATTTGAAGTGTCGATGCATCGTACATATATAAAACAAAGACACTGATTCGGACAAATAGGTCCAGTGTAATAATTGTAAAAAATGGATTCACTTCACATGTGTTGGCGTAGTAGAAAACATAAGTGACCAGGATTGTACTTGCGCGAGCTGCGAAAAGGAAAGCGTGCACATGATACACGCTCCTGTATATCAAATAATACACACAGTAGAAAGTACAGTTCATAAAGAGAACGAAGCAGTTCAGTAATAGAACGAGCAAATCCCAAAGTGACTAAGCTGTTCAAAAAGTGAATAAGCTTAGCATTATAGGTACAAGGCTGAAGCGAGGACAGCCCTCAACAAAGTATCCCTAACACGCCCAAGGGGTAGCAGATAATGCTCGCAATGTTAGAGGAAAAAGCAGCCGAATAAAAGTATATTGAACAAAAGTTCCAGTTACTTGCCCGCATGAGTCCGGCAGAGATGTTGTCTTTAAGCGGAATTTCACCAAAAACAATCTCTCAACCTCCCCAAGTAGCTGCACGGGATACCAAAAGACTTGCTAACGTTCAGCGGTGACCCAGAGGAATGGCCAATATTTATCAGAATCTTTAATCACAGCTATTCTGAAGCCGTCTTCTCGGATACTGAAAATATGTTGACTACAAAAATGGCTTAAAGGAAAAGCGCGTGAACTTGTCAAAGATAAGTAGCTTTTACCAAGCATAGTTTCCGAGGTGATGGGTATGCGCACACGGTCCTGCCTTGCCCCAGTAATTAAAGAGTTCAGCGATTGGTTATCAAATAACAGAAGCAGCGTCAACTGTAGTATCACCGTCGGCGAATAAAGTAAGCACAGTTAACGCGCATATTGAAGGACCAAAAGCAGCCACCAACAAATTACATTGCATATAGTTCGCCGGAGCATTTTGTTACTCAGTGCTGTGCATTTCTACGTTCTTCGGTAAAACATAGGTGGAATACTATAAAGTCAAAAAGGGCTGCTTAAAAACCATCGAAAAGGTTGCTTTATAAAGAAACCGTGTGGTTTATACGGCTGTACAAAGAGGCATCGTCCATTGCTTCATAAAAAGGATGCGGAAAGTTCAAATAATGGAAACAATCCAGCAATGGTAAGCACACTTTAAACTTATAACATTTCTAATTAATAATTTCGCATCATATAAGGATCCTCCGTTACTCTGATCGACCAAACGACGTTTGACCTGCTGAAAATAAAAGGTTTACTGATATTTCCAATGGACTATCGACACTACTCGCAATGAGACTAAGTCTGTGTACGCATCAATGCAGCAAAGAGTATGGAGGTAGTACCTTCTTACTCTTTGTCAATGCAGATACCACGGACGATTAGCTCGCCAACAACCACAAAGAAAAAGCAACAAAAATATGCAAATCCAATAGGTTTTTGATGGGAAACGCGCTATTTTTGCGGATGTATGAACGAACGAGCTAATCGTCGGTATTGAGTTCGATATCAAACAAGTATGGGAGCGAAACGCCGCAGCAAGATGTTTTGGCTAAATAACGTACACACCGTTCGAAACATGACTCTACCAAAAGAAACAGTCAACGCAAAGGAGTTGTGGGAAAAATACCCATTTCTAAATCGTTTACCATTGCTGCTTTACCAACGCTGCTGATCGGTACGGACAACTGGAACTTTGCCGTAAGGTAAGCCAAACGATCCGATTACTTCAAAATGACTGCAAGGATCGGGCGCTACAATGTCACAATGGGAAAGGAAAGAAAATGTTACCCGAAAGCTTTTCTAAAGCTGCAAATCGCATTAGGTGCTTAAAAAAAAAACAAATGACGAAGGACCCGGAATTGTACGATGAGATTGAATTTCAAATTCAGAACTAGATACTATATACAGATACTACAAAAAGATTAAGCAGTCGCACTGGCTGACGCTGAAATAAACGCAAAGGACGATCGCGCAAGGTATTTCCCCATTCTCATTGCATTAAATCTCAACAAACCAAATAAAATAAAGCTGGTTTGTGACGCAGCAGCAAAATCCAATGCCGTATCTTTGAACGAATTTATGCTAACTGATTTTTAAATCCTTTGATTATCCTTTGATTATAAATCCTTTGTTCGACGTACTACTTGCATTCAGAGCGGTCTGCGGCGATATTGCATCTATAAAGCAGGCTACTTTAAACTACGTAACTGGGTGTGAAATTCTGTCATAGTACTTAAGGAGCAGATCGACGATAGCACCGCTACACATAGCCTAGTACAATTCGGTGATACTAAGAAGGTATTGAGAATGCATTGTATTATAATTATGTTTTTAAGTATATCCTCTGGTTTACACGACTACGCCTACGCGTACTGGCAGACGATCTGGTACCATCCAAGCGCGAACTTCTATAGGTTCTTCTGTCAATCGTTGCCCCACTTGGTTTGCTGTTTTGTTATACAGTCGGCTTGAAAATCCTGCTTCACCGTGTGGGAAGAGTATACATTGGCTGGAACGAAGAGCTGCCGGATTCTCTGTATTTATTGCCACAAGTGCATGCATTTAAAATTCCAAGTTACCACTCTTACAATCAAGAGTTGAGCTTCATACATTTGTCGATGCCAGCGAATTTGCTTATACTGCAGCATGTTATGTTCGCAATTGCTATGACGACTCCATCGAGTGTTAGCTGGTGACAGAGAAGATCAAAATGGCACAACTAAAAAGAGTCTGTAGCACAAGTAGGCTAAAAGTCGATAACGTTACATTTTTGTAGGATTCGCGAACTGTTCTGCAATGGTTGCAAATGAACCCACGAAAGTTCCAACAATTCGATATGCATCGTATTGGAGATATTCTCGAAAGATCCGACGTGACACATTGGCGATGGATACCAACACAGTTTACGCTATGCTCAGTGTTGTAATTTTGAACCCAGTTCACAGGATCTAGATACATCTGAGCTGCGAAAACATGTTTTTGCAACATATAAAACACCTATCATTGTTCTTGACGTCGAATTTTTCTGAATGGTGGCAACTGGACTTTTAAAAAGCGAAACTGAACCGTAAAATCAAACTAACAGCCCTCACTACTGAATTGATTAACAAAGTGGAAACAAAACTATATAAACAGGCAAAAGCGTCTGCATACCTGTCTGAAATTGGATCGTTATCAGCAGCACTACTAATTCGAAAACAGCAAGCTTCCTGAGTTAAACGTTTATATCGATGACAAATAAATTTGACAATAGTGTTGCCAAGAGAGAGCTACATAACCTTCTTAATAGTAAAATCAGCACACAAAAGTTATCACCATGAGAATCACGAAACAGCCATCAAAAACATAAGGAGCGCATATTACATCCCTTAATTGCATGTGTTATACAAGTCAGTACGCCAAGCTTGTCAAAAATGCAAGATCGAAAATGCCTTAACTGATCCACCACAAATGGATGCCTACCGGCTGCAAGATTGGCAAGTTATTCCAAACCGTTCACATATACTGGTCTGGACGTTTTTGCCCCCATAGTGGTGAACGTTGGTAGACGTAAGGAAAAAAGATGGGTCGTACCTGTATAACGCGATCTGGATTCTAGTTCCTGCATCATGTGCACCCACAACTTTATGGCTCGCCTTCCTGCAATTTAAGTCCGATAATGAAACAAATCTTCGAGCATGCGAAAAGGTTATACGAGAAGAACTTGTAAAGGTGGCCTACGGAAAGATCATTATCGAATATTATCTCATAAAACGGTATTTCGAACCACTTGGCGCACCGCATATGGGCGGCGTGTGGGAGCGTCCTATGTCCATCATAGTAGATGACACTCTTCCAAGGAACGTGTGGCTAAAAGGCCAAGTCGTAGATACCGTCGTAGCTAAGGTGGGACAGGTCAGACGAGTTAAAGAAAGCCCGCCGACAAAGATTGCTGTGCTGGATGGCGGCTAATTATTTTGAAAAACAACCATAGGAGGAGGGAATGTTCAATTCAGAATTTGAACGTAAAATGTTAAGCTTAAAATTTTTACGTAAAAAATAAAATGAATGAATGTTAAAACGATATATGAAATCGATATCGATAATTTAGAGATAGAAGGTCAATCTATAAAAGAAAAAAGGGAAGGCAGGGAAAAATACGAATTTACTTTAAAGCTCCAAATCTCCTGATATAACTCTGCTTAATTTATTATATTGCTATTTTGAAAGCATGGCAAATTACTTGCCTTAAATCATAGATAAATGGCGCCCGCTTATTTCAAAAGTGTTACTAAGGCCGTTAGTAGGCGCTAATGAAAACTCAGTATTAAGTTAGCTAGAGTTCGACACATATTATAGTGGAAGAGCAAAGCCATAATTTCCATAGGTAAATTTACCAAAGAATGGAAACATTTGTTTTAAGTTAAGTCAAATTCAATATTTACAGTTGATGAAATTATTTTTAATGCTGAATATTTATTCTTCATTATTAAAATTGTGTATACTTTTGTTTGCCGCTAATTAATAGAATAAGTGATTTTAGATTTTAGAAAGTTCGTGCCCCAAGTTAAGGAAAATGGGTGAAAACCGTTGCTAAGTTAGCCAACGTTTTTTATATTCGATTATCTCTATATATATAACTCTTTTTACTGACTGACTGACGCATTCATCATCGCACAGCGCACACGATAATACGTTCGAAGATGAAATTTGAACTCACGCTATATGAAGAAAATTTTAAAAATTCGTCCTTTAAGTGGGTGAAAATGGGGAAAAACCGTTATATGAAACTTTTCTGTTTCTAATCCAATGAGATTAAAAAGAATTTTCTAATAATAATATGAAATAATAAGGACTGCATACCAATTTCTGTATTATTTGCTCCCTATATAGGGAAAGGGGATCCAATTTTTTTATGGAAAAAAGTCAAATTTTCACTATTCCTGATCGCCGATCAACTTGAAACTCAGTCTTTTAGCTCTAAATTAAAATCTAAGATATACTTCTTTCACATTCTTTTGGAAAATATGCTCCCAATGTGGGGAAATGGGGGTCAAATATTGGATAAGAAAAGGTCTTCTTTTTACCCGATTTATTTTAATATATGTGATTCAAATGGAGAAGTATTAGTATTACGAACATTTTTATTTTTCGAGAGATATAGCATAAAAGTTATTTTGGTCACGGGAGGAAAATAGCTGAAAATCTGTATACCAATAATTTTCTTGAATTGCCTGAAACTGTTTTGCAAAACTATTTAAAAAAAGAATTATAGTGATTGTGATATATCCATGGACGGAAAATGTAATCCAACACATTAAAATTTTGTTCTTATGTTGACTCGAGCAACGCTGGGTAATACCGGCTAGTATGAATATAAATGTATGCAAGTATTTATAAATTCATATTATGTATGTTTATGTATTTCATATAATGTAAGATTAGTAAAAAATATATATAATTAATCTTAAAATGTACAATACATATTTAATTTAACAATGTTCGAGATAATGTGTGTAAAAATTAAAATATGGAACAGCAACCCAAATTGGTTCTGTTTAGCTGTGACACCAATATATGGTTATCATGCTAAAGGAACACCATAGCGACATTCGTATACCTCCTTTTCGGGAAAGCGCAATGTATGCCACGCTTCTCTTCACAGAAAAGTTTGTCTCAGTTTTCGCTTTGGAAGATAATAACATCGCTTCCAGAAAGAAATATTGGGATCTGAGCTAGTGTCATCTGAAGATAGTCCTGAAGGTCAACGAGAGTCGTCATCCACGATGAAGAAATCTTGAGCTAGCTCTGAATCAGACTTCTCTGCTGCTGCCTTTTTAAGGTACTCAGAACAATTCTCAAGTTGACAGAAGGGCAGTGGCAGACCGTCAAGTTGGAGCTGAGATAAATATGCCGTAAGAAAAGCACTGCTGCGCGGCTATTGACTGTTGCCGGGTAACTCCCGTCTAAGGCTAGTATTTTGGAGCAAGGGTAATGAAGCCAATTTAATCTGATCTGGATATGCACCTATGAGCAGATCTATAGGTTGTGGCCTGAAGAATTCTTGGTTAGCTAAGCGAATGCTCGAAGGTATATTCCAGTGGCTTTTTTTTTTTTTAACGGTGTTTTTTTATTTCTCGGATCTTCTCACTTAGAGACTAATGATAAGTAATTAAATATTAATCAAAAGTATTTGGTTATTAATTACAATTAATTTCTTAAAATACGGCCCTAACTATTACTGCTGGGTGGGGAGGTCTCTTCGCCGGAGTCGTGTATGGCCAACCTGCCTTGTTAGAGACTGCGCAAGTCTATTTGGATGGAACTGAAGTTTAGCCTGATACTTGGTTTTCACCTTTTTAATTTCGGCTTTAACATTTTCAACATTTAGGTCTTTATGGATATTTTCATTCCGTATATACCAAGGTGCCCCGGTAATAGTTCTCAGTATTTTCGATTGAGCTCTCTGGATTAATTCGAGGTTACTATCGTAAGCGTTGCCCCATAGCTCGGACCCATATGTCCAAATTGGTTTCAGAACTGCTTTATATAAAAGGACTTTGTACTCGAGCCTTAGTGGTGAACGGGCATTTATAAGCCAATGTAGATTACTAGCTTTTAATTTCAGTTGGTTTCTCTTCGCTTCAATGTGTTTGCGCCAAGTAAGCCGTCTATCCAGGTGGACACCAAGGTATGTTACTTCATTGGTTTGTGGAATGTTGATATTGTTTAAAGACAAAGGAGGGCAAGTTTGTCTATTTAGGGTAAAGGTGACATGTTTGCACTTTTGCTCATTTACATGTATGCGGCAGTCTGCTAGCCACTTTTCTAAGGCTACCAAATGTTGGGCACTTATTGCGACTTAGGATAGCAGTGTCATCAGCAAATGTCGACGTTGCTGTAAGACTATTTGTCAGTATATCTGCTGTGCAGATAATGTACGCTACCCTGAGGTACACCAGCCTCAATTGGATGATATTCAGAGATGAAATCTTTGCACCTTACTGCGAAACTTCTTTGCAAAAGGTATGACTCCAATATTTTATGGATGTTTTGTGGGAGTAACATGTCGATTTTATGAATCAAGCCATCTAGCCAAACACGGTCGAAAGCTTAGGCGACATCCAGGAAAACAGCGGAGCAATACTCTCGACGTTCAAATGCATTGCGTATCTCAGAAGTTATCCGGTTTACTTGTTCAATAGTTCCATGCTTTTCGCGGAATCCAAATTGGTGCAGTGGGACAGCACTGTTTATGTGTAAATGTTGCTTGATGCGATTCAGGAGCAGTTTTTCAAATATCTTTGATAGACACGGTAGGAGACTGATAGGTCTGTATGATGAAGGCTGGGACTTGTCCTTTCCTGCTTTATGGATCATTGTTATGATTGATTTTTTCCATTGTTGGGGATAATAACCTCATTTCATCATTTGGTTGAATATTATGGAGAGAAAATATACTGCACAGCTCGGCAATTCTATGATCATTTTAGGGGAGATGAGATCGTGACCCGGTGCCTTTTTTTGATTTCTGACTTAGTCCTTTATGACCCCTGTAACGTCTTCTGCTCGGAATGTGATGGGCATAGTGGCTTCAAGATTGTTGACAGTTGAGAGCAAAAAGCCGTTTGTTGCTGGATGTGGTTTGAAGTCATTTTCTAAGTGGTTGGCAAATATATTTGCCTTTTCTTCGTTGCTCCGAGTCCACTCTCCTGTTGTGGTACGCAATGGTGAATCAGTCTCGATTGGTGGGCATACGCCTGACTTGGCTTTCCACAATGGAAATCGTTTGTTGTTTGGGGCCAGTTGCTTTATGTAGTGTCTTTGCTGTAAGTTTCGTTCATCTTCTAGGGCTTTGCGTAGTAAATGGTTGGCTATTTTTAACCGCTACTTTGAGGCAGGGGATCTATGGGCTTGCCATTCTCTCCGAAGCCTTCTCTTGTCGCGTAGTAGCTCTTCAATAAGTCTGGGAGCCCCATTACTGTTATAAGGTTTATTAGCTGTTATTATTGGAGTGAAGTGTTTTGCAGCCAGAGACAGCCAATGTTTGGGCAGTCTTCAATGTGAGAACTTATGTATTTTCTATACTTTAGCCAATCTGTTTTGTTAGAAGTGAGGAAATGTGGTCGTTCAGAGAACTGTGGGTCATAGAGGTGAAGTAAGATTGGCGAGTGATCCGATGATAGATCTGTTAAGTGCTCCACATCAACCTGATCTTGCGGCACTCTTTTCGTAACAGAAAAATCAATTAAGTCGGGCTGCTTTTTTGGATCTGTGGGCCAATATGTGGGCCTTCCCGGAGAAATAAAGTCAAGCTTATTTCGTGGTGTGATTATGGCATTATAAAGTTATTTTCCTTTCGGGTTACTGAGCCTAGATCCCCAGTGGTGTGCTTGGCATTGTAGCCACCAGCTGCTATAAACCGGTCACCTAACAGGTTAAAGAATTTTACAAATTCTGCTTCGGATATGGAGAACCGAGGTGGGCAGTATACTGCGGCTACGTTTAACTGACCGCTTTGAGCTTCAATACGAATTGATGTTGCCTGTAGATAAGTTGTTGCAAATGATGGCAACAGGTAATGCTTGATGCGACACTTAATTAGAATGCCAGTGCCTCCATGAGCCTTGCCATCGGGATGATTCGTCGCATAAAAACTATATCCCTTGATGTGAAAATAATTTTTGCTTGTTAGGTGAGTTTCTGATATAAGCATGGCGTCGATGTTATAGTGATCAAGAAACTGCAAGAGTTCGTTTTTGTGGTGTGAAATGCCATTCGCATTTCAGAAGGATATATTTAAAGGACCCATTTAAGCAAATTTCTTGATTAGGAGCTTCAGTAGGAGATTTTGGTTACGCATGATTTCCTGCATCGTTTGTTGTATTGCTACCATTGTATTTGTTAATGTAGCCAGCATTGATTCTATTCCACTAGATAAATTGGATGGATTTTCAGTGGTGTTTTGGGAATGGATTTCTGGCCTCTGTTGCGCTGCCCGATGCTGCATTATTCCAGTGGCTTGCTGAAAGGTATTTTTAGTGCCTGAGGCGTACGACTCGTTGTTGTAACTTAACGCTTTAGCAAAAGAAACGCCTGGAATTGTATTTGATGGTATATAAGGCAAGTTTGGCCTTATGGCTGGGTTTCGAGTTGCAGTTTTTTGCTGATTTAGACGACTTTTTAACTCCTTATACACAGGGCATCCTCTATAGTTGGCGGTGTGGTTACCCCCACAGTTACTACATTTTTTGGCAGATTGGTCCTCTTTATTTACGGGGCAGAGTTCAGAAAGATGTACGTCGCCGCTCACAACGGAAACGGCACGTAGGGTGAAATAAGTTTTAGTATGTCCGTATTCCTGGCAATTTGTGCACTGGACGGGTCCATTTCGTTTATGCGGTTCCTCAACGGTGACTCTCCGATGCAGTAGATACGCGAGCTTGTAGATTGGATGGACTTAATTTTTACCTACGTAGATACTGTCAGGTATCAATTCTACCTTGAACATTGGTTGGGGGATGTTATTTCTATTTATTATATTCATAGCCATTTTGACTTCAAAGCCCTTATCCTTAAGCCCATCTATTACCTCCTTGACTGGAACTGTTGGTTCGATCCCTTTTATAACAACTTGTAGGCCTTTGCTACTTTTAAGTTGATACGTGTAATAGTTAATTTTTTCATTATCAAGACACTTGTAGACAGATCGATAGTTTTGTTCGTCATTTACTTGAATTTTTGTTTCGTAAATGTTACCCCTTTTTATCGACCTGATGTAGAATTTACCATCTCCAAGTGAGTTCGTTAGCTTTTTAACTAATTCTGCACAGTTGACCTGACGCACATAAATAGGCGGCGGCTTAGCCTTTGGTATTTGAGCGTCATTTTCATTTTCATTCTGGTCACTGAGGATTACGAATCTATTGTACGTCAATGCCTTTTTAAGTTCAGTGCTTTCAGAGGTGTTCGTTATTTTGGGTGCGCTTGTTTTCTTTATTGCTTGCGGGCTTAATTTTCGTTTTATTTGTACATAACGATCGAGCCCAGTCTGTACTAGCGTTCCACTACCGTTTTGCTTATTTTTTGGTAGGGAGTGGAGGAGCTTCTCGAATTCAGCTGACGATATAGGTCGCTGTGAAACTGCTGTTGTTGTTGTCGTTGTTGTTGTTGTTGACAACGAAGACACAGTAGTTAGCGCGGGCATAGTACTGGTCATTGTTGTGATCAGCAGTTTATTAGTCAGGTAGCAGGGGTCGGGGGAAAGGCACTTTCCGTTATGCTGCTTGAGCATAATAAAGCTGGCGACAGAGAGCGTGCTCTCTCCGCGTTCACTTGCAGTGATGTTGTTGTTGGTATTGTCTCTTCGTCAGCGCGTATAGAGAAATAAGCGTTATTCCGAATTGACGACAACCGACGTTCGTCTTGTTGTTGTTGCTGATTTTTGATTTCTTTCAGAGCTTAAGCTCTTACACGTTGGCATTTGTTTCACTAAGATTTTATATTGTATTTCTTTTATTTACTTATTTGATGAGGATTTGATAATTTTTTCATGGGCAGCACAAGCCCAAGTACTTATGCATACCCTGAGCGTCTTTTCCCGAATTAATTTGCGGTTAATTGCTCTGTATTTTTATCACTCGGCGGAGCGGTAAGAAAATACGTCTGATGTTGTTGACGGTGTCCCTGTTTTTTTTCTTGGAACAACTAGTGCGATAATGTTTGCATTATAGCCAGCTTTTGCGAATGCAGATTGTACAATCGTGCGCTTTTAGGCTGGAATCTATTATACCCTAAACAGCAGCAGCAGAGATGGTTCTTTTCAATTGCAATTGTTGTGCGAAGCGAGATGTTATTAGATGGAACCGATGGTGTGTGCATGAGTGTGGTGTTTGGAACCACAAACACGGCAGGCAGTAGAGCTGCATGTACGTAACTGGTGTCCCTCTTTAAGGCAATTTATACGCAATGCAAATTTCTGATTCACCTTCACCAAAAGAGGCGATGTCAAATTTGCGAAGCGACTGCATGTGTATATGGTTTGGTCAGAATCCTCACAGCCAGTGGCAACAGATCTACTAGCTATAAATTAGTTTATACTATGATTCATGTTGTTTCCCATTTGATTGATTGGCGTATGTCGCCGTAGCATATTCTCCATGTTTTCTCCATTAGGTGCATGCTCTTCCCACGTAGTCTGAGTCAAAATACATACCTTTTGTAATAGCATGAACACCATCATGCAGCCAGCAAACTGCTCCGACGTTCCCAAAGCCTGCAACTGCTGGTGTCCATTAAGTTTATCCGAAAACGCGCGATGATGCTTCGTGATGTTGTCTCCACTTTCTGGAGATCCAAAATTTTGCTGTATACTATATAGGCTGCTGCAGTTGCCAACATTCAAATTTCTTTCGTAGGCGAGATACCAGGCTCGAATAAACTGTCGTGATTTCGAAACGCATTCCTAAAATCATTAAGATCGGATTTCTATATCATATAGCTCTTCAAGGGTATATAATCTTTGGCGCGCCGAAAATAGTTATTACTAGTTTTTTATCTTATTTATTTTTCCACTAATTTTTTACATTGCCTGTATTTGCGATATGAACAGTAAATATACAATAAATCACGTTGGGGTCACCAAATGTTGAGCTGACATGTTTTGTTTCCAACTATATTTTCTACAGCTTAGCAGAAACAACAATTATAAATTTAAATAAAGAATCAAACTCTTTTTACATTTATGTATTATTTTATTATTTATTCATATTATGTATGTATATGTATTTAATATAATTTATGATTAGTATAACAATATATACATTTAATGTATGTATTTAATTTAATAATGTTCGAGATTATGAGTATAGAAATAAGAATATGAAACAGCAACCCGAATTGGGTATGTTTATATGAATTGTTAAGTCGATGGAATGATAGTCAACTTCTAACTAAGAGCCCAGCAGCAGCAGCCGATGCTGAGCGATGGTGAGCAAAACAAAATAGGATATGCTAACCATAAAAACAAGTTTAAGAGTAAATATTATGCTTATTAAGAGATCGGCTTGCGACAGGCGCTTAGCCGAACAACCATTGAATAAAAATTGTTTGTTCCTTATCTAATCGAGTTCAAATTCATTTTCAGGGCTGGAAAATATGAGTGGGGTAGTTCTAAGTTTTAACCAAATGACTTCAAACGGAGTTTCAAAGTTTTGACTTGACACATTTTTACAGTATTACCTGTTGTTACCCGGGTCAAGATAAGAAGTACATTCTAATACGTTGGATTATAATTCCCCTCCGTGGATTTATCAAAATCACCCAACTTTAATTTTTTTGTGAAATAGCTATGCACATCAGGAAGAAATTTGAGAATATGATAACTCCACATTTTCGTTTTTGTAATATCTCTCGCAAAATGTAAATGGTTCTTAATACTAATACTTCTCCTGTCATGTTTGCTTTCTCCGGGGGAAGAATTTCAAAAGTCTATAAATAGTTTGTAAATATCTCTGAAAATAATAAAGAAAAATTTTTTTTTTAATTTTTACACCTATTTTCCTTCTGTTGATTTTCTGCGATCACTATTTTCCAACCCTCCCATTGTCCAGAAGGACAGCGGATTCTTGGACGGGCGCCGTTACCCGATACCGTCGCATGGGCGTAGTCAATGACCGTTGCCGGTCACGAGGCGCTGACGCGGCGTTCAGTCCTGAACGCGAACCTTCGACGGACGAAAATGGATGCAGCTGGTCGCATGCGTGCAGTGAATGACCGTCGCCGATCACGAGACGCTGACGCGGCGTTCTGGCAGGAACACCGCCAACGATCCGAGACTTCGAGGGATAGTGTTGAGTGCTTATTTACGAATAAAATTAGTACTGAAAGGAAACGTATTATATTCACTTTTCTATTCTAAATTTGTTCATGTACAGATTCGGGAACAAAATTTATATTGGTATCAAGAGCTGGATCCAAAATAAATAAAAATAAATTTTCAGCATAATTATTCTAACCAAACTATTCAGAGACTTTTGAAATTCATCTCCCAAGTCAGCAAATATTATGGAACAAGTATTTATATTAAAAAGAATTTACTTTTTTATAGTAATTATAACATAAAACCTATTTTGTAAAGGTATATACTATCATACTTATATTACGAAACGGTTGAAAAATATTGTTTTTATTTAAATAATATTTTTTTTCTGTCATTATTTTGTATAGAGTGACATACATTGTGACATTCATTATTAAATTATACATGTTGCGATCTTAACGTAAAATTCTTTAAACTTGCCTTTTTTGTTTAAAATATTTTAAAACTTGAATCAATACAATGTAATTTAAATTTATATTTCCGATAAGCTTTCAATATTGTGGTGGCGCAACGATAACCCGATATTTTGTTTTTTGTGTTTTCCAGCACTTGAAAATTAGTAATAATAATATAAGACAATAAAATATCGAGCTCGTCAATTATGGCTGAAAAATATTCCTCAGAGTTATTACACATTGTAATAGCACAAATAACTCAAACGATTGGATACAACAATACACAAAGTGCGCCACTAGAATTATTAGAAGACATTTTGCAACGTTTTATCAAAGAACTCGCCCGCGATCTTCACAGTCAAGCTGAGCACGGTAAGTGCGTATGTACATATAATTAAGTCAGGCATATATATGTATAAAACAAAGTTAGATATTGTTTTTATACTTGAGTGAAAATGGTAATATATTTTGTGTTACTTCATTAATAACAGCAAATCGTGCCGAACCCAATCTTAAGGATGTCATTTTAAGCCTGAAAAATGTTAACGTAGACGTCCACGAATTACTGGATTACATTGGAAATGTTGAACCAGTTCCATTCGTCCGCGAAGTCCCAGGATACCCAATCAAAAAAAACTCAAATATGAATTTCTTGAAGCCTGGTAGTGCGGAGACTCTAACGCGACCAGTCCATATATTTGAGTACCTGCCACCAATGCTTCAAAACGAATCAGGCTTGGCTAAGTCGTCGAGATGCCCTAGTTTATCTGACCATGTTTCATCATTAATTTTGGAGGCAAACCGAGAAGTTGCCCTAAATTTTGGCAATAAAAGTACAGTTAAGATATTACAAGAAGTAGGCATCGAAAATGGTGATACTCTTATACCAAAATGGTGTAACCAAATCGATTCATCTATGCCATTAAGTTCATTATCTAAAGACCATTTAGGCCCCGATGGTCATGCTGTACGAGAAATCCGTAGCGTAGTTATGACGACAGGTGGTTTCATTTCGCCGGCTATTGAAGGGAAATTACCAGAACCTTTCGTACCCGATATTATTGGTAAGATTGGAATGACGGATAATTTTTTTTTTTATTAGACTACGAATGTTAGGATACAATTGATCTAAGTACAGAGTCTTACCTAGTCTGTCCACATTAAACCTGGATAAAAACGGTATATCAAGTTTGTGCAAATAATATACTCAGGATTATTACCCAAGCTGATTTCCCCTTGACCGTATGTGTGTATGCTTATCAGTATAAGCGTCTGTCTCTCAGTGACAGTAAGACAAATTAATAACAGCTATATAGTTTCTTCCTTCTCATTTGTCGGATGTTAATATAAGCAATTAAAACGTAGATCTTTTTGAAACAAGAAGAAAACAAGTTGAATTTCAAAGCTTCAAATTGAAGAGAAAAAAAAGAAGAAAACCGCAACTGGACTCAATTAGGTGCATTAGCTGCTTTTAAATTATATATATATATTTTTATCAAGACCAATGCATTTATTTGGAAATGCCACATGTGTTGCGCAACATATATAAAAGAGTGTGCCAAATTAACCAAATGCAGATCAAAAAATTCAATTAATTAAATTCATTGGTTTCCTGCCAAAAAGGTTAGCTGTCATTGAGAAATATAATTTGAATTTGGCAATTTTATCAATAACTGATCATTACAATAGTGAGTAATATGGTATGAATTTTTCATAGTCATCCAAACTCGTATATTATAAACTCTATTATTATTCACAACAATCAGAAAATTAATGAAAAGTGAAAATATATTTATAGATTATTGCAACAGAACCTATTAATGTAAATAAGTATGTATGTACGATTCGTTTGAAATCAAAAGAATTAGTGCATAGAATTACTCTCTTAGATTATCAGCATATTCCTGAATATATATTTTCAATATTCATATATTTTAGGTAAATTCAAAGGACTAGATGCACCACCCGCATCCGCCTCGCCGGAAATACCAGACCCTGCTGTTGTGTCCGAATTAATAACAAAAAGTATGTCAGTTTTTGACTCTACGCCAAGAGCTAGAGAGCATCGGCTATTAAGCCTCGAAGGAAAAACACCTCAGGATAGCAATGAGACCATCGCCTTGGAACCTATTCCGTCAGTTATAGCACTCCAAAATAATAAAGCTTCAAAGAAGAGCAAGAAAAAACATTTTATCGGCCTTTTTGGAAATGATCAAACAAAGGATATTAATACCGCCAAAGCTCAAGAAAAAGCTCAAAGAAAAGCATTAAAAATGTATCAAAAGCTATCAAAGAGCCAGGTTGATGGTAGCAACAAAATAGGCCTTAAGAAATCCATGAAGAATTTAAATCGCGGTATACTCTCAGCTCTGCCGGATGGGTCTACTGAGCGAATACATTTAGAAAAACTCATGAAAAAGCAATCAAAGCAACGCCAAAAGCACTTAAAAAGCCAAAAACATCAACGTCATCAGGAATCAGCCTTTAAAATGTCAGGTACAGATCCCGATGTTTCTTTGTTTCCGGTTGCGACTTCATTAATTGATAATATACCAAATAATGACTTAGTTTTTGGCAGCCCTTCTCTAGATTTACCATTAATTGAAAAGAAAGATAAGTTGCCATCGGATTTTTGCCTATCTACAAAAGAAATTACGAGTATCGAAACGCATGGTATTGCAGACGAAATTAAAGTTGCAAGCGAACCAGACCGCACCAAATTAAATATTTTTAAGAAAATATCTAAGCAAAAAGCATCTAAAGCTATATCGCCAAATTCATTAAATATTGCAACAAATCTTTTTGTAAGCCACGGAGCGCCATTAATTAGTTTACCATCTGGTACAACTATAACGCCAGCTCCAACTTTGAGTGTCCAGGAAAATGTAAATATGCCCGCAGAAAATCTCATTATGCCAGCGTTTCAAGAAAATGAACATTCATTTGGAGCTGTATCAGTTCCATTTTCAACAACAGCTAATCTATTGACTATTGATATGAACAAATCAAAAAAACGCGGCCGTAAGCCAGGAGGAAAAAATCACCCTAAGCCTCAAACATCATCAAGTGTCACAACATCTGTTCATTCACCAAAAAAACTAAAAGCAAACAAAATAAACATAAATCTTTCAAGTTCATTGAATTTATCAATGCATGAAACACTTGTCCCTACATTGTCATTACCTATGGAACCTTTAAACTTGAGTCAAGTCGATCAATTAAAAGGGACCCAACTACAGAATATTTCGGACCACAAAGGTTTTTGTCGTGCCATAAGTAGCGGAGGTGGAATTGCTAGCGCTGCGAATGATGCCTTCACTGAAAACTTAATATTTCAAAAAACGAAAGAAAAAAAAGAAAGGAAAAAAAATAAATCGAAATATTCTCTTGATGGCAATTTTAACGCTGCAAGTCCAGTTTCAGACAATAGTCGGGGTTTCAACAATATGACTTACATGGATATAGAAAAGCAGAAAAGTACATACAACTCTTTAATAAAAGAAACTGCTGGATTTAATGAGAAAAACTTACATATCTCTAAAAAACAAGTAATTAACACATCGCCGCCAATAATTGGTGCTCATGGATATGTGGCTAGTTTAGGGCCGGTGTCGAATCTATCAAATTCCACCTCGATGTATCCAAGCAATCAACCAAATATAATGCCAATGCTACCACTATTACATTTCGCCCCACGACCAGGACTTATACCGTCTGGCCCAGGACTTTTTTCACCTACGACTCTCACGAATTTCCCTAAAAAAGTTCATGGAACTACGAGTTCTAACATGATCATCCCTCATTCATTTATTTCCTCGGCGAGTGCAGGTCAATCCACAACCATTGGACCTACTCCATCGCACATTGAAAGTAAGAAAAATTACAAAAAATGTGAAATTTCATACCTATTTTAACACATGGCTGTTTTTCAGGAAATAACTCAACAACATTCTCAGATACTCGTCCGGAGCGAAGTTATTGCAATGTCGCTCCTCTAGTACCCGAATCCATGACTTTAATGACTTTGACAACTGCACAAATTGACACTATTAGTCTTAAGCCTGCCGATCTTCATATTTCCGATGCACAGTTCAACACTGAAAGTAGGGAAAATGAGATAAATCACACCTCGCAATTTTCAAAATGTACGCCTCTCATGCAGAGAGTTAGATCATTGGGTGTTGATGAGCTACTAGTTGCCCATAATACACAGCCGAACAAAATTATAAAGCCAACCACACCTGGTACCGGAAACCTTGGTGATCCCATAGAAGTCTCGGATGACTCAACCGATGATGAACCGAATAAATTAAAATTGCAAAACGTCGCTTGTTTCTCGCATGCCCATGCTGTCAAAACAGGCATTATTCAAACTGCGAATATATCGAATGTTTCAGGAATACAACATATTGATAGCTTAAATAATTATTCAATGATCACAAATACATCACATTTACTCAATTCTGACTCAAAACATTCTAAAAAGATATCGAAATCTGCTTCTTTGAAAATAAGTCAGCCTGATGGTAATCTACCGATTATCTCCCCGTCATCTCACCCATCACCATTTAACATTAATTTTGTGGGTAGCGATAAATTTAGTTTGGCCGGTGGAGCCGATCTTATTCCTCTATCACGCGTCGATAGCGGGCTAGCTTATTCATCTCAAGCCGTACCAGTCACCAGTTTAGCGGCAGGTGCAACATCTGGATCAGTTGCGAGTCAGGTTCCTGATGACCAGAAATATACGAACAGTTTTGTTGGATCAGTTAATTATGACGATATTACCATTACACCAACCAACAGCGTAGCAATAAGTGAAATTAAACTACGTAAAATCCATAAAAAACTTAAAAAACCAAAGGAAGGAAAATTGAAAAAGAAGAAAGACAAAAAGGATAAAACGAAAAATAGAGAAAAAATTGATGAAAAGGATTTATTCAAAATCGAAAAAACTAAAAGCCAAGATAAGAAGATGAAAAGGGGAAAAAAAAGGGAGAAACAGGTAATTAAAAAAATGTTTACCTATAATAACCTAGTATACATCGCATTGTGGCCGTAAGCCACTTCTCACTTGTGCTTAGTGTCTTTCTACATAGAAGAAATATATTATTTTTTACGTTTATCCAACCACATAAAAAAATATTTTTATTATTTGGAACATTAATATAATCAACAAACAGCTCAGAAGTACCTTTATATTTGTTATTAATTAAATATTTTATTTTCGTTGTAATAAATTTAGTGATTCTTATACATTAATTTACAGACGACTCCAGATCGAAAGCTTTCCAAAGAAAATCTAGAATACAATATGGATCAAACAAATAATGTCGCCCCTGTTCTTGGCCCTGTCACTGTCGCAGTTGAGGAGGATATCCCGTCAACAGTACCCTTAACAACTTTGGCACACCATCTACCCTCTCCCAAGTTAGATAACTCTCCTAACCAAGTACCAAAATTAACACTTAAACTAAGTGGAAAGACAACCCCAATTTCTAACCCATTTGAAGACGACCCAGATTTACTAATAACTCATTCAACAGCTCTAACCCCAATGCTAACCAAAAGGGAACATTCACCAGAACTGGCTCGATTCTCCCCACTTGTCACCGGACCGCCAAAGCCCAAGCAATGTAGGACTCGTAACTTTCTGTTGATAACTATTCAATACTCATTTAACTCGTTTTTAGGTGAAATACAAAACTTGTGTTCCACGGCACCATCATCTGTTTCTACGCCTAACACAACACAGTCAATACTTATGTTGTCCAATACACATCCTACAGGACCATGTAATTCAAGTGGCTGGATGCCAGCTGGTACTGCTAATGCTTCCGCCACGTTATCAGCAAGCTCAGTTTTATTGCCTCAACAATTATTGCAAGCTTCAAAGTCGATCCCTAAAACATCATTGACGTCTTCAATACATAACTGTGGTACTGCGTTAGTGTCGCAAATAAAAATCGAAGAATCACAAGTAACGACCAAAAATGCAGATTCAAATCGACCGTCATCATATGTTGATGCTGAGGGCTATCGCATTTGGATATGCCCTGCATGCGGGAAAGTTGACGACGGTTCCGCAATGATTGGCTGCGATGGCTGTGATGCTTGGTACCATTGGTAAGTATTTTGCTAAATACTTGGTCACCTGTAAAATATCAATAATATTATTGATTTAGGATCTGTGTGGGTATATTTGTTGCTCCAAACGACAATGAGGACTGGTTCTGTCGTGTTTGTGTAACTAAGAAAAAAATTATTGGATCTGAAAAAAAAAAGAAGCGAAACAAAAAGAAATGAATTTACAAGTAACTAAAAATTAATCAGGCAACCAACTCAAGCTGAACTTGAATATAATAAATAATCATATGATTCGTATAATTAAATTTTTATTATCAATAATTTGACGGTATATTAACAATGTAATGAATTATTAATACAATAAATTGTTAATTTCGGATAAAAATTAAAGCAATCAATAGAAGAAATTTTGGATGTACCTTCAAATATTGTAATCACGACAAGTTCAAACATTTATAATATAATAAGCATATCATTGCATCTTAATGGAAATTTTACGGTACAAATATGTAAAAATTCTATTTGAAGGTTATTTTTTTATACAATACATGTATTGATTATAAAATATATATATAACAAAATATAATTAAGGGTTAATATTAATTAATTCAAATACTATCATTACGTAAAGTTAATATATAATTGTGTGTAGGGGTGTATGTTAAAGATAGTAAATAAAAACCAGTAAGGAAAGGATATCTTCGGCGCGCCGAAGATTGCATATACTTGCAAAATCATGTAACCATTTGAAACCTGTTAAATTTATTTATTACCTGATTGTTCATTTGCCGGCTTTATTATACAGTATACCGATCTTGATAATCTTTCATCCAACGTGTAAATTTTATCAAGATGTCTATGGGAGCTATATGAAATAGTTGTCCCGCTGCCTGCAACAAAAAAAAGGCTACATACCAAATTTGATCCTCTTAGCGCAAGCACTGAGACTGTAAACAGAAAATTTGTATATAAGCAGACGCATATAGCTATATAAATTCGTCTCGTGCTCCTCATCAGTTGATGTATATATTTTAAAGAGTCGGAGATGACTCATACAATGCATTGAACTTTTCGTGACAAAGTTATAATACACTTTCCAAGAGTAAATATTCTTAAAAGTTAATTTCTACTTAAATTATCTTTTATATTTTTATGGTTATTTATTTTAAAATTTATAATCGTTCAGATTGTTTTAATATTAAAAGAATTGCTTGAGTTATTGAAAATTGCATCTATATCTATCAAAATATAAAAATTAATATTTAGTGAGAAAAGTCTGAAAATGACAGACTTACGAAGACCTATTTTTTCTAATGTGCGTGACCCATTTGGATGTAATAGCAAAAATTAGTTTCATATTAATGTACAATATTAATAACAAATATTTTCAAATATACATTTTTTATTTTTACTCCTTCGAGTTAATGCAACTCCATTTTTCAGTCATGTTCTAACTCCTTTTCCTGACTGACTAACTCATTCATCACTGCACAGGCCAAATGGTAATACGTACAAACATTAAATTTGTATATGGCATACTAAAAGTTGCCTCTAAGAGGGGATTTTTGAAAATTCGGCCGCAAGTGGAGGGCAATGGGGTAAATTCGTTGTATGAAACTTTTTTATTTCGTATTCGACCGATTTTAAATTCATTCTCAGTGTTTTACTTTTAAATTTACACGTGTTAACCATTTTCGGTCCCCAAGTACTAGGGGTCAGAGTAAAAGTCTAATTTGTACCCGATCGGTTTCAAATCTCAAAATTCAAATCTGAAATATGCGTGTTTTACATTTTTTTTTGTAAAATCGATCCCCAAAACCAGAAAATGGAAATCAATGCTAAATGAAAATTCTAAGCGTTCCCGTTCGACTTCAAATTCAGCTTTCAAGCTCAAGTCGGAAAATGGGGATCAAAGATGAATGGGGCAAATTCTAATTCTTATTCGATCGACTTAAAATTTAGTTTCAAAGCTCTGCAAATCGAAATATACGTGGTTCCAAATGTTTTAAAAATCTGCTCCCAAAGTTAGAAAATGAATGCCGCAAATTGTAATTCTTACCAGATTGACCTTCAATTCTTTCCTTTTTTTTAAACCATGCCCAAAAGTTAGAAAATTAGAGAATGGGTGTGAAACTGTTAAAAACATTTTATCTTCATTATTTACAAAGCTGTTCACAAAAATTCACACCCCAAAACAGAAAATATGTATATAATAAACATAAAAGTTATTTTGACCATGACAGGAAAATAGTTCAAAAAAAAAAACAAAGCTTGATTACATGGAAAAATGGAATGTGTGTTACTTTAGTTTAGAAGTTTCAGATATCTGAAACGCCGATAAGACCTTACCAAAACAGAATAACAGAAATATAAGTATATATATATACATAGAGTTTTTCTATATGTCTTTTTTTGATATTCTGTAGCAAGACCGAAGAAAGCGGCAACACTTAGAATTTAAAATTTTTCACGCCATACATATAAATATTTTGCTCCTTGGATTCAAAGTTTTTCAAAATAAAAAATAATTGTCCGATTTTGTAGAATTTGTTAACATAAAATTAGCGAAGGGATGAAATCCAGTATACTTAATTCACTTTTCAATATTTATATTCCCGGCATATCGTGTAAAAATGGATGTTTAATAAGTTGATGCATAGTAAAAATACTAAAATACTGTTTGATATTTTTAGTTGACCTTTACTCGGTTCTCCATCCTAAGAAAAAACATATTTTTTATAATTTCACGTCCAAACATTTGCAAGAATGACGCAAATTTCACAATCCTTTTACTTAGTTTGTATATTACAATGTGTCTATGTTTATAAAAATCAAAACTAGTATTGCAAGCTACGTTCAAATCTCGTGTACCAGTTATTCCATGAAAAGATAAAGAGTTTAAATTCTTGATGAGGATGAATGGCCCAAAACTTTAAGGGAGCAGAAAACGTTATTTTACATTTTTTACAGATCTGTACCGAAAACCAACATTTTCGAAGCGAAAAGACTATTGCAGAAATAAAACATTCAAAATGTTCTTAATCATTAAGTCCAATGGACTCAAATGTCTCGACCTTCGTTCTATACCGTCTGTATGAATACAGACAAAAAACTTTGTGTGTTCATTACAAAGATCTCTATATATGCTTGTAGAGGATATTATATAATTTTGTCACCGAAATTGATGTTTCTTTTTGCGGTAGAAAATACATAGTCAGAAACGGTTGGATCGCATATAGCTGCCATTAATATTATGATTTGTAAAGATAGCTTTTTGCTACTGAAGGTATGTCTATAAAATAAGTTAATTAATAATTTAAGTATGTGCTCTTTACTACTTTACATATTGGTGGGAACGAAGAGTTTCAAAAGTAGTTGAATGAAAATTTGTTTGAATCTCATGTTCTCTCACTATTTTTATTTTAAGTATAAAATATTTAAGGATTATTTTTTTAACGGCTAGATTGATGGTATTGAGATATTAAGCATCAATTAAGGTAAGGTATTAAGTATCAGTTAATGAATCTGGAATTTTCACGGATGGAAAGACATTTGCATAGATATCGACAAAAACATGTCTGCTGATTATGATGAAGATTTTATAATTATGGGACCCGAAATGCTTGTTTTTGCATATTTTATATCCTAACAATGAAATAATTGAAAATAGGTACAGTGTGCAGTTGATAAACTATCTATCGGTAGAACTATTGATAGAGTTATACTTTGGCCACTATCAATATTTATTGGAAAATGTATATACCTATGTATATATAGATATTTGAATTATTTTGAAAATATCGAATTTATTTTTTGAGTATAGTTTATTAATTTGTATTGTTGGTTGCTGTTATATTATCTTTCGGTTATTTTCTATTTCATTTTTGGCGCTATGTTATATTGGAATTTCTTTTATATACATTAAAATATATTATATCCATACATAACACTTTTTATCGAACTGACCAACTAATTATAACCACACAGCACAAGCCAAAGATTTCAAACGGTTCATTTTTACTGAATTTTCATTCTATGATATAAATAGCGATTTCTAAAAAAGTTCTCTTCCCCGAGCAACGTTAGATATAAAATCTAACCCAACATATAAAAATTCACGTCGTAAATGTTAAGTAAAATAATATATGATTTCATGGACGACGATTGACAAAGCCTGCTAGTATTTACATATATTAATTTAATAATCTCATTTTTTAACCCATTTCTTGAGTACGTGGTATTTAAATAGGATTTCAAAGGAAATTTTAATATATAGTGCAGGCTTACAGTAAGAATAACATTTGTAAAAATTCTAAATTTTTGGTTGATTAGATTGATTGATTACATGATTAACTATGTTAAAAAAAAAAAAAATACTTTTCATTCAAAATAACAGTATAAATTACCATAAAAATTATGAAATTATTCAGCATTTATTTTTAAATACTATACCCACAAGAACAAGTAATAAAATAAATCTTTTAGTAAAATAGGTCATAAAAATAAAAGTGAATAAAAAAAATCAGATTTCTTTTTATCTTAATATGCAGGCTAATTCTATAATTGAAGAATTATATAAATTGATAGGCTTGAAACTTCCTACGCATGGGAAAGTCGGCTACATACTGACTAAGACACCCGATATTAGATATCATTACATAGTACAATACAAGCATTTTCAACAGTATTGATCTGAGCGTATCATTTTACAACAACATAACTTAATGATGTACAATTGAAAAGCAATACAGCTTCCAATTGCTAGTGCGTGTACCAATTATAAAACTAATTTATTTGCGAATGGACGAACTTAATTCGTTTGGCCTCTGAAACTACAATTTGGCGATATTTTTAGCCGATTTTTTATGTCGTTCTGCGGATTAATTGATTCTGCTCTTTCATTCGCTGATGTGAGGCTAGACGTTGCTTGTGCTATAGTAGCTGAGTCAGAGCATGGAGTAGCTTCAGCGTCTCTTAGAAGTGAGCTTTGACCGTTACCATTGCCAGTAGAATTATTAACAGAGGACGTTCCGTCACCTGTACCACTAGTGTTACTACTGAGCGCCATACGCTGCATTTGTCGGATCACCGTAGCAGCATAATATGCTTGCTATAAATAAGTAATAATAGATTACAGTAAGGTAAATAACTTATATTTTGAGAACACACCTTCCATCGCGATTTTACAAAGTTTTTCTTAAGTTGCTCCGATACAGTTCCATGAATGTTTTTGCTGCTTGCCTCATTTCCAGATATCCTAAAGAATTTTATAATTTGTTATTAAAATTAACTTGTTTGCAATATGTATTTCTTAATTTTTATCACTCACCATGGATGCCCCAAAGCTTGTTTGCAAGTATAGCGTTTTTCTACTGTGACACACATTAAATTTTTTATGAAATGCTTTGCCGATTCGCTTATTTCATCCCAATAAGGTGAATCAAATTCAAATTCCCCTTAAAAAAATTAATGCATTTGATTTTTTATATAATATTCTTAAAATAAAAATTTTGTATATTTAGTTGTACTAACTTTCAACATCATTTTTAGTGTTCCTTACTCTTATAGTCCCAGGAATTGGCCTGTTCATCCAGACAGACTTGACAAATAATAGGACTTGGGTAGTTACCCTGAGCTTATATTTGTATATTATATATAACTTCGCAGGTGTGTCCTTCTATCTACTACTCTCCGTACCCTTTACATGGGTAGAAATCTAAAGAATCTATACAGTACCGCTAAGTATAAAGCTATTTGATTGGCGCTGCTGATCAACGTATAGGATAAAACTTAATAAACGTTAATAAGCTTTTATAACAGATTTTGCAAAATGCAATCCCAAAGAAGAAAAAATCAGGATAATGAAAGAATATGTAGAAAATTCAAATTCAATTCAAGAGAAAAATGGGGTTAAACTTTTATTTCTTCGGAAACCTATTTAATTTTTTCGGAAACTCTTTTTAAAATTATTTTCTAAATAAAAACCTATTCTTAAAACTCCACGAGCATGTAAAGATGCACGCTTAATAATGACTTACCCCTCTCAATTTTAAAATTATGGATATTTGATGAAGTAAAAATATACGAAAATTATTAGAGATTACCTTTCAGAATCTGTGCAAACAAATTTGCATCGTTTTCATCATAGAATGGAGGATAGCCACAGAGGAGTATGTATGAAATTACGCCTATACTCCAAACATCAACGGCCTTGCCATATGGCTTTTGCGCGAGCACCTCTGGCGCAACATATCCCGGAGTTCCACAAGCGGTAGCCATTATACCCGAATCTTCCATTTTCGATAATCCAAAATCGCTTATCATAATTTTACTATCATCGTCTGGACTATAGTATAGTAGATTTTCAGGCTACAATAAATAAGTTCAAATTGTAGCTTATTCTCAATATTTAAGTTTAAGCTTTACTTTTAGATCTCTATGTACAACGCCCTGTTCATGCATATAGTCCACAGCTTCTAGGATTTGTCTTATCAAGTGGGATGCATCCTTTTCGGTATATGACCCCTTTTCCACTATCCGGTCAAATAATTCTCCTCCAGTAACTCTGCTTAACAATATTTTAGTTAATAAAAATATAATTAAGAAACGGAAACAAGCATACAATTCCATGACCAGGTATACTTTTGCCTTATCTTCATACGTTTCCAAAAGTTGCACTATATTTGGATGAGTTAACCTGAAAATAAAATTACGAGTATGCAAATATCATATAAACACATTCAATTGGGGCAGACAACGCGAAAAAATTTATGTACTTCTATATAGATTAACAATTTCACACACTCATTCAAATTTCACACAAGCTAGATTCTTTATTATTTATATACTTAAATGTATTATAGCTTTGAGTCATCTCCGACCCCATATGCTATATATATTATTGAACAGGACGACCAAACGAGTTAACTTAGGTAAACATTTAGAGGAACAATCGGTTCAAAAGTTTCTGTTTGGAAAAATTTAAAGTATCATAAATAAATTAAGAATTGGATTTTACTATAGCATGTAGCATGTGAATGTAATTTCTGTCGCGCCGAAGATGGCTTTCCTTGATTTCTTGTTTTTAAATACAAGTATATTAAAGTATATATATCATTATAGAGGTCTAATTTAATGAGACTTAATTTTCTCAAATTTTCCATGTCAGGATGGGGGTCGGGTTTACAACTCACCGCGTTCCATTCGGATTGTTGCCATCAAAATGATTTGCACTGAACCTACATAGAGAAAAACAAATGAAACGAAGAAAGTTTTAAAATGAAACAAAGAAACAATAATAAAAAGATCTTTTTACAATTAATATAAGAAAGACTAAAATAAAATCATCAATTAATTATATGACTCAATAGTCATACTTCCGAAGTGCATTATATGCTTTTATTGGTATCTCAAATTCAAGGGCTCAGTGCTCAGCAAGTTTAACATGCAAACATAAAGAGAAATTTATTTGCCAAAGTTAATCACGTTTAAAAATATAAATAGCTGAATAAAAAAATGAATTATAAAATTTAGATTGAATTGAATTCCTACCTAAATTTTAAAAATTTGTTCTTTAAATCGGCAAAAGATGTTTATTCCGAATGTTATTTATATTACTTCCGAAAACGATTGTTTATGTAAAGCATATCTTTTTAGCTACAACTCACTTTACAGAATGTTAAGATCAAGACCAGTGATTGTAAGTAATAAGATACAATTTACACATTTAAAGCAGATGTCAGAGCCCACTCACACAGAAAATATGTACAGTTCCTTACGGGATCCTTTAATCCACACATACATTCAAATTAAGTTAAACGACTTAAAGTGGTAAAAATTTCATTAAAACTATTTTAGTAGAAAAGTAGATTACTAAGCACAAATTAAATTATTTTTTTCCGTTTGCTCTGAACAAAATATGTTATATATCCACATCAGGAAATTTAACTCACCTTCTCAGCACACGTATTTCATTTTCCAATGATTCCTCTTTACCCTTTAGAGCTTTTTTATCGATAATTTTAACTGCATAGTGGATACCGGGCGTATCTTTACTTTCGGCCAAGCGCACCTCAGAAAATGCGCCCCTATAAGTATAAAAAATCAAATAAATAATGATAGGAAAGGAAGGCGAATAATTTTCTGCGAAATATGATCTAAATATTCAGATACTTACGTCCCCAAGAGTCCATGAAGGTTGTATTTTTCTTCAATTGACACCTGTTTGCTCAACTCTTTTGTATCTTTAGTTTTGGCTTTTTTGCCAGAATCCTTTTTGCCAAACAGTGGCATAACTTTAAATTTTATTTTGATCTTATAAGAGATTTATCATCGAACTTTAAAATTTAAAGAAGATACAAACGCCTTTATTTCTGCTACCTAAATAGAACCAACGAAACAAGCACTTGATATATATATTATTTTACGCAACAGAAACCAGAATAGATTATATCTGCATTTTTGCTTAAAATATTTTCGCTAATCTAAATACGTATGTATACTCATTCTCGAATTATATTTGTGTTAAGTTATCTTTCCTCAGTTTATAAATAAGTTTGTGTATCATATACTATTAACTTATTGTAAACAAGTACCAATTACAAAAATTAGCTAACTTCGAGACTCCGAAGTTCTTAATACACTCACAAATTAAAGTAAATTTATTGATATGTTGGATTACTTTTCCGTTTCTGAATTCATCAAAATCACTCAACTATTGTTTACTAAGAAATAGTTTTGAAAAACATTTTGAGGCAATGCGAGAAAATTATAACTCTATAAAAGTAAAAACAAGACCTTTCCTCATATAACATTTGATTCCGATTTCCACATATTGCGTGCTGATTTTCTAAAAAATCTGAAACATTTATATTAATACCTTTGCAGAGGGTATTATAACTTTATCATGAAATGTGTAATGCATTGAAGGTGCCGTCTCCAACCCCATAAAGTATATATATTATTGATGAGGACGACGAGACGAGTTGATATGGTTTTCCTTACAAGCATTTAAACTTTATTTTCCCACATTGGGGTAATATTCATGACATTTTTGTTTTTATTCAATTATTATATTGTTATTTGCAAATAAACAATCTTCGCACGAATTACCGTTTGGGCTGTGCGATAATGAATCAGTCAGTCAGCCAGGAAAATGAGACAAATATATATATATAAATATACATATATTATAAATATTCTATATGAAACGCATTTTTCGTTCATCATCTACGCACTAAAAGGTATACATACAAATATGAAATTGGTTAAAAACTGTATTAAAAAAAAAAAGAAGCTATTTCTTTTCAAGTAATTTTCAAAAAGCGACTAATTTCGACAAATTGAAGGGCCAACAACTTAATTCAACATAGCAAAATTCAGTTTTTATGCTAACTTTTATCGCTCCTATATAGACAACCAGCCCGAAAGTTTCTGTATGAAAAGCTTTATTGCCTCTTAAGATAAAACTTTCAACGGACGTGGATGAACGTTTCTTAAATGCATGCTATAAATTATCAAGATCTGACTACTATATCATATTGCTGTCATAGCAATAATTAGTAAAAATATATAAGGAAAAAAATGTATCAACAATTTTCAAATGATTATTTAAGTCTGCAAGGGTATGCACGGTGCTCCAAAAAAAAAACTTCAAATTCAACGGACCACATGGATGAAAGGAGGAAAAAATTTTGGATATACATTTTTGTGGTGAATATAATCTGAAAGTTTTTACGATCCCAAGAACACATATATAATAATAGGTAGAAGCAAAACTATCCGAACACATAAAGTACTACGATCAACTGCCTATGCTAACTATATGTAGTTATAGATCAGATCACGTTTATTGAACAGTTTGGCTTTTATAGATTTTATATTTTGTACATGTATACAAATGTACATTTTTATATAGAGACCATATACATATACATATATACATGCGTACTTATTTGTAATAAATAGGAATAATTATCAGCAGCCAAAGGTTAGTTCATCATTGATTACGTTTTATAAATAATTACATACAAAAATGTGAAAAATAATCGGAGTATAAATATACAAATGCACATACAGAAATGTGAATAATAATAGGGATACTTACCCGTGTAAAAATAATATACAAACTAAGCAAATTTTTCAATACGTTCTGAAAAGATATTTATTTAGCCTTATGTTCGTACTGTACGGAATCTAAAAATATATTAAAGATTTATTTATGAAGAAAAATAATTATTTTAAAAAATAGCTTCGTGTAAAAATAAAATAGGGATGAATTGCATCCATCTTTTTATATTTTTTTTTTCTGTATTTAACTTTAAATACTAAAGATTACCATTTCATATAACATCCAAAACATATTATACTTAAATTTATTGATATGTATATATAAAGATATACATCTCTATATACATTGTAGAACTTTGGTAAAATTTTGAGTATTCATTTTGTTAAATAATTTTAAAAATTAATATTTACTTTTATGTATGCATTCGGAAGCTTTGTTGACATACATATACATATGTGTTTTTAGTAACCAAATTGTACATATGAACATATATGTATTGTTGAAGATACATATATATATTAAATCTGCATATGCACTTGTGTATAAGGCGGTTGATTTATTCGACCTAAGTTTAAATTAAACAAATTGCGTTCGAAAATTATTGACCCGGTTAATAATATGCGTGTTTGTGTTCACATACAGATGTATGTGAACAAAATGTAATGCAATATATACAAAAATAATTATTTAATATGCCCAAATGAAGCTATGATCATATTATTATAAAAATTCATATTCATATATGCATAACCAAATACAAATGTTAATATCTACATTTCAATTTTATAACTAATGCGGTAAAAGGAATGTAGACACAAGTTTTACCAAAATATGTACATAAATATGTACGTACGAGTGCTTTTGCATACAAATATCTTTACTTACATACACAAATCACGACTTATATTATTGTATTAAGTTCACAATGTCGCTTTATAAACATTGACAACGCTTTGAGAGTTTAGGAAGCACAGATTGTATGAGTATTTCCAATTCACTTTATAAATGAATGAAATTATTCGCACTGACAGTGAAATATAAAATATATTGATTTTTCAAGTCTGGGTAAAGTCTGTTCTGCATGTTTGACTAAACAGTATTTGGTCACACTGAAGATGCAAAGTGAACGAATTTTAAAATTGGTAACATAACAAATTTTTTTTGAGTACATGAAATGAAGAATATATGTACTTAAATTTATAAGTATATTATTATTGTTCGAAATGTACCAATTTGAAAGTTTTAAATAAATGTTTGCTACCGGTTTAAGTAATTACAGCTGTTTGGATTAATGTTCATTATATATATGTACATACATAATTATATATGTATATGTCTCCAACTGCTATAGGCATGAGTAGTAGTTAAGAAACGATTAAAGCATCGAAGTACTTAATTTATTTTAAAAATTGATTTTTTTAAAGCATAAAATATAAAATGATTACAAACCAAAAAAAATATTGTGGTTGTTAGGCTAGAGCCTCATATCGCTTTTGGTTCCTGTAAACAAATAAGCGGTTTGAGCTTCGAAAGCAATAGTTTTGGTCGAACCCTTGCGCAATAAAATGTTTTCCATATTATTGGATTCCAATCATTCAGGTGAGACAGTTTTATATGAGTAGAGAGACATTATGTATTTACATATGTACATACATATGTATATACATAAATAGTTAGGTCGCATATATGTATAATTTTATGTTCCTTATTGTAAATGTTAAAAAAACCAAATATATAATAACATAAATGGAAAAAGCATAAGATTAAATCACGGTATAAAATTGTTTCTTATAAAATTGATTTTTGTTAATTTTTAAATCATTGCTAAAATATATATTTTACATTTGTTGAAGTAAATTAACTTAAACTTATAATTTTCAGCATGTGATCAGCGCATTGACAGTAAATTTAACGAGTATATTTTCAATGTACAATTTTCATTACAGTCAAATGCAATATCAGGGTTGGTAATTGGGAGTAATTTAGTTAAGAAACATAACATTAGAGTTATGTGATATTTGATATTTGTCGGACGTAGAAAATTTAAGCAAGTAAGAATTTTTTTTTAATATAGTATGTAGCATAATTCGCGTTCAAAAACAAAGATAATACTAGGAAAGTAAATATCGCTCAGTTAATTAAAAAATGACATGATTCAAGAACTGTGATCTTGGAGATTTAATTCTGCATGAAAGATACAAAAACTCTTTTTTTCTCTTCCGTTAAAAAAAATAAAAATAAGCTTATCGACCGTTAACACCAAGTGAAAAAAATGTATGCTTTTTATTAATATGCAGATCCGAATTCTTTTGACGATGGACGTATTTTTTTTGTAAGAATAACTTTGATTCTGGTTATCGATACATCGATAAAACGGCTTTTGCAACTTATACAAAAACATATACATATTCAACATTTAGTGTTGGAAAAATCTATTAACAATGTTGGAAAATATTATATTTGGCAACATTGTCGCTTTTTCTTGGAAATGTATTCGTAAACCTGTATACCTAAGAAAATTAAGGCATTTATATAAAAGTGCAATTGAATACAACTTTAGTATGTGACAAACCAAAAATATGTCGAATTTTAATTTAAAACAAACTTAAGTATTTAGTGAAATGTTGAACTTCTGAAAAAGTGAATGAGTATATATATATAAGTTTATATGTACGTAGTGTATATACTTCGATTTTGTGTGTACTAGCTAAAAATTATAATAATAACAGGTCACTCTACAACTCAATCAAATCATCTGTATTTTTTGTAAGTACATTTCTAAAGTTTGTTAACTCAGATTATAACTAGTAAGGAATGGCTATATTCGGCGTGCCGAAGATTACATACCCTTGCAGAGCTATATGACTTGGTAATCCGATCTTAATGATTTTAAGTGTGCGTTTAGAAATCACACTTTTCCAGATAACCTGTAAGCTAAGTCAAGAAACAAAGAGAAACAAAAAGTTTTCCATACAACAACTTTTGATCCGATTGTTCCTATGGAAGCTATATGATATAATGGTTTGATCTTAATGATTTTTGGTGTAAGTTAAGAAATTACACTTTTACATATAGCTTATACATTTTATCAAGATAACTTGGTATTCAAAAAAAGGTGCTGCGACATATGTGCTGCATGCAGCAAAAAGAAGACTCCATACCAAATTTTATTCACCTAGCTTAAAAACCGAGAGACTAGTTATAAACAGACGGACACACGGACTATATCAACTCGTCCCGTAGTCCTGATCAATAATATATATACTTTATGTGGTCGGAGATGGCTCCTTCAATGCATTACACATTTCGTGACAAAGTATTAATACGCTCTGCAAGGATATAAAACAAAAAAATTAAATAAATTGTAATAATGCACAAAATGCAAGTGGCTTAGTTTATATTGTCAGAATTATGTGTACAAATATATTACATCATATAGAATATAAACTATTATTTATTAGAAAATCTTTTATAATTACAGAAGTTGAATGGACCTTATGGTCCACCCAGTCTCGATATCTAAATTAATCAGCTACATAAGCAATGGCATACATGGTAATAATAATAATTAATATATGTACTTATATGTATACTATTGTATTATAAACATATTTATAAGTACTGTGTATGAGCTGCAGCTAAACGTTTTATGAAAAAAGATATAGCCAAAAGTTCTGAGGGTCGCCGTATAATACTTTACTAAAGGATACTATCGTATACCATGTAAAAACAAATCAAGAATTCTGAAGCCAAAAGTGACTAGGAAATAGTGTGAACTCAGGGTCCAGTGTTACCAAATTTTAAACCACATATATATATGTATATATAACCGTATCATATCCAAAGTCCTGAAGTTCCTGTGGTCAATAATGAGTCAAAAAGTACAGTACAACAAACGACTAAAAAATCACATTAATGTTCCTGCAATCTCCCTACTAGACAACACTACAAATAGGCACACCCGCTGTGGCAACGATTGAATTAAAGAAACACCCGCTCATAAAATGTAAAATTTAATAAGTGCCACCACAATTATTATACATAACATTAAAATTTTGTCTAAAAAATATATATATAAAGTAATATACTAAACTATGTGTTTCTAGTTCTTATAGGCTCTAAAATCGACAGGTTCATCCAGGAGGACATAACTAAATCGACTCGGGTGGTGATCCTCATAAAAAATATAGTGTCTGAGTTCGGTGTGGGGACTGGCATTCACTGTATTAAATAGTGCTGAGTGGAAGACTTACCAGTTTAAAGTGAGATGCGGTCTTAATACTTACATATACTTCTCGTGAAGCACATATATTTCAATTTGAATATTAAGCTCTGAAACTGAATTTGAAGTCGTTGGGGTAAAATTAAAATGTACCCCATTTATCTTTATCAATCTTGTAGTAATATTTTTGAAAAAAGTGGTAAATGCGTCTTTTATATTTAAATTTAGATCTTTGAACTCAGTTTAAAGTCAATTGAATAAAATGTATAGCTACGTATTGCATCTTTAACCCCTATTTTGCACCCTTGAGGGCGTATTTTCCAAAAAATCAAAAACCTTTTACAATTTAATGTTGAGCTCAGAAACTTAGTTTGAACTTTATTCACTAATCTTGGACCTCTATTTGCTGACCTTTGGGGATACATTTTCAAAATAATACAAACCATTTTTTTTATTTAAACTTTGAGTTTTTTAATATTTGCCCCATTTTTTATTGACCCACATTTACCGACTTTGAGCGCATATTTTCCAAAAATTCCATACTTTTAAAATTTTAATATGGAGTTTGATGTTGATTGTCTTTTCCCCATACAACATTTCTTCACATAGGGAGTCAGTTTTTAAAAAATGTGAAATCATATTTTAGATTTTAATTATGAGTCCTGAAACTGAGCTTGATGGCTATCGCGTAAAAAAGACTTTTCCCCAGAAATCAAATACTCTTCCTTAGGGAAACTTTTAGTATATCACAAATCTTGTGTCCAAATTTCATGAGTCAGGCAGTTAGGAAAAAGTGTTATATATATAGAGATAGATTAGGTGCATATAATTTCACTACTTAATAATATATTAATATTTAACACTACGATTTAAAAACATTTTATAGTCGAAGCTTACAATGATTTAATATGACTTTTTTACAGCTTATACCGAGGCATGTAAACATCACTCAACATAAAATATATCATACTGCAAAATATTAAATACGATATGCAATCAAGGCTTTGGAGGCTGTTACGACCTGAAATTGAAAAGGGTAGTTATGATACTCCTTCTTCCAATAATAAAATGGCTTCCATCCAAATGCATATGGATATTGTACTACAATCATTGCCACGATTAATAGTCGACTCTCAAATGCCAATAAGATGTAGTGAGTCTCGACAACTCAGTAAATTGTCAATTTTTGGGTTTATTTCGATAATTGCCCTTACATACATTTTAAATATTGTAAACGCCGATCAAGGTAAGTCACCGGAACGATATATTCAACAAACTCTTTACTTTTAAGTTTACAATTATAGAATTTCATTAAAATAACGTAAGAGCCGAAAGAAACTATTTTTTTTTCATGTGACCACTTTTTTAAATCTACTAAATAATACGATAATGTTAATTTAGGAAAAATTGTATTCTTAATTTTTTTCGGCTATAAAGAAAAATGAGTACCCGTAAAGCTTTGCTATATGACGATTTTCGTTATATTTTAATAATTAAATATATGGTTTTCGTTAGTTTATCTTGTTTTATTTCATTAAATCTAATATCTCTGTTTAAAATTTCATATAGATAACTATAATAAATTAAATTTTATTCTTTAACTGTCTTTACAGTTGTTTTGTTGGACACCACTAGAGAAGCAACTCTGGAATGGACACGGTATCCATATGGTCCACAAGCCCAAACTCCAGGGGTACGTATTAGCTTATGTAAGAATAAACAAGTAAAAACGGTCAAGCCGAGATCGCTTGACTATACAGTGCCCTGTACCTAAGAATAACGTTTCCTTACATGCGTTTATATTTTTACACATATAAAAGAGAATACATTCATTTCATTGCGATAATTACAATTTGTTTCCTCAATATTTTTTATTATTATCTGATCGTGTTTTTAGTATAGAATTACATCAATTTTTTTAATATCTATGCCAACTTTCAAGTGGCGCGGTTTTTGGACGAACGAGGGATTGAATATCTTGCTTAATTTCTAAATTTGTATGTATTTATAGTATTCCTTCCATTGTGTATGCCCCTAAAATACGTAGTACTTGAAAAATTATGTTAATATTTAATTTATCCCATTCTATTGATTTAGTGGGTAGAAGAATCTTTCACAGATTTCGTCAAGGGTATTAACTGGCGAAGTTATGTGGTTTGTGATGTTGCATATCACAATGTTAATAACTGGCTCTGGTCTCCGTTTATCGACCGTGGACCTGCTAACCGCCTTTACATAGAAATTCAATTTACCATAAGAGACTGTTCATTGTTTCCAGGTAAGAAAATATTCGACCTTTTCACGGAAAAACATGTCTATAGCATTAATCATATCATTGTAAATATTGTAGGCAATGCCTTGTCCTGTAAGGAAACGTTTAGTTTGTTGTTTTATGAATTTGATGCAGCAACTCGAGAGCCACCGCCATGGCAAACAGACAGTTATAAATTAATCGCTAGAATAGCGGCTGGAGAAGGGCGCTTTAATCAAAACTCTGATGTGGACATAAATACCGAGGTAAAAAGTATAGCTGTAAATAAAAAGGGTGTATACTTTGCTTTCCGCGATCAGGGAGCTTGTATAAGTGTCCTGGCAGTAAAAGTTTACTACATAACGTGTCCAGCCGTTACTGAAAACTTTGCGCATTTTAACGAGACACCCACTGGTCGAGAAATTACAATAATTGAGAAGCAAAACGGCACCTGCGTTGAAAACGCAGAGCCCTATGAGTCACCTACATACTTATGTAAAGGTGACGGTAAATGGACTATTCTTACTGGAGGTTGTCGTTGTAAGGTTGGGTTTGAGCCAAATGAAGTTAATAACACATGCACTGGTAAGTTTGTCTTATTGTTGAAAGGAATTAATCTAGCATAATGATAATACATTTTTTTTAGAATGTCCTGCTGGTACATTTAGATCGGGTGAAGTACGGAAATGTGTACCATGTCCACCGAATTCAAATAGCTCTAAGACAGGATCGCCTTTGTGCACATGCAAACAAGGGTTCTATAGACATCCCGTAGACGGTAGACATATGCCTTGTTATAAGCCGCCAGGAGCACCAATGAATCTTACTCTTTTATTCGTTGACCAAACCAGTGCTATAATTTCATGGAATGCTCCAGCAAAAGATGATTCACTTTCCGGAAATGGAATGGAAAAATTTCGAAGTGATATCGTATACAAAATACGTTGCATAATGTGCAACTCAAATGTTATGTACAATCCATCATCAGATGTATTTAATGAAACAAAAATTACCCTCACTAATCTGGATCCTGTGACCACTTATACGGTACAGATTCATGCTACAAATAGTGTCTCTTATATAATGGATACTGGACTTTATGCAAACGAAACGTATTCCAACAGAGAAAATCAATTTAGTAACGTATCTACTTTTTCAACTATTAACAGCCAACAAATAGATCTTAACGAAATCAAAACAAATCATGCAGAAATTGTGTTTACCACTGAATCAATTATGTTCTCAACGGTGTTTAATTTGCGAGTTGTAGCTATAACTACCAAGGATGTTGACTTAGTTTGGGACAAGCCTATCCAGAATGATGGTCCAATTGAGTTGTATGAAGTGAGATGGTTTCCTAAGTCCGAATTGGACTCTATAAATAAAACAGCATTGAACACAAAAGAGACTAAAGTTCACATTGATGGTCTGATGGAAAGTACTGAATACGGGTTTCAAGTACGCTGTAAAACTATCAGTGGATTTGGATCTTATAGCAACATGGTCTACGCTCAAACTCATCAATCTGTTAGTTCAGGTAGATACTAAATACAAAATACGAATGTTCAACTTATTTTTTTTATACACTTGCAAATATGAATGTGTAATGCATTTAAGGAGTCATCTTCGACTTCATAAAATATACATATCAGTTATCAGGATAACAAGACGAGTTTATAACGCCATGTCCCTTTATCCTTCTGCTTGTCTGTTTATATTTGAACTAGTCTCAGTTTTTAAGCTAGGTGAATTTTCGGGACCGGTCGGATGGGACAACTGTATCATATATTAATCGGTTCAAAAGTTGTATGTGAAAACTGTTTGATTTTTTTCCAAGATATCATAATATCTACTATATCACATAGTTGCCATGGGAAAAATCGATATAAAAGTATTCTATAGAAATATTGTTTCATAAAGTTGCAAGTGTATATTGTCTGCGGCTTGCCGAAGATAGTGTTACCTTACTATTTTTGTTTTTTCTTTTCTAAAGTTTATGACGATTCAATTCAAATACGATTTCTTGCTGGAGCTATTGTGACGGGTGTGTTTTTTCTGGTGATCTTTATCGTTGCTACTGTCTATTTCATGAGATCCAAGCATCAAGATGAACTAGATAAAAAGTCTACAAACCATCTACCATTGCCAATGGATTATGCTAGTAATGAAGGTAAGTTTCCCATTATCAATTTAAGATTTATTTTTTTCCTTTAATTTGCATAACAAGAGAGCAAATAAGGGTTTGATGGTCTGCTCGAAAATAAGTTATAGGTCGTAGGCTTTTCAACTTTGTCAGCTATATTTAACATGCTTTACAACTCTGATTTCAATAATTGATTCGCACTTTTGCTTAACTGCATTTTTTAACGAACTTTGGCTGACTATAAATTCAAATTAGTAGTCTATTCTAAATAATTTTTATCACGGTCCGAAAAACAATTGTTTTTATTAAATATTTACTCAAAAACATTTAATAAAGGTGGGATCATATGGATTTTAGCGATGCTAATATTTTCCAGATATCCATTTAAAAATTTCTTTAATTCAATACTTTGTTTTTTTAATAAAATGAAATAAAGAGTATATATAGATTTATAAAATTACCAATATTCATTTGAATGGCAGTCATAATATATATTATCAATTTTTTTTTTTTAATCTTTAGCCACCGTTTACAGAACATTACAAAGTTTCTAAATCATAAGATGCATATATTTTTTGAAAGCAAAATGTTTTGGATATATCGTTTCAATCATTTCATTATATTATAGTCGGTTCTTAATAATATGTGGTCATCATTTATCAGTATAACCTCACAAAAGTAAGAAATAAAATCCTAAGATAGCGGTGGGTTATTATCCGATCGTTTTTAACAATTTGACTAACAGCATTGTGACCTGAGTCATCCTTGCTTATATCACAATTGTATGGGTGCGCATTATAAAAAGCTGAAAATTAACGATGACTTTTCAACACTTTTCAATCACTATTATAGTTTTTATATACTTGCAAAGGGTATTATAATTTTATCACGAAATGTGTAATACAATGAAGCAGGCATCTGCAGCCCCATGAAGTATATATAGTATTGACGAGACGAGTATAGCCATGGCCTTCCGTAGGTGGATAAAATAATGATGGTATAGATAGAGCCTTCTTTTTGTTGCAGATACCACATTTGTTGGATCGAACAACTATTATATAGGTGTCCTAGGAACACTCTGTTCAAAAGTTATCGTAAGAAAACTTTTTTGTTTTTCAAGATATCTTAATGGATTTACAAATTAGATGAAAGAATTTGTTTTGTAAGCGCACATTTAGGAACGAAGGTTCCAAGTGTATATAACCTTCGGCGAGTCGAAAATAGCCTTTCCTTACTAGTTATTTATGAATTTTATATATAAATTAAAATAAAATTCTTTTTAGATACAAGATAACAATTGTTTCTTAATAAATACGTATCAAATCTCAATTTTTATTTTAAAAATTAAAATACAAGAAATATATTTATTTTGTCAGTATTGAACTTATAAATTTCCTTTCAAATTAAAACATTAATTATGATACCAATCTATTTGCATACCCTTTATTTCCCATTAAATCAAAAACCGAATCCAAAACCGATGTTTTTTAAGGACTCGTTGTGACATATAGTAAGTTATTATAAATTGTACAACGAAAATATTTAACAATATATAGTTACAGAATATATACGCTTTTAAATACATGTTTCATTGGATTTAAATATATATATAAAGCTCCAACACTTTAAGCTTTGAACTGCTACTATACTTTTTATACCTTTGCAGAGGGTGTTATAACTTTGTCACGAGATGTATAAAATATTGAAGGAGCTATCTCCGATCCCATAAAGTACATATAAATATTATTGATCAGAACGACGAGACGAGTGGATATAGTTTCCGCCTGATCATATTGATAGGTACACACATCAACTCAGACTTTACGATAACCGAAAATAATTTTATTCATTATTTTAAACTTAAAATTTGGTCTGATTGGTTCTTAAACTATATGTTTTTAATAAAATAAACTTAAATGTAACATAGGATTATAATATAAAAGAAAGGATATAGTTTTGTGTCTCTGGTACGTTTTCTGACTGATCATAATATAAAAATACAATTCATGTATTCGTAAGAAAAAAAATTTTAATTTCTATTTTGTGTTCTCTTTTTTGCTAAATAAATATTTTTGACATACTTTTAATAAGAGCCTGGCAGGTTTCTACTGGTGTATCGTACCACAATTTTTTGACATCATAGTTTTGGTTTATTTGAAAATTAATACTTTGCCAATGTATTTTTTAAGTCTCCTCCCCAGTTTTCTATGGGCTTTAGGTTGGGGGATTAGTTTGGCCACTTCACAACGTCAACTTTAAACGTAAAAACTTTGATGTGTGCTTAGGATCTTGTCTTGCTGAAATACCCATCGCATAATTTCTCAGCATAAGGTGACATAACCGTTTCCAATATGGATTTGTATTCGTCAGCTGAAAAATTGGACCTACGGCGTACCAGGAGAAGCAACGCCATACCATTATATTACCACCTCCATGTTTGACTGTATTTTTTTTAAGCCGTGGATGAAATTTCTTTCCATTGGGGTGTCGATCATTCCTTTTAGAATCATTCCCAAACAATGTTTCTCCACTTCATCCTACCCAGTCTTTGCGGTCCCTTTATGGTCTCTTGCAAAAGTTTGCCTCATGGTGATATATTTTTTTGGCGCATAAGTGGGAGTTTTCTGGGAAATCTTCCTGGTTGGTTGGCATCTTATAGTAGACTTCGGATAGTTTGAGCATTAACTGAATTACTAATTTCTTCTGCAATAGCCTGCGATGACTTAAATGGGTCGTTTTTGATCAAAGATACAAAGTAGTGGTTCCGTTTGTTTTTTGTGGCCTTGCACAGTTTCCAGACTTAGTTTCGTTTCTAATGCATTTTTAACTAATTAATTAATTATGAGACCTCTTCATTAATTTAGCTATAGCTCATAAGAATTTGCGTTCTTTTTTCAGACTAAGAGCCAATCGAACTTCTTTAGTACATGGGGATTTCGGCCCAAAAAATAATTATTTTATTCTCTTTAATGACAGCTAAACGAAATTTACCTTTAGTTGTCAAAAAAACACTGATTAAGTTTAAAATAATGAATAAAACTGTTACCTTAAAGTCTGGGTTGATGTGTGTACCTATTAATATGATCAACTATATCATATAGCTCTCATAGGAACAATCGGCTAAAAAATTGTTATATGAAAAACTTATTTGTTTCTCAAGGTATCTGACTAAACTATATGGAAAACTGTGATTTTTAAACGCACACCTAAAAGTTTTAAGATCGCAATACTATATCAGCTCTGCAAGAGTATGTAATCTTCGGGACGCCGAAGATAGAATTTCCTTCCTAATTTTTTCTTTTATCATTTTACATTTTAAAAAAAAGTATAGTATAGAGTACTTTTAGTTGTGAAATTAAATTAATAATACAAGGGGTTGAGAAAAATTTCTTCATTTTATTGTGTATCGTTGTAATAAATAACAAATTTATAATTCATAATAAAAGGATATATATTTGCGTATACACATTTGTAGATGTACATATTTAGTTTTTTTTTTTATACTTACAAGAACATATAATCCATTTTTCATTTCAAAATAATGATCTAACATCATTAAAATTTTTAAATTTTGGTTATTAACATATTTTAATTAAAATATAAAACAAAAAACTTGGAGATCAATATATTACTTAATTTTATTCTTTATTTTTAGTAAATGCCATGGATACAACTCCAATTGTCAAGACTCTGCATTCAAATGGTATATAATTTATTTCCTGTTTTTTATCCTTTTAAATGGTGTGGGTAGTCACGACTTCAAACTTTCTAAATAACATTTATAATTGTCAGAAAGCAAAAATTTTGATTTACATATGAACATTAGCATATAAAGGAGCAATTTTAAAATTTTTTAAAATTATAATTTAGTTTTAATTTCCTGTATTTGATTTTCAGTGACGACACCATTATTTGGTAATAGTCGAAGCTACGTAGACCCTCACACATATGAGGACCCCAACCAAGCAATTAGAGAGTTTGCGCGTGAAATCGATGCAAACTATATTACAATCGAAGCAATAATTGGTAAGTAATATGTTTATATAATTCGAGAAAGATCTAATCGAAAACTTGTCACTACAGGCGGAGGGGAGTTCGGTGATGTGTGTCGCGGACGCCTAAAAATTCCACCAAACTTTGTACAAGATATCGATGTGGCAATAAAAACTTTAAAACCAGGTATGATCATCTTTATTTCTGGTTGCACTTGCAATTTCCAAAATGAAAAAATTGTTGCTTCAACTATCGTCTAACACAAAATTCCACTGGCTTAAGAATGGTTTAAATGAAACGTTAATAAATAAAATTTGAAAAGATGTGTAAATGATTTTTAGAATGTTTAGAATATTTAAATAAAATAACGAAGTTAACATCCGAGGTCTAATGAATATTCTCTCAATATTATTAAGTACCCAGGACACGGTAGAAATTTTGTACTCAGGTTAGATTCCTTTTTCTTATATAGTTTTATATCTCTGAAGGAGTGTTATGTCTCTTTTTAACTATTGTTGAATGGTATGGTCTAACTATAGTATAAATAATGGTTTACATTTGCCACCCATATACGAAAAACTTTTTATACCCTTGCAGAGGGTATTAAAACTCTGTCATGAAATGTGTAGGGCATTGAAGGAGCCATCAACAACCCCATTAAAAAAAAATATTTTATTGATCAGGGCGATGATATGAGTCCTGTCCGTCTGTTTCTATGCACACTTGCCCCTTAGTTTTGAAGCTAGGTGAATAAAATTTGGTATGGAGCCGGCTCCAATAACTTAGGAACAAACGTTTCAAAAGTGTGCACAAAACCTTTTTGTTTTTTCAAGGGAAAATATTGAAATCAAGCTAGAAAAGCTTAAGAATTTGTCCTTACTAGTTTTTATACACTTAAAAAGTGTAATGTACACAAAGTGGAATGTACGAAATGCATTGAAGGAGTCATCTCCGACCCAAAAAAGTATTCATATATCATTTTCTCTCGTCAGCTTAAAAACTTAAATTAAATTTGAACTTTTTTCAACTTTATTTGAAAAATTTAAAAAAGTGCTCTATTATAAAAAATTTCACATAAACGTTTATCTCAGATCAATTAAAACAAAATATTTTTGTACAAACTGACTTTTATAATTTAGCTTTATACAGTGAAAGTTTGAGTGTGTATTTTCTTTAAACTCATACATGTATATACATTGTGTTAAGCAAAACCACAAAAAAAAAAAAAAAAAAAAAACACTCAAAGCACAACTCCACGAAAACTCCGAATACAAAACAAGTACTTTGGCACCAGCTGCTAGAGGTCATCAACCAAAAATTTGGAGAACAAGCTGTGCTTATCAGAGTTTCAGAGCAGGGCATCGGGGTGAGCTCCAAGAACAGCTCAACCAAATGGGCACCGAGCAAAGCTGATTGCATTAGAATCAAAATTTGATGCAAAGCATACAGCTCAAGAAGCACAAAATATTGCAACAGATCTTCGGATACACAGAGTCCCATATATAAAGGGTGAAAACTTAAAACACTATTTAATTCACTGTGTCTTTCAATAAGTATCACTCCGGTACCAAAAATGAATGATAGTTTCCGGATTAAACAACGGCGGTCTAATAATACCATTTTGACCAGATAATTATTGTAAAAATGGGAAACATTCGCGAAAAACAATATTATTGCGGCAAATTGGTATTTATCGCAAAACGCACAAACAACAACTCAGTTTAATGCAGGATTTCTATGTAAACGAACAACTAACAAAAGCTCATTATGAAGTCTTTAAAGAAACTATGCGAATGAATCTTAGCTTTAAGAGTGGCGTTCTTTGTTTATTGATCAATTATTAGGCAAACAATGCAAGCTAATCTGATTTCAACGGCGAGCCGTCATGCTTAACTAGGGTTTTAAGCAAACATTAAAGTGGTCGTAATGTATATCGTATTAATGCTCAGTTTGTCAAAAAAGATTGATGAATTTAGATACTTGTTTACTAACTCAAATGTAGATGTTATATGTGCGTCTGAAACGTGGTTCTCCTCAAGTTTTGTTGACCAAATTATTATTTTTGAAGAATATAATATCTCCCTTTCCGATCGTGAAGGCCATGGGGGAGGTGTTGCAGTATAAAAAAAATAAACTTTAAAATCAAAAATAGTAAATAAGCACGAAGCAGAGAGTCAAATTGAGTACCTATTTTCGGAAGTATCTGGAGTCGAACGGTCTGAAAAGTTATTAATTGACTGAATATACAGACCATCAAGGAGCTTTGATTACTCTGACTTGATATCTGTGATTGACCCCATATGTCCCTTAATTATAATGACATCATAATTAACAGCTATGTGATTATTGAAAACCATCTCTCTGGCCGTATAAATGCACTCGGTCTAAGTCTTGTTAATCCCACATCTCCGACTGACTTTTCCAACTCTAGCACCACCTTACTTGACGTCTTTTTTTGTAAAAGACAATAAAAATATTCTATTATATGACCAAGTTTCTATACCTGTATTCTCTAAACATGACCTTGTATTTATTGTTATGTTGTTATAGCATATGTACATATTGATCATTTAGACGAAGCTATAACTTTTAGAGACTTTAAAAAATATTGACTACGCCTTATTGAGGGACCACTGTGATATGCTTGACTGGAAAATAATATTTGACCTTCTTAAAGACGAGCCTTCAATATTCGAAACTAAATTCTTAAACCTATATATAATACATTTGCTCTAATGAAACTAAAGGTTCCAAAGAAATTAAATCCTGGTTTAGTGGCGAAATTAAGCATTTAATTTTAAGTCGAAACCATGCCTATAAGAAATGGAAAATATATAAGACTGACTACCACTATGCCATTTGTCGTGAAAGAAGGGCAACGGTAAAGTCTGAAATTCATTGAGCAAAGACCTTATACAACGCAACCACGATTTGAAAGCATTGGGAATTGGAAAGCAGATGACACAATTTCACAAAGCGGAATTGGACTTAGTCATGTAAAATAACAGATTTGTGCAAACTGAGGTACGTCTGGTACCTGGAGGAAGTCAAGATGTTAACTGTGACAGAATAGCCTGTGTTAAGTTAAATTTACCAGTGATAGTAATTTTAGCTTTGCGTGTGTGTCCCAATATGATATCTGATAATCTTTGTTTATAATTAAATCTAACTCGATAGGTCTAGATGACATGGACCCAAAATTTCTAAAAATAATTCTACCACGCGTTTTAAAACAAATCATGCATATTAACCGTGTTAACTTCCCCGATTTTTCCTGCGTCGTGGAAAGTGGCAAAGATATTGCCAATACCAATACCAATCTTGCCCTTCCTGAGTCAAGTCCTTGAATAAGCCTACACATAAACCTCAATAAAATTATAAGGGAACAGCAATGAGGTTTTTAAAAAAAGTAGTAGCTATTTTAAAGGCGATGGAGGACATCCGCAAGAGGCTGGATGAAGGACAGGTTACGTTCTTGTCTCTACTTAAGTCTAGCAAGGCTTTTGACAGTCAAAAAAAAAAAAAAAAAAATAAATTAAATAAATAAACTAAGATAAGCATTGGTAAAACAATTAATAATTTTAAATTAGTAATAACGACATAAATATAAAACGGTATTTAGAGAATTTCAACTAAAAATTATAGTTGTAATAGTGACTAGTTGGCTAATTTATAGGGATTACGTTGTAGCACTATGATATGAGATACCAAAATACATAAAATTATTGAACAGGAAAACTTTTTTGTTTGTAGAAGTGTGATATAAAATAAAATTTAAATTTTAAATTTAGGATATTATTTTTACGCCTAAACACTTGATAATAATAAATTGTAAACAGTATAGGAAGTGGGTTTTAATCACATGGGCGTAGCAACTAACCAAAAAATAAATGCAAAAATCATGAAAAAAAACTAGTAAGATCTATTTATTTCTATATTCCTATCTAATTTCGAAGATTACATAAACTTGCAGACTGAAACAACCATTACAAAATTATTATTAAATTTATTTATATTGACCGATTGTTCCTATGGCAGCTATATGATAGATACTCTTATCTTAAAAATATTTATCCAGCAATAGGAGAAAACACTCTTATACATAGCTTGTAGTTTCAAATTGCATTCACCTATACTGGAAATCAGAGAGATACGTTTATTTATTTATTTATTATTATTAAATCGACTAATTGCAGTCGATTGAAGAATTACAAAAGATAAAAATAAATTATTATGTAAATTAAATTCAAAATTTATAAAATTAATTAAATTAAAAATTATAAGTAAGATTAAAATTACATTACGTTTAACCCTTCTGGGGTATTAAATACAACTTAATTTTTTTATTTTTTTTTTATGGTCCAACATTTGTTGCACAGTATTGGGGAAAACCCAGGCAAAAAAACGCAATCAGACCAGGAAAGAAGGCGAAAAAGAGAAATATAAAGATTGTAGAAAATAGAATGAAAATAGACTATAATAGAAAAAACGATAGAAAGTAACGATCACTCGTGTGCCCCAGTTTGATCGAACCGAGGATCCATAGTAGATGGAGCAGATGCGTCATTGTATCGCGCTTCAAGCCAAGCCATTGCTGTGGCGAAAGAATTGAATAATTATAATGCAGATACCCGACATAGAACTGCATCCATTTCTACATTAACAAAAAAAAAAATATATAAAAAATCAATCGGGTTCAATACTCTGATGATCTATAGAAATATTCAGAATCTCGAGATTTTGAGCGGATTCTCGGTTGGTATCCGGACTTATTTAGTGATGTGTTAAATTATAATAAAGACAGAGAGAATAGAGGACAATCCAGGAAAACACCAACCAAAAAAGAAGCAGTGTTGCCAAGCAGCAACCACGTCAACTATCAATGATAGAAGAGAAGACCAGATTTTAGGTGTAAGAGAGAGAGGTCTAAACAGATAACGTGATAAAATTCGTTGTAATTAGAGCACAGTACACGGAATCGATTGTGCAACGCATAGTCAGTTGTGCAATTAGATAAAAGTAAGGGATAATAATTTCTTGTGAGTACGAGATGAAAGTTAAGTCGAGATAATAGAAAAGGAGAGCTAATGTCACCGATAATTAATTTATGAAGAGAAATAATACCAAGGATAGTTCTACGGTTAGTTAATGAAGGGAGATCAATGATGAGTAAGATCCTATCAGAGTACGGTGGAAGACGGCAATCGGGATCCCAGATTAAGCCACGAAGAGCAAAGAGGAGTAATTGCTTCTGAATGGATTCAATACGAACTTGATGGATTCCATATTGAGGACTCCAACGACGTGAACAATATTCTAGTATGGGACAAACTAGAGAAGTATAAAGGAGTTTGGTAACAAAGGGGTCATTAAACTCCTTAGACCAATGTTTAATGGATCCAAGAACATCCTTGGCTTTGTTAGTTCTAGGGGAGATATGCAGAATGAAATAAAGTTTGACATCAAAAAGTACACCAAGGTCTTCCAAGGTCGTTGCAAGGGTACATTATCAAGCGTATACGTGACTTAGTGTGGAGTAATTCGACTAAAAGTCATAAACAAGCATTTAGAATATTTAAATGCAACTTATTAGCCTGATACCAAAGATGCATGGAGTTACAGCCATCTTGCAGACAATTATAGTTAGAAGGTTCGTTGTAAGTAAAAATAAGTTTCACATCATCAGCATACATAAGGATACGTGAGTGGGACAAAATAGATAGGAGATAAACATACATACATGCCATATCATCTCGTCTCATCGTCCTGATATATATAGTTCGTGGGGTAATTTGGTAATGCATCAGTAATGTATCTCCATTGCTTATTTCGAGATAAAATAATAATACCATGAAAAAGGATTTACATATTCTAAAGCCGAGTGGTATAGGTCGTTTTTGCGAGGGTACTGAAAAATACATGCCTATATCATCTCGTCTCATCGTCCTGATATATACAGTTCCTGGGGTAGTGCAGTAATGCACTACATTACTTATTTCGCGATAAAATTATAATATCATGAATCGGGCTAACTAATTTTTGCATTTTTATTTTAATTATTTTGTATTTATATTTCTAACTTTTTATATCTGTTCAAAGGTTCTTCGGAAAAAGCGCGCTGTGATTTCTTAACAGAGGCTTCGATAATGGGACAGTTTGATCACCCAAATGTTATATACCTTCAAGGCGTGGTTACGCGATCTAACCCAGTCATGATTATTACGGAGTACATGGAAAACGGCAGCCTGGATACTTTCCTACGTGTTAATGATGGCAAGTTCCAAACGCTTCAACTGATTGTGATGCTTCGGGGTATCGCTAGTGGAATGTCTTATCTGAGTGATATGAATTACGTACACCGTGATTTGGCAGCTCGAAACGTCCTTGTCAACGCCCAACTAATTTGTAAAATCGCGGACTTTGGTTTGTCCCGCGAAATTGAAAATGCCAGTGATGCTTACACCACTCGAGTAAGTTAACTATTGTGTACTGATTTGTTATGCTAAGATCCATTGTGCTTGAGTACGCAATATATGTACCCATCAGATGTACATGTGTTCACAGTATCATTTTATTAATTAAAATAAATATTTTGTGAATTAAATTAAGAAAAAAATTAAATGTTTTTAAATAAGATTAAGTGAATATGATATTTATGGTCCTACATTTGTTGCACAGGATTGGGAAAAATACAGAAAAAAAAAAACAAATAAGACCAGGAATAGAATGGAAAAAGGATAGAAAGTAACAGCGTTATAAAGTAAGATAACAAATCATATACATACATAGTAAAATGTGCGCCAGTTTATATGATGAACCAATGATCCATACTAGGATGGAGCAGATGCGTCAGGGTATCGCGTTTCAAGCCATTGCTTTGATTTGCAGAGTTGCCAAGGCACGTCATGCACTTCATCAAAGAATTTGAATGGCACTTAATCCCCTCGTGAAAATAAAACTATTGGTATATTATACTTTTTAAATTATTTATTGCAGGGTGGAAAAATACCAGTTCGCTGGACTGCGCCGGAAGCAATAGCTTTTCGTAAATTCACTTCCGCGTCAGATGTATGGTCTTACGGCGTCGTTTTATGGGAAGTTATGTCATATGGAGAACGTCCTTATTGGAATTGGTCAAATCAGGTTAGAAGTGCTTTTATAGTTAAGATAAAAAATCGATATATATTAAATTTCCTAGGATGTGATAAAGAGCATTGAGAAGGGCTATCGTTTACCAGCACCTATGGATTGCCCTGAAGCTTTGTACCAGCTCATGTTGGATTGTTGGCAAAAACAAAGAACGCATCGGCCTACATTTGCCAGCATTGTATCGACCCTAGATAATTTAGCAAGACAACCTCAGTCACTGTTAACCACACGAAGCTCGCCGGAAAATGATGGCAATCATATTCTGGATACACAAAGAGGTCATAATATATTTATTAGCACAGATTTATGGCTAGAGAATATTAAAATGTCGAGATACTGTCAACACTTCAAAGAGGCTAATTTAATGAGTGCTCAACAGGTTTGTGCTTCAAAATAAATATTGGTCTATATTGCAACTAATTCGATGTATTGCTCATCCACAGATCTCAAGGTTAACAGCTCAACAGCTATCCGATATGGGTATAACTTTAGTAGGACATCAGAAGAAGATTTTACATCAAGCTCGGCAGCTTGATACAATAATATAGTATACTCATAAAAATAATACATATAGTATTCTCATAAAATGTATATACATATATTGATATGCAAAGAAACATTGAAGCAGGCAGACAAAATTTGATAGTTCTTTGACTTACAAAATAAACAACACGAGATAAAATTAGCGTAAAATTTAGGAAACATTTGTAGTTCATTAGCTGTAAGTAACTAAGGCCCACTTATGCAAATTTTATTTAATGTTTTGTATAAACGCAAACGTCTGGTTGGTTTTAGTTCTCACTTGTTTATTTACATGTTAAAGGTGGCCGAACCTATAATTTTCTTTGGTTTAAAATAACTTTTGATTTTTTTACATTTATTAGTTAATGAGACGACTGAAAATAAGGATAAAGATCTCTCTTTCTCGTATTTAGGTGGACTGAAATTATTTCAAGTAATTAAGAAATAGTAATGAAACATATGAATCTTTTTGCTAATGACTAATGGACCATGAAGAAACAGTCTTGCACATGCTTATCTATATTATACTGATAAAAATATATATATTCCGGAGTGTCAGAGAAATCCCTAAAATCTTTTTGCTTCAGTTTTCGTAAAATAAATAAAATTTAGTATTGGGTTGGTTTTCTATCGATGTGGTTATTTTAATTTTATAAAATGCCTAGTTTCTGAAATTTTTAAATACTTTATTACAAATGCTTATATTTCAGATTAGTTTAAATTAATTATGCAACATAAGTGTAATTTTAAAATGCTTCATATAAAGTTTCAATACTTTTTTAACGTTAAAATTTTCAGTATCTGCGCGGTCATTTTATATATGTTTGTATGTATAAGTATGTATGTGCAGCGCCCATACTAAATTACCGAAAGAACAATTGTTTGAGCTTGAAAATTCTAATATGTACAATAAATTGACAGCAAATAGTATGGATGCTATAAGCGCATACATACAAATACTTGTTTATTTTGATGAGGCTAAAATTGATTTATATAACTTACATACTCTTATTCTTTAAGACTTACGCGCATGTATATACATATGTTCATACCATACAAAATACACACACTTGTAATATTAAACATTCATTTATATTTTAGAATTCACAAGTTTTACTATACAAGTTTGATTAAATAATTCATTTTAATTAATATCGATTATTCCCAACGTGGAAAATTTACCTTTAATATGAATACTTATTATATACGTACTTATACTGAATAGCAAAGGCATTGCATTTATTGTAGGTTGATTATATCTCGAGATTTGGACTTCAACAAGTATTATTTAAACATACATAACAAACGCATGTATTTAATTCGTAGCGCCATCCGTTTTATATCATTTATAAATATTGAATGAAACACAAATTTCAATAAAGATAACACTTAATATTAACTAAAATATTTAATAAATTTAGTTATCTGTATAGCTAGAAACGCCAACGGTTGATGTTATGCCTTACCTAATTACAACAACAACAAAAAGATGAATATTTAAAGTTCCAAAAGTTTGAAGACAGACTGGGCGAAAACTTAATTATTTCTCTTTCAACGTTACAGCGTTCTAGTTATTATGGTTTCATTCCTACGCTGATTACAAATGCTAATCAAAGGAAATAGATTTACAATATTTTTCAATACTCTTGAGAAGCGAGAGTATCCGACTATTCAGGTATACTACAAATGTGTATAAATCAATTTTTATCAACTTCATCGAGGGAAAATTATCGTATGAAAAAAGTTAACAGTAGCTCCCTTTATATACACTTGCAAAATGTTTTATAAATTGCCACGAGCAACAATCGGTTGAAAAGTTGAATAGAAAAGTTTTTTGTTAATTGACATGTTAGATGAAAGAGTGTTATTCCTCCACGAACACTTACTATATTGAATAGCTCGCAACTATCGGTTCATAAGTTGCTGTATGGAATAATTTCTTGTTTTTCATAGTTGACAGATTTCTAAACGCGCACCAAAAATTATCTAGATCGCTCTATTATATCATATAGCTTAGAATTACCCAATTCAGCTTTAACCATCCACTTTCCAGGCTTGGGGGAGTATTTTCTAAAAATTCAGAAACACGTGTTTTTTTCATTTTAATGCTGAGCTATGAAAGTTATTTTGAAGTCGATCGGTTAAGAATTATTTGTCCCATTCATCATTAACCCCACATTTTCCGACTTTGGGGGAGGGTATTTTAAAAATGTGGATTATATACTTTTAAGCTTTTAATGTTGACTGTTGAAACTGATTTTAAAGTCTACCAGGCAAAAATAAGACTTTACTATACAACATTTGGCCCCGATTTCCTCACATTGGGTACTGAATTTAATGAAGATCGGAAACACTTTTATATTAGATTTTAATTTAGAACTCTCATACTTAATAAGGGATCAGGAATAAAGATAATTAGACTTGTTTTCTTAACAAAATTTGACCTTTATTTCCCCACATTGGAGTTAAATATTCCAGGAAAATGCAGTCGTTAATTAATTTTAATTTTGTTATGTGAAAATGAATTCAAGCTGATCGGATAGCAAACAAAAAAGTTTCAGATAGCGGTTTTTCTATTTTACCTCAAAAAATATTTTACAAATTTTCCTTCTTAGAGGAAACTTTCAGTATGCCATAAATTTTGTGTCCAAATTTCATCTTGGTACCTATTACCATTTGGGATGTGCGATAATGACTCAGTCAGTCAGGAAAAAGAGATATACATATATGTATGTTCTATAACATAATTACATGCTTTTAGTTTTTTCGGTCATTGTATGATAATGCATTAATTAAATTTAATTATATTAATTTTAACAATATATATTTTAATATTTTAGCACCCATATTATTTTTTATTGCGTACCTTAAATTAAAAAAAGATTCAAATTATGTTAATGTTACTCAGAGGTTAAAGTTAAATCTGAATTCAAATCAAGTTTCAAGAGTACATGAAAATATAGGCCATAGGTAACAGTTCTTCGAAAATATACCAGTCTGAAAATGGTTGGGAAACTGTAAAATTCAACTATTTTGTATGTTATTAAAACAAAAAAATGACTGTGTGAACTGCTTTAAAAATTAGTTTCAGAACAATAAGAAAGTTTAATACAAAGGCGTTGCCCATATTTTACGACGTTTATTTCCTTTCACCAATAGGCATGAAAAAAGGCTTTAAAATTTGTTTTTGTTATTTTATTGTTTTGTTTTTATTATAAATAAGATCGATTTTGATAAATAAATATGTTAAAGTTCTGATTTAAAATACAGCGTTTAAATTGTTGGATTATCATTCATAGTATAGGACGAGTGGCGATTTAAACTTTTAATTTTGAACTGAATGAAATAGGGCACTGCATATTTTATGTATTATATTTGACTTATTACTACTTTCTACTTATATATTTTGCCGAGTAGTCCCGTTAAAACTATTACTCTTAAAAGGAGTACTGTCCCGATCTGCAAATGCTTAGTTAATATCCTAAGTGTAAGCAAATCGCAATATATTTTAAGGCATAATATGAAGTAAAAATATTCGATTCTTAGTTTTAAAATTAATTACTAATGAATCTTATCTGTCTCAGAAAAACGAAGATATTTATCGATTATTTCAAATTTTATTGTTTCAAATTTCGATTGTAAAATGCGTTTTGGATACATTTCGACTATTAATCAAGTATTTTTTTTAACCCTTTTTCAGTATTTTTTTATTTGCTGTTTGCAGCCTCACAGATTTGCATGAAAAGAGTGAGCGGGAGCGACGTATTAATACGAGTGCGTTTTGAAATCGGTAAAACAATATAAAAGTAAAAGCTATAATTAATTGTTTCGCTTATTAAAATTGTTTTTTGCATGTTATTAAGGATGTGTGTGTAATTACTACATATTATATATTATGTATAACAGAAACGGTCATGAGAAAATCTAAAGTCAAAACACATGTACATACTTAGATGGGTTATATATGTTTTTGTCCCTTTTGCGTTCATTAGTTAGAAAGAAATAACTATACGATTACTCTTAGAGTTGCCACGTTTTAATATTTTACATAAGACAAATAATTGAAGGATACATAGAAATATTTGGAATTGCTTATAATTATAAAAAAATACTTACATTTTATGTTAGGAAATTTGTATAATTTTTTTTCGTTTGGGAGATATAGTTTAAGAACTATTTTTAACCTCACAAGAATAGGTCTATATTAATTTTGGTCAGGTGGCAACTTTACGCGAGCAGCCATTTATACAGAAGTACATTGTCCCGTTCCGTTGAACGTGTGGTTTGTTAAATTTTCTCACTCAAAAAAGTAATTCTTTGGTTGAAAAAAGTATACGTATTCCTTCATGTAGTAAATTTAGATATACAATAATAATTGTAAAGTGTTAATTGATGGTTTTTTTTTGGGATTCTCAGAAAACATTCCTGAGGCAAAAATTTTATTTAGTAATGTACATCCAATATTATATATATATATATATATATAAATACTTTGTGAAATCGTCGAAGTGGCTTGGTAGAAAATACATACATACATAGATACTAATTTATGTATCTATGTATACATTCTATGCAAAAAAAAATTATATTTTTGATCGATATTTCTTAAAAATGCAAAACTGCTAGGTTGGGACTTTTATAATTGCACTGATAATAAGTAACAAATAAAATTTATGATACGCTCATATACGCATAGATTTATACAAATATGCAGTACACATGTGCACCATTAAACACAAATGTATATACTTTAATATACAATTCAAATATATTTTAATTTTTTTACTTTAAATTAAATTAATATGTGGATGCTTATTACATACATTGTGTGTTAAAGTATTTATACTTATGCATTTGTATAGGGACACTCGTATGTATATGATATAGTATATTTGTTTATGCGTGCGTGTATCTGTATCTGTGTGAATGTGGACAAAAGTGCAGAGTTAAATAGGGTGATTGCGTCAATGACTACCGACCAGAGTTGTCAAGTCTATTGATACACGTTTACACATGCCTATGCTTTGAAAACAGTATAAACCTTTCCGTAGTGAATAAAATTAAATTACTTTTATATATATTTAATAGAAAATGTTTTTAGTTCCCTATACATTTTTGGTCCAATATAAATATAATTAAAAGCTATCATGTTGTGTAAAAAAAAATTATCATTGTACATATTTACATGAGTACTAACCGGTATTACCTGGCAATGCCCTCGTCAACATTAGAAGTAAATTTTTAGATTTATCAAAATTTCAAGTATTATTTGCTGGGAAATAGTTTTGCAAAACAGTTTCGAGAATTGATTTTCTGTTTTATATTTTATAAGCTTTATATGCATTTTTTATATTTTAATGTACTTCGATAATCGTGTTCCGATTTTGGCGGCGATTTAAAAAAAAAAAATCCAAAAGCAGGTCGGGTTACTCTAACCCCATTTACATTGACTACCCCTTTTTTAACCTTGTGGACAGATTTGGCAAAAAATTTAAATACATATATTTTAGATTTGAAAGAAGTGATTTAAAACTGGATTTAAAACCGATCGGGTAAATTAGGGATAATGTTAAGGTGAATTATATACATTCTGTAAGAGATATTTTGATTTAACAACTAATAGGCACATATATAAGAATAAACTTGTTGAACATACAGCATTTTTTCTATTTTCAATTGATGGATGAAGTTATTTTTATTTCATAGGCTACATAATCAATATTTACTGTGAAAAAGGAAGTTTCACCACTTAAAATATAAAAATAAAGCTACAAGAAGACATTAACCATTGAAAACAAGATTATTGCCAATATCCTTACGAGTTCATTTAATGGAAATGACGTTGGCGGCAAAGCTAATGCAGGTCTAGTCGGAATTGGGAATGGGAATGCGCCATCTGCTAGTGCAGCTAAACATCAATTGGAACAGTTGAACACAATGCGTGAGGCGCTTTTCTCTCAGGATGGCTGGGGATGCCAGCATGTGAACCAAGATACCAATTGGGAGGTTCCCAGTTCACCGGAACCGGCCAATAAAGATCCATCGGGCCCGCCTATGTGGAAACCCAACATTAATAATGGCACTGATTTGTGGGAATCGAATTTAAGAAACGGCGGTCAACCGCCGACGCAACAAGTACCAAAACCATCTTGGGGTCACACGCCTTCATCAAATTTAGGTGGCACTTGGGGCGAAGACGATGATGGAGCGGACAGTACGAGCGTCTGGACGGGTCAGCCAGTCAATAATTCATCCGCTACAGCCGTCGGGGTTAACGTTTCTGGAGTTGGCACTGGTGTTGGAACCACCACCGGCCCTCAATGGGGACAGACCGTTATTGGTGTCGGTGTAGGGGTTGGATTAGGCTCTGCTGGTAATAGTAATTCGGCAGCGTCTGGATCATTACCAGTAGTGACTTCGGGATGTAAGTACAAATTATTTAATAAGTTATATAGAACAGTAGACATGTCTTCTCAACTTTTTAAAGCTTTATATACATATATGTGTATATGAAAACATTCATAGTTTGAATTAAAAACAAAAATTTAACTCGATTAATATGTAAGTTTGCTTATTATCTTTAACATTAATGTCATATTTTTTCCGTTAACGAGAAATATACTTAAAAATATAATTTACCAAAGTATAATATATATAAAAAAATAATAATTAGTGAAAAAAAAGTAGTAAGCAAAAACTGACTTCGGCGTGCCGAAAATTACAAAAGTTGTTAAATGGAAATTTTTTTTTGGTTTTCAAGATTTTTTAAGATAATTATCAAGTTTACAAATGGGTGTATGGGAAAATTTTTTGCTTATCAAAGTATCTTAATGAAACTTACAAGTTGAATTTAACTATATAATATAGCTGCCACGGGAACAATTCACTTTGCAATTCTATGTAATCTTCGGCGCGGCGAAGATAGCTTTTCATTGCTAGTTATACACTTGAAAAGTTATAAGTTTGCCACGAAATGTGTAATGCATTGAAAGAGGCATCTCCGATCACATAAAGTATATATATTATTGATCAGGAACGAGACTAGTTGATATAGCCATGTCCCTCTGTCCGTCTGTTTATATGCAAACTAGTTCCCAATTTTTGAGCTAGGTGAATGAAAAATGAAATGAAACAATCTGTTCAAAAATTGTTGTATGGAACAGTTTATTGATTTTAAACGTATCTTGATAAAAATTACAAGTTAAATTTCGCTATATCATATAGCTACCATTCAAAAAAATCCACTTTGCAAGTGTCTATAATTTTTGGCGCGCCAAAAATAGCTTTCGTTTTTAGTTTACTTCTCTTTTAATGCGTTATCTGTTAGGCATAGCTAAAAAATTATTATATTATCAATTAAAAAACCAATTTTAAAATACAATATCAGAAGAGGCCAGGGAATCTTACTTCTTCACAATCCTTTCAATATAGAAAAAAAAAAACAAATAAACCTCCTATATTAAATATTTTACTTGTGAAAAAATTTGTTTTCCTAAATCCAAAAATGTCATTTATATATACATATATATAGGTGGAAGTGGTCCAAACACCTTGACTACACCTGGAACAGTTGGAGGAGCTGGCGGTAGTGTTAGTAATAGTGGAAATGGGTGGGGCGATCCCCGAGAAATACGTCCGCTGGCTGGAGGAGGCCCTATGGACATAAGAAACGTGGATCCACGCGATCCAATTCCAATACGTGGTGTAGGAGCTCCTTCAGGTGATCCACGAGACTTGCGCATGATTGATCCAAGGGATCCGATCCGCGGTGACCCACGGGGAATATCGGGCCGACTGAATGGTACGTCAGAGATGTGGGGACATCATCCCCCCATAGCTCATAATCAGATCCAGAATATGAACAAAATGGTTGTCCCAGTGGTTGGTGCTGCTGGGGCAAATGTAAATGCAAGCTCAAACATTGGTCCTGGTGGTGTTGGTGTAGTATCTAGTAATATTGGAGCCCAATGGGGATCTGCACAGGGTGTGGTCGGTGGGCCGAAGGATATATCAAAACAAATCACAGGATGGGAAGAACCATCACCGCCACCGCAACGCAGAAATATTCCAAATTATGATGACGGCACTTCTCTCTGGGGACAACAGACGCGTGTGCCTGGTGGCGGTGCGCACTGGAAAGATATGACAGATTCCATGAGTCGCAGCCACTTGATGCGCGGCCAAAATGCAACTGGCGGAATTGTTGGTAGTGGTATCACAAGTAACAGCAGCGCGACAGTAGGTGGAAACCCCAATAACCCAATGTCTGGTGTTGTTGGCTCTCAAACTCGTCTGGCCAACTCCATTGTTCCTAGTGGTAGTCAACATGGCAAACCTGACGCTGGTGCCATGTGGGTTCATCCTAATAATAACAGTGGGGGCGGAAGGAATGCTGCAGTAAGTTCTTGGGGCGATGATAGTCACAATGTTGGTGTTGGAGGTGCCGCAGTGTCAGGTAACAATTGGGCTGATGAGAAACCGAACACTGCACTTGCACAAATCGCCGCAAACTCAAACTCATGGAATGATTCTCCATCGGGCGGAGGAGGTTGGGGTAATAAGCAAAGTAAATTGTCTGCAGCAAGTGCGTCTGCCTCTGGATGGAGTAACACGGGCACTGTTGGAAGTAATGTCGACGCCGGAGATTTATCTTCTGATTGGCCACATGGAGGCATCGTTGGTAAAACACAACAGCAACAAAAGCTCACAGGAATTAATGTTGGTGTAGGAGTCGGAGGTCTCAACGCAGATATGATAAAGCAAAGCAAGCAATATCGAATTTTAGTTGAGAATGGATTCAAAAAAGAAGACGTAGAAAGAGCTTTACTGAGTGCAAATATGAATATTGAGGAAGCAGCCGAAATGCTGCGGGCGAACGCGAATTCATCTTTGGCAATGGAGGGATGGCGCCGACATGAGGAATCCCTAGCTTCTTACGTAGACCATTCAAATTCTTCAAACAGTGCAGGATTTCCACAGCGCTATCCCGTTGGCGCAACACAACCTTCGATGTCATTCCCTCCGGTAAGCATCAGAGTCTTTATAATCGAAGTACAAAAATTATGTAATACTTATCCCACAAAATGCGTGTCTAGCCTTGTTTGCCTGGCCGTCCGTATTTTACGATTGCGTGTTGGGGTTTTACACCTGGGTGTGTTCTAGAATATCAATTTCGACTAGTTCACTTTTTACTTTATTTTTTTTTTCTTTTTTTTTTTAGAATAACCTTATGAATAATATGAGCGGCACAACCGTTACTGGCGGTAATAATCCTAATATGACTGCTATGCAACTGCAAAAATATTTGAGCCAAGGAGGACCGCATAATGTCGCCGTCGGAGGTCCTCAGTCAGTAAATGCGAGTTCTTCTATAGCATTTTGTCAGAATGCTTCGAACGCTGCGCCAGCGGTCAATATCACATCAAATGCTAGTAATCAACCATCTGGACAGCACATTCGGATGCTTGGTCAACAAATTCAATTGGCTATACACAGTGGTTTTATATCAAGTCAGATTTTGACGCAGCCTCTGACACAAACTACTTTAAATCTATTAAATCAACTGCTCAGCAATATAAAGGTTTGTTCTTCGTTATCCAATAATAAATTTTTTTTCAATTTTGAATTATACACCAATTAAAAATGCTATAACTTGCAGCATCTTCAAGCAGCACAGCAATCTCTTTCTCGAGGAAGCAACGCTAACCCAATGGCAGTCAATGTCGCAATTGCAAAATACAAACAGCAAATTCAGAATTTACAAAATCAAATCAATGCACAACAGGCTGTGTATATAAAGCAACAGAATTTGCAACAAAATACACAGCAACAGCAGCAACATCCATCAGGACATTTAAATAACTCTGGTAATGATTATTTAAGAAATCATGATGCAATAGGTACACTCCAAGGAAATTTTTCGGAACTTAATCTTAACAAGGTATGAACACTTGTAACATTTGTAAGACATCTTAATTTGTAATGAAATTAAGCATTACATATTAAACCGGAGCCGAAAACGGGTTCGAACTCAGTCCAGCTTCCGGTTTCAGTAACAAGTTTATCACAGAAATAACGTCAAATATATTGGCAAACGCCGATAGTGTTAATGTATGTAACAAGTCAGAAATCAACATGCAAATGTTCACGTGAAAGGGTAACTTAGATCTGAGTGCAGAGTTTTCGCTGTTAAGCTTTGGCAAGAGTTTTACTTAATTTTTTTTTTTTTTTTTAAGTTTAGACGGGTAGAAATCTTAAAAAAAATGGTTAATTAAACGAAATTGAAAATCTTATTTAAATGTGATATGATGCTATTCTTTATCAATTCGTAGCCAAGTGGATATCAGGGAGCGCCCAATCAGCAATCCCGCTTGAATCAATGGAAGCTTCCAGTATTAGAAAAGGACAATATGGCTACCGACAGTACGGATTTTTCACGTGCACCAGGTGCAACTAAACAAAACTTATCAAACAACTCAAACAACATGGGCCCGTTGGGCTTACAAAATGAAGGGTCAGTCGGTAGTTACTTTAACAATAAATCCATAAATATTTAGCCTATTTTTATATTTAGTACTTGGTCAACTGGACGTAATATTGGGGATGGTTGGCCAGACCCATCAACTGATAACGAGAGCAAAGACTGGTCAGTTGCTCCGACAGCAGCTGCTTATACCGACTTGGTGCAGGAGTTTGAACCAGGCAAACCGTGGAAGGTAACTGTAGGACTGCGTCTTCTCTCAATAACATACCCAAGCAGAAGTTTATTTTTAAGGGTTCTCAGATCAAAAGTATTGAAGATGATCCCAGCATAACTCCTGGCAGCGTAGCTAGATCTCCATTGTCCATTAATCCGACGCCAAAAGATGCTGATATTTTTGCCAACACCGGCAAGAGCTCGCCGACTGATTTGCCGCCACTAAGTTTATCGTCATCAACATGGAGTTTTAACCCTAACCAAAATTTCCCGAGGTAATTATAAGTGCTTTTCACATCGTATTTACGCATGTACATCAATATGTACAAAATAAAAATGGTTCTTAAAGGTAGTGTACACAAAATGCCTTACGGAGACGCTGGCAAAGCCGTTCAATACTTTGTTGCTAGGTAAACCTTTGTACACATATTTTTTTATTCGGTCAAGCTCAAATTAAATTTTAATTATTAACATAATAAGTAAGGAAAGGCTGCCGAAGGTTATATACACTTGCAGACTGGACTACCCATTCAAAAGTTCAATTTCTCAATTTTGACCAATTCCTATGGCAGCTGTATAATATAGTAGACCGATCTTCATAATTTTTTGGTGTGCGCTTAGAAACCATATTCTTTCATTTAACTTATAAATTTCATTAAACTACTATGCGGAACAAAAAAGGTTTCTATTAAACAGCATTTTATTCCGATTGTTCGTTTCTATGGCAGCTGTATGATATAATTAACCCATCCGATCAGTCCGTGATAAAGTTATAATACACTTTGCAAGTTTTTAAAATTTGGCACCATGGGGTGTCAAATTTTATTTGGAGAAAGTCTAATTTTCCCCTATTCTTACAGACAAAATTAAAATTTGGATAATATGTATACAGAAGTATGTGAGAGTATGACAAAAATGATGGCAGATAATGTAAAACTTAATAGTCCAAGATAATTAAGGGATTATAAATTTCAGGCCTCAGTATTACTAATTGAGTTAAATTAGGTACGAAATATTTAGAAACGCAAAAAAAGTCAATACCAATTTTTTCTAAATCCAGATAGAGTATTTGATGTCACAGCTAAATGTTGTATTTAATTATTTATTAATAGTTGGTCGGACAACACTCAACAATGTGCCACCTCAGAACTTTGGACAAGCCCGTTAAATAAAAGCTCATCTCGAGGACCTCCGCCCGGATTAAGCACAAATAAAACTGGAGGCGTCACAACTACCACCCCTTCATCAACGGTTACTGGAAGTTCTAATGGTTGGATGCCTAATCGAGGTGTCCCCAATACAAATACTAATTGGACCGGACCTAATGCAGCATGGAACTCTAGTTGGTTACTCCTGAAGAATCTTAATGCTCAGGTATGTAATCTATTAGTTATGAAATTATGTAATTATTTATGTACTCCACCGGGGAAAAATTATATAATGCTATATTATAAGTTACGAATAAATTAATTAAATAATTAATTAATTATGATTTAGTTAATGCATTTGATATATATATATATATTTTTAATCAGAATGACGAGTCGAGTCTATATAGCCATTTTTGTTTGTTGGTTTCTATGCAAAGTAATTTGGCTTTCAATTTGAGTTCTAACAAAAAATGCCATAATAATCGTAATTTATTTTGTCACACTTTCGAATGATTCTGTGTGTAGATAATGTAAAGCTTATTTTATCATACCCTCAAGATAAGCTTAACTCGATGCAACTTTAGTGCCAGGTTAATAAGTTGCATAAAAAATATTTCTAAATGATTCTTCATGACAAATTACTCCGCACTTCGTCACGTATACGCTTGATAATTTACCTTTGCAATGTATATCGACTGTGGGAGAACTTGATGTGCTTTTTGATTCAAAGCTTAGTTTTAATCTTCATACCTCTTCTATGACTAACAAAGTAAAGGGTTGGTCCAAGGAATTCATCTATCGCTTTATGACTAAAATTCTCTATAATTCGGTGGTATGTCCCATTGTTCATGTCTCAGGAGCCCACAACATAAAATCCATCAAGATCGTATTGAATCTCTTTGTTGTTTAAATTGAGATCCTGATGGCCTTCTTCCAATGTACTTTAATAGGCTTTTGATCATGGTTATTATTATTATTTTTATTACTATTACTATTACTATTACTATTACTATTACTATTACTATTACTATTACTATTACTATTACTATTATTATTACTATTACTATTACTATTACTATTACTATTACTATTACTATTACTATTACTATTACTATTACTATTACGTAATCCAAACGTCAATGATCAGAGTGTTCCGCGAGATCGATTTGAAGAGCAGATTTTGAGAGTGAGAGAGAAAGTTCTATGCTCTCTTGGGGTGGTGGCTTCGCCCTTAGAGGCTTAAACTGTAATCCCGTCTATCATCGTACAGGCTTTTGATCATTAATATTCCATCTTTTACTAAGTGCACCAATATCCTTAGCATTATTATACCCTTGCAGACGGTACTATAACTTTGTCACGAAATGTGTAATGTATTAAAGGAGTCATCTCCGACCCCATAAAGTATATATATTATTAATCAGTACGACGAGATGAGTTGATATAGCCATGTCCGTGTGTTTATATGCAAACTAGTCTCAGTTTTTGAGCTAAGTGATTGAAATTTGGACTTCTTTTTTCAGGTAGTAGATATGTCGGAACAGACTATATCTTTTAGCTCCCATAGCTCCATCTGTTCAAAAGTTGTAAAAGTGTAATTTCTAAAAGTAAACCGAAAATAATTAAGTTCGAATCACTATATCATATAGCTCCCATAGGAACAATCGGTTTAAAAGTTGTTGTATAGAAAATTTTTTTGATTCTCAAGATATCTTGACTTAATTTACAAGTTATATGGAAAAGTGTGGTTTCTAAATGCACAATTAATATCGTTAGGATCAGACTCTTATGCTACATGCTATGCAAGGGTATCTAATCTTCGGCGCGCCGAAGACAGTTTAGTTTATGTAGATAAATTTAAGATTTATTTATGTTTATTAATAAACCCTTTTTCTTAAATATATATACCGAAGGATTTCAAAATTATTACCACCAAATGTATTTTCATATATATCTTTATTCGATAACCCCTTGCAGAGGCATCTCCAACCCCATAAAGTTTATATGTGTATTATTGGACGACGAGACAAGTCGATGTATCCATGTCCGTCTGTTTATGCAAACTAGTCTCTCAGCTTTTGAGCTATGTGAATACAATTTGGTATGGAGCCTTTTCATGCAGGCCGCACATATGTCGGCGCCGGCCAGATTGGACAACTACACTCATGGACAGAATAATAGGTGTTTTTTTTTTTTTTTTAACTTGGTATTTCTAATTCCTATCTTCTCTAATCTCAACAAATCTAACTTTTTTTAAGACTTATATTAATTGTCTTTAAACAAAAAGTAAAAACTGTTTCACAAAACCTTTAATATACAAATAAATTAAATATTTCCTTAAATCCACCAATTTTAGCTGGTCACAATAATAGGTGTGCGAGGATAAATGTTTAAATTAAATCAATATTTCACTATGTTTGGTCTTGTTTTATATTAAACTAAGTATCTGGCGGTATATCCGCCATTATTATGCAAAACTTTCTCCATTCGCCTTGGCATGGAGGATATAAACTTGCGATAGGTCCCATTGGAATGTTATACCATGTTCTTTGGAAAATATCCTTAAGGATTATTTTATTTTGACAAAAAGTCCTTCCGACCTCTCTTTTGAGTTCACCGCAGAGAGTCTCAATGGGATTGAGGTCCGGGGATTGACTTGGCCACCCAAAAACACCCACATTTTCCTCTCGGAACCGATCCTTTACTACTCAAGAGGCGTGTTTCGGGTCATTATCCTGCTGGAACTTCCATAAAAGTGGCATATTATCCTCGGCATATGGTAGCCTCACCGTCTCCAATAGATCTTTGTATTCGAATCTGCCCATTATTCCGACAATACGATGGACCCGACCAACACCATACCATGAAAAGCAGCCCCATATCATTAGGCTACCACCTCCATGTGTCACAGTTTTTGTGTGTACTTAGGATCAAATTCTTTGCCTTTCCGACGACAAACATTCCTTTTAGCATCAAGTCCAAATAAATTTCTTTTGGTTTCGTCACTCCAGAAAATATTACGCCATTTTTTCTCACCCTCTGGTCCGCACCAGGTTCTACGATCTAATGCAAATTTTTGGCCCATCTGTAAATTTGCCAATCGAAGCAAAGGAACCCTGCGGGCAATTTTACCTAGTAGGTTTGCTATTGCCAATCGTCCATGAAAGGTCCGTGATGACACAATATTCCCAATTTCATTGGGAATCGTCCTGGAAGACGCGTTCAGCCTACTGAAAAATGCGATCGTCGGTCTTATATGATGATTTTCTAGGTGCTCCCCGAGTTTGACCTATTTTTTCCGGTTTTAAGGCATTGGTTACGAAGTTTTGAGAACGTTTCATTAACATGGCAATGGATTTATACGTTTTTCCTTCATCTCGGAGTCGTCGAATGAGCCTTCCCTCCTCCGCACTGCAGTGACGCCCACGGCCCATCTAATACAATTTTAATGGTAATTAAGTATCCATTTAGGTATATTTACCTAATACCTTACTTTCTGCAACCAAATAATTGTATTTATAAACTACATGTTAATGTTTTGCTTCTTACACCTATTATTGTGTCCAGCCAAAATTTGCGGATTTAAGGAAATATTTAATTTATTTGTATATTAAAGGTTTTATGAAACAGTTTTTACTTTTTGTTTAAAGACAATTAATATATGTCTTAAAAAAAGTTGGATTTGTTGAGATTAGAGAAGATAAGAATTAGAAATACCAAGTTAAAAAAAAAAAAAAACACACACACACACCTATTATTCTGTCCATGAGTGTATATCACAGCCATACCTACCTGCGCCATAGAAAGGAACAATCGGTTGAAATGATGTTTTATGAAAACCTTTTTTGTTTTTCAACGTATATTGACTAAATTTAAAAGTAATATGGAAAGTTTAATTTCTAAACGCACACCAAAAATAATAAAGAACGAACTGCTATATCATATAGCTCCCATTGGAACAGTCGTCAAAATTTCTAATTCGATTCAAATGGGTATGTAATCTTCGGCGCGCCGTAGAAGGCTAAGGAAAAGTCATTACTAGTTTTCATTCCAATATTAATTTCTTTCCTAAAATATTCAATCACTATAAGAATGTTTAAGCTTTTACGAGAACACTATTATACCATATACCCCTGCAAATGAAACATTTTTGGTGTTGTTTACATTCTGGTCTCTTATTATGTGCATTGCTCACTTATTAATGTGTCTAACATTTTTAGATAAACGAATATTGTATGACAAGTTTTCGGCCTAGTCAGAAATTTGTTAAACTCATCTGTTGAGTGGACAAGCCTTTTTGAAAACTATATTTCTGCAGCTGGACATAAACCACTAATATGTAATGTATATTATAAATTCCTATTAGTATTTCAATAAGTATATTTATTTTGTTTATGTATATGTTGTATGTAATGATAATGTTCGATTATTATATTTGCGAAAACTAGAATATAAAACGGAAACTGGAATAGTTTTGTTTATATTCATTTTGACGAGCCGATATGAGCGATAAACGCACTCTAACTCAAATGAACTAAACTCATCAGCAGCAGCAGCGGATGTGCTGATGCAGCTGGCGAAAGTATGAGCAAAATAAAATGGGATAAAAAGAATTGAGGAGTAATATTACGATACGATATTTAAGAGATTAATGTTAGGAGGCAGGTGCTTAGCACAACATCATCTATCAACAGTACACACAACGATACATAGTTTTTTGTTGTACCACCTTTTTCGTTCAACTAATATGCTTCTTTCGATCTGTGATTAAGTTCCTTATTAGACTGTAAAATTTACTATTTCGCCTACATGTGTCAATTTTTTCATAAAACATTCTGTTAATTTGTCTTTTGGCGCCAATACTTTTTCCTTTAATTACTCATTGCTGACCAGTTTTTCGAAACTATTTTCTTGAATGAACAGTTCAACTCGGCTTGGCTATTTATATAGAGTACATATATAGAAACAATTGCACACTCAAGAAAATTTTTTGTTTTTCAACGCATCTTTATTAAATTTAATTAATTTTGAAAATCATGCCAAAAAACATTGAGATCTGTCAATATGCGAAGGTAGCCTTTAAACACATTGCTTAAATTTAATAAAATAAATAAAAATTTGTTTGGACTTTGTATGAAAAAGCTTTTACAAAACTAATATATTAAAAATTGTGAATATCCGAATCGTCAAAAAATTAAGGTTTCTAAATATATTCATATCTGATCATATTAATAGGTACACACATCAACTGAGACTTTAAAGTAACCGAAAACAATTTTATTCATTATTTTTAACTTAAAATTTGGTCTGATTGGTTCTTTAACAATTTCTTTTTAATAAAACTTAATTGTAACATAGGATGATAATATAAAAGAAAGGAGATAATTTTCTGTTTCAGGTACGTTTTCTGAGTGATCATAATAATAGGTACACTTCTTGTGTTCATAAGAAAAAAATTTCAATTTATATTTTGTGTTCTTTTTTTGCTAAATTAGTATTTACTAACTTGGTATCCGATGTATTCACCTCTATCCACCTCTCTTAAAAAATAAATTGGCAAAGTATTAATTTTCAAATAAACAAAAATTATGGAATGGCGTCCAAAAATTGTGGTATGATACACCAGTAAAAACCTGCCAGGCTGACAAAATAAAACAAAATATTATTATCCTATTTTATAATTAAGTTTATTTTATTAAAAAGAAATAGCTTAAGAACCAATTTCTGTTTTCTGTTACCTTAAAGTCTGGCTTGGCGTGTGTACCTATTAATATGATCAGGTGTGTATATATATTTTTTAACAACGTATTTTTGACCATATATATTCATCACAGAGATATATTGATCACAGAGATTATAACAGCTAGAGATATTATTTTGGTCATGTAGGTTCGTGCAAGTGTATTGAAATATAAACTGCTGATTATATATCCAGCCCTTTGGACTATTATTATTGTTAATCTCCTAAAAATCAGACATAAGCTAAAAAATTAATATGTCTTCAAATATTTGTACGTATGTATGTATATGCAGTAGCTATAATCGTTGTTTCGAATTTAAATATATTTTAATCTGTACTTGCAGATTGACGGCCCTACCTTACGTACCTTGTGTATACAGCATGGCCCCCTTGTTAGTTTTCATCTGTATTTAAACCAAGGAATTGCCTTATGTAAATATGCTACACGGGAGGAGGCTAACAAAGCACAAATGGCTTTAAATAGCTGTGTTCTTGGGAACACAACAATTTTTGCTGAATCGCCAAGTGAGATTGAGGTGCAAAACATCTTACAACATTTACCACAGGCTCCGTCTTCTACTAACCCTGTTATTTCATCAAGTGGAAACAGTGGTGGCAATGGCAGCAGCGTTGGTATAGCAAGCAACAACGTATCCAGCAGCTCTGGATCGAACATAACAGGTAGCAGCAACAGTAATGGCAATAGTAACAGTGGACCAACTCCAGGTGGGCCCAGCGGTACAACCAGTAGTGCGAGTGGCAATGGAAATTCCACAACTGGGTCTGTCATTTCAGTTGGTAACAGCGCAATTAGCAGCAACAGCAGTGCCGGTAACAGTAATGTGAACTCTTCGGTAAATGGATCAGTTTCAGGCGGTAACAGTGTTAACAATGCGACCAAGAACAGCGCGAGCACCTGTGGTGGTAACAATATAACTATGTCAGGAGGCCAGCCCAACGTTTCTAACGTTACTACTACGAGTAGCAATAACTCAACGTGGCGTCAAAGTCAACCTCTACAGAGCCAAAATAGACCATCCGGTAGAGAAGCTGACTATGATTATATATCTCAATACGTTTGTTCCATAGTTGATGATTAGTTTGATGATGACCATGGGCAGCACATTGTGAATCAACACACACATATATACATGCATTCAACAAAAAAAAAACACATGCCTTTACATAAAAACTAAATTCAAAATGATTCAGTATGGAAAGCAAAACCATGTTATGAAGTATATAAAGTGGATCGACTGATTAACGAATGGACTTAGATTTTTGTATGCCTGTAGATTTATTTTTCTTTATCGTTAGGGCTGTATATGTAAGAAAATGCGATTAATATACATATTTTGGAAATAATTATTTGCTTATTAGCTTACACATACTTTCTTATCTACCTATATTTACCTACTTCATTGTATAAAAGGGTTCGCTCTAGGACATCCCAGATTTTTACATTTTGACTTTGAGTTTTAATAGTAGCACCATTCAAGTATCAACCATGTATGTACGTAGTATATGTATGATGTATAATCAGACACGTGCCACATGAGTTTCTGTTTGTTTGTGTGTCGTCCATGTCGTGCATACGTGATCACATAATTCAGGAGTTTAAACTTGAACTTCGATTATTTTTTGTGTGTCCAAAAGAATACGAAACAGCAAAAACAAAAAATTACCTGTGTTATAAACATAATAGGAAGTTTAATCAATTACGGTTTTGCTTTCACTAAAGCATTCCCACCGAAACGATTCGGTTAAGCTTACATACATAATGAGCTCACAATAAAATACCAATGAATGTAATTAGAAAATTAATTGCCTTTAAATATTTATGTGAACACCTATTTTGGTAGTCAAATAATGGGAACTCCATGATTAAGTTACTAAAATTTTATGTACACCTTGTACAACTGTCAAATAAAACTTTGCAAAATAGTAATATATTTGAAGAACTCGGCAATGAACAACATAGAAAAAATTATTTTAAAATTAAAAATTGATAAAAAAGTATTTGTGTATTTATAAATATGTATGTACTATTTACTATCTAATTTTAAAACGCGTATGATAGATTTCTTTTTATAAACATTCTGTAAACATACATATGAACAAAAAGAGTCGTATTTGGATGTTCGATTAAGTAATGCATGTGAATGCAAATAAAATTTTTTCTTAGAACGCTGTCAACATGTAAAGGCCTCCTTTAAATACTTAAAATCGTACCTACATAAACATATACATATGTATGTTTGGGATGTATTATTTTAAATTTATGCCAATCTTACTCTTACTTTGGTCTTAGACGGATTCCAGTTGCTGCCGGCTTAGCCTTATATGTAATAATAATATATAAAATTTTATCCCAAGGAAAAATGAAGCATGTTGTCATTAACAATATAATGGCATGATAATCACAATTAATTATATTAATTTAATATTATATTTATCTAAATTGTATGCGTTGCGCATTTTGAAGTACATAGGGTGTTTGCGTACATACATACTTATAAATTCCAAATTGGGCCCAATTAATATTGTTACATGCCGGAATGACTCCGTGGGAATACGTAAGGGAATTACTAAGAACTATAAGATTTTAAATACTTAGGCATTGGCATAAAATATAATCATGCACATGTGTATGTAAGTTGAAACCGTTCTGGAAAGCAAATTATGGTATTGGTATTGATCACATATTTTTTTATAGTAGTGTATACATACGTAAGTGAACATAAATATTTACATATTTATATAAGCAAGCATATGTATGTGTGTCTTAGCACTTTTCAACTTGTAGGTGGTGCAGATTGGTTTTTCGGTCCATATAATTTTCAGTACGGCTTAACATTTTGGTAATCCGGTATATTAGTACATATTTACACAATATGTGTATGATTGTATATAGGACTATATGTACATTCATCTACATATCGAAGTTATGCTGCCATTGCGTATATAATTGTGTAAATATTCCGGGCTGTCAAAATTTAAATTGAAGAATTGCATTTAATATGCCAGATCTAATCGAATACAAGTCCAAAATTTAAGGTCAAGTAAAGTTTTTTGCTTTTTAGTGTCTGGAATCTAAAAATTAGTACAAAGATAACTTAAATTATTTATGTTTGTGTGTAATGGTTCACTTTAACACTGTGATTTTGATCAAGAATTCAACAAAGCCAATAATTCACTTCTAATAAAAAGCGCCGCAAAATTCAATGGCTACATAAATACATATATGTTAGACTACTGGTATCTGGATAACTGAATAAATATATACTTATATACATATGAATATGCATCCAATTATGTTTGAACATTTTGAATATATGATTGCGTAATACATAATAAACACATACAAATTTAGACTACATTGTATGCATATGTATACTCTAGTATACATGCATGTGCATGCAGATTATCATGAAAACGGTTAAGTGTGACGCGTTTATTGAAGTAAGCGTATTTATAAATAACTGTTTCAAAGTATATATCAAGTAATTTAATAAACCCAATAAACAATTCAATGATTTGTAGTATAAATGTGTTATCTGTGTAATTTGATTAAATGCGTACAACAAATTAAAAATATTAAAATTTAAAATAAAAAATGTTAGTGATGACAGGTTATAAATATAGCACGTGTACGTGTGTAAAACAAAAATATAAATTATATAATACTTCTTGCATACGCATATTTGTTTTTGTATGTAAATACATACATATATTACAACAATGAAATAGGTACAAGCATACATATGTATTTATCTATGTCTTTAAAAAGAGTCGAAATACACTTCAAGGAAATCAGTTATTTATTTAAGATAAAAAAAGAGACAATGACATACCTAATACATAAAAAATTAATTAAAAATAAGTCTTTGAAAATAAATATTTTAAACTCTGCATAATCTCGTCTTTATTCCGTCCCTTTGTAACACTATAAAATAACAGAATTGCATTTTGGTATATATTAAAATGATATTTAATTATTCAACTATGTATGTACATCCATCCATATGTATGTATTATAACATATATAATATGCTTTTATGTTAAAAGTTACAATTTGTTTTTTTCCAGTTAATGCTCCAGATTAATCAGTTATGTATATCATGCTATTATGTAACAATTTATAAAATAACAAATCGGAACGATTGGAAATTATTCTACCAGCCAAAGTGATCGAGTGTAAGAGTTAGTCTCACAAAGTTTGTAAATTAAATATTTTGTATCCAGGTTTAATATGTCGTAACACGTCTTCCCACTCTCGTCCGGATATAAGAAAGCCATTTTCTTGGGCACTCTTAGGCACTCTGCTTTTCATAGTAAATAGTTTAATTTAATGCTTACTACTCAATGTTTAACAGTAGTCTAAGCAATGTCAAGGCATAGTTCTAAGAGTGTGGTTTAGCTTAGGTTTAGGCCGAGCTCGTTTTCGAGATATTCGAAGAAAAAGATTTTCGATATTTTAAATAGGTACTCTCTGAAATGTGTTTATAATACATTGTATTTATCGTTTAAAATTTTGCATTGAAAATACTTATTTTACCCTTGCAGAGAGAATTATAACTTTGTCACGAAATGTGTAATGCATTGAAGGAGCCATCTCCGACCACATAAAGTAAATATATTATTGATCAGGACTACGAGACGAGTTGATATAGTCCGTGTGTCCGTCTGTTTATAACTAGTCTCTCGGTTTTTAAGCTAGGTGAATAAAATTTGGTATGGAGCCTTCTTTTTGCTGCAGGAAGCGCATATGTCAGAACCGTCTCTACAGCTCCCATAGGAATAATCGGTTCAAAAGTTGTTGTATGGAAAACTTCTGATTTTCAACGTATCTTGATGAAATTTACAAGTTGTATGGAAAAGTGTGATTTCTAAATGCACACCTAAAATCATTTTGTAACAAGGTCCTTTTCAAACTTTTTTTTCTCCAAAGAAATTTTCTAAGCATGGTTTCTGAAATTTTAAAGCCATTCCTTAAGTAAAATTGACCACTAAATCCGAAACTTAAATAAGTGCGACCGTTTCGCCAATTGTGAAAAAAAATATGGTTTCTTTTTTAGCTTTAATGATTGCCTTATTAAAATTTAAATATCTGTACTTTTATTAAAAGTGATCAGATATGATATAAATCGCCTATCAGTCATTTCTAAATTGGTTTATGTGTTTCTTAAAATATTTTCTCCTGGTATCTTTACAAAACACTAATCACAAATTATGAAGATCACTCCACTAACATTCAAATTTCAGTCCAATTTGTTCTTTTCTATAGTGGACAGATTTGAATAATTTTGGTGTGCGTTTAGAAACCATACTCTTTCATATAATTTGTAAAATTATTTAAGATACCTTGAGTTCCTATGGTAGCTGTGTCATTCAGTTGTCCTGTCCGGCCGGGAAGGGCTCCATACCAATTTTGACATGATTCATACCAATGATAATTACCAAATTTCGACCGCTTTTTTTTCAGTGTACTAAGCTGTATTCCATTTCGCTACACCCCTGCATTTCTCTGGTTTCTTTTTCTTCAACGGTACGAATTACTTATTAAATTAGTTATTTTCAAGCTGTGCTCCGCCAATCAGCTTACTATCATAAAATGACCTTAGTGATAAATATTTTAATCTGCCTAATTGTGTTTACTCAAGTTGCGCCAACTCCCGTAATTAGGGTGGGTAAGTTTTGTCGTTATTTACATTACTTTGTATACTTAAAAAAATACTTCGGAGTTTGTTAAAGGTGCCTTATTTCCAAAGCAGTCTGAGCAACAAAGTTATCCAGAAGTGGCTTTCCAATATGCTGTACATAGACTTAATCTTGACAAAAGCCTTCTAACTGATACCAATTTGGTGCACCATATTCAGTATCTTAACAAAGACTCATTTCAAGCTGTTAAAAAAGGTATGGGACTGTAATCAAAATTTAATATTTAACATAAAATTTGTATTTCCATATATAATAACATTATTCAGTGTGTAACCTTGTCCAGGATGGTGTTCAGGCTATATTTAGTTCGACTGATTCAGATTTAGCCATTCATATAAATTCTATATGTGATGACCTCGATATACCAGATATAGGCATAGGTCGATCAAGTCAAGGCTTTTCTATAAATATTCATCCCTCGCAGAAATTTGTAAATTTAGCTCTCATCGATGTTATACGATACTTAAATTGGACCAGGTTTGGTATCTTATATGAAAAAGATCATGGTAAGTTGTTTGTGTACATATGCACGTCTAATTTATTCATTCTGAAATATTAATCACAGTTGTCTTCTTTAGGTATAATAAAATTGAGTCAATTTTCTCGCTCGATTCAGGCAGAAGTACATGTAAGACAAGTGTTACCGACTTCATACTTGAATGTTCTTAACGAATTTAAAAATAAAGAGATTCACAACATATTAATCGATACCAACTCAGCTGGAATTTCAACTTTATTAAAAAATGTAAGTTGTAACATAATTTTCTTTTGTCCGTCTTTTTTTTTATGCCAAACTGAGCTAAATGAATGATATGTGGCGTAGAGCCTTATGTTAGCTGCAGCGCATTTGTCGGAACCGCACGAATTATACAACTTTATCATGTAGCTCCTGTAAAAAATAAATTTTTATGAAGAAAAGACAAAGTGTGCATGGGTCGTATGTCGCGCATAAGTTATTTAATTGATGTAAATGAAAATTAAATGAACATATAGTATAGCTCCCATAGGAAAAATCGGTTCAAAAGCTGTTGCATGAAAAACTTTTTTTATTTTCTACGTATCTTGATGAAATGTACAAGTTATATGGAAAAGTTTTGTTGTTTAAAGCATGCCATCGCTGTAGCCGATGGTTCCACACTTAACAGTTGGACAATTTCTCGCCACAAATAAAATTGGATTTACTAAACTAAAATTAGATAGTTCTTACTGTACAATGCAAATTTCATTCATAATTGGAAGATTTCAAGAAAATAATTTTTTAAATTATTGATCAGAACGATGAGACGACTTGATATTGCCATGTCCGTTTGTTTATATGCAAACTAGTCTCTTTTTTTTGAGCTAGGTAAATGAAATTTAGTATGGAACCTTCTTTTTGCTCCAGGTAGTGTTGAAAAGAAAACTTTTTTGAATTTCAAAGTATATTGATAAAGTTTACAAAAGTGTAATTTCTAAAAGCACACCTAAAATCATTAGGATCGAACGACCATATCATATGGCTCCCATAAGAACAATCGGTTTAAAAATTGTTGTATGGAAAACTTTTTTGTTTCTCAAGGTATTTTGTATATTTTACTAGTTATATGGAAAGTTGTGTTTTCTAAACGCATAGCTTATATCATTAAGATCGGATTATTATATCATATATCTCTGCAAGGTTATGTAATCTTCGGCGTGCAGAAGATAGCCTTTCCATACTATTTTTTTCTAGAATTGAAATTATAAATATATATAGTTAATTGATACGTCCAAATAATTATACTATGCACTCATCCATATTTTTATTTGAAATATTTGTTTTTTTTTAATGAAATTAGCGTACTAAATGCGCAAGACGTATTTTACATATCTAATATTATCTAATTTTTTTTAACATATATAGATTCTTCAGCAACAAATGAATGAGTATAAATATCACTACTTTTTTACAAGCTTTGATTTGGAAACTTTTGATCTAGAAGATTTTAAATATAATTTTGTAAATATAACATCATTTCGGCTTGTTGACATGGGCGATGTAGCAGTCAAACAAATTTTGAAAGATATTGAATCCTATGACCGTCAGATATTAAATCGAAACATATCAGTATATAATTTAAAAAAAGCTGTTAGTATTGAGGTAAAGGTCTTAAAAGATTTTAAATACTCTATATTTTCATACTCTGTATCCATTAAGAAACGTAAAAAAAGTATACTAAGTTCGTGCAAAATAAAAACTCGTATACACCATGTAAAGATAAACTTTCACTTATATAATTTTATTCAGAATTAACATTGGCCAGATGGCTGGCTGATTGCCCGTGTGTCCGTACCAGATAATCTTAATTTTGGATACCTACTGGATACACCGTATCTTAATGACAATAAATAATAGTCACAGTTTCAGATACAATTGTTAAAATTATTTATCGCCAGCTGTGTTTTTATTTAATTTTATTTTTGAGAGTACGAATTTGCACAAGGGTATATTAGGGCTGGGTACAGAGAATTTCCTAGTCGACCTCTTTCGACTAGAAATTTGTTTTTTGTTAATTCTTATTTCATTGTATTTTTAGACAGAAGCAGCTTTGATGTTTGACTCAGTCTATGTATTTGCTATCGGTCTGCAGTCAATTTATCCATTGATCCACCTATCAAACTTGACTTGTAACGACGAAGTACCATGGAACGGAGGCCTTAGCCTGATAAATTATATAAATGCGGTATAATTTTTTGCTTTGGTTTTTAATAACGAGTATTTTTTAAAGGGATGCAGTTATAATTATTTTAAATTTCAAAAATTGTCAAAAGCTATCATTATAAAATATATGCGAAGAGCATTATTTCATATTATACACATAAAAATATATATTCAGTAAATCCAACAAAAAAATTGACCAATTCAGAAACAATCGGTCCAAAAGTTATTGAATGGAAAATATTTTATGTTTAAAACTTTTAGACTACTCCATACGTATCTTGATAAAGTTTCTAAACGTTTACCTAAAATCATTAAGATCGAACTTGTTGTATGGAAAACTTTATTTCTTAAGGTGTTGAGTATATTTACAAGTTATATGGAAAAGTCTAATTTCTAAACCCACACCTAAAATCTTTAAGATGGAATTGCTATACCATATAGCTCTGTAAGGTTATATAATCTTTGGCATGCTGCAGATAGCCTTCTCTACTTGTTTAATTTATAAACTGGATTCCATTAAAATGGAGTTTTCTTTTTCCATCATTCCTTATCGCTTCGTCACAGCAGTGGGTTGGCTTGATAACCGATACCCCGACATTTCTGGTCCATCCTAACTGGGGATCAATGGTTCTTCAAATTTAAAATTGGTGGCTGACACATTCTATTATGTTTGTCCATTTTATAGGTTACCTTATTTTCTTACTTTTTATAACTTTTTTTGTTCTATTTTTTCCTTGACTTCATATGCTTTTTCATTCTCAACATAATTTTCTTTTTACTTCTGGTTAATTTTTAAATTATATTTTTATGTCTATATCAGGTTGAATGGAAGGGATTGACGGGACCTATCCAATTCAAAGAAGGCCAACGAATTCAATTTAAGCTGGACTTAATAAAACTGAAACAACATTCGATCGTCAAAGTCGGTGAATGGACTCCTCAAGGCCATCTTAATATTACGGAGCCCTCATTATTTTTTGAGGCTGGCTCTATGAATGTAACTTTGGTGGTAATAACTATATTGGTATGTAAACTATACATATATACTCTATTTTAATTACAAATGTGTTTAAACAAAGTATGTATGTAACGTTTAAGACTTTTCCTTTTTCACTGTCTTTTGGATGACTTCTACCCATTTTGCTGAATGAAAACCGCCCCATCGTAGAACTTAATCAACCTGTTTTCGAATAATGACCTGAGAGGTGTTAGGATGAGAGTTGGCGTATATATCTGCTAATTCAAACAGACAGCGTAGGCCAGTAATGAGCGGATACTGTGCGGATGCGTTACAGTATTTTCCTCCATAATATTAACTGAAAGACACCGATCTTCTTTTGCAACCATCACTTGCCGATACATTTTAGATATATCTGCTGTCAAAACATATTTATGTATGTGGACCAGAAAAAGTTAGCTTTGACATATGACTCTGACATCTTTATGACTATGAGATCTCCATATTCTCTCAGGAACTCATTATACATTTTTTTTAGAACGTCATCCTTACCTACATCCACCCTACGTTAAGCTGACTCCATACTTTATTCTCCTTAAGTGGCAATTTTCCTTCGAACCTGCCATACTTCATTCCACGCATCGACTGTTAAAAATTTATCTCACATTCCATTTTTTCTGGGATTCGTTCAATTTCCTAAAAACTTTCCACTAAATTGTCGAGAGAACTATTGTCATTTAGAACTGCGGTATTACATAATAAGGATATACAAGATAAGTGTTGTAAATATTTGCCAGAAATAATTCAATCTAACAATATATTTTGAATTATAGGATGCTCAGGGGACAATTTAATTTTTTCAACCCAAAAAATTTAAATAACTTCTCTGCCCCTCAAAGCAAATCCACCTTAGCAGGCTTATGAAAGTGATAATCAGCCAATTTAATTGAATTTAAAACCCAAAAGTCGGTAGCATGCGGACGCTTGTACGATACGCCTCACAGTATGTATTTTATGTTCGATAGCAGATTTTGTTGAATCTGCAGTAATAATGCTGAGCGACGCATCTTCACTTCGTAGTTTTAAACGTTGATCTAAGTCCAGAAATAAAGAGCCAGAATCTAAAAGGGCTCTTGCATGCTGGAACTAACCGAATCCATCTTTTACCTTTACTACGGCAATGAATTGTTCAACACTTAGAGCATGACTGACATATGTCTGTTGATGCAACACCATGGCTTTGAGAATTTTCGATCTCATATCTGTGAAGCATAGATTAATATCATCTTGGGAGCTATACTGTTTGCACCATTATGGCCTTGTTTAAGGCAGTTGATGCAAACGTGCAAACGACGTTGTTTGACGTTGCACAGGCATTGTGCCAAATGTCTGACAATTTGCGATGCTATGATAGAAGCAGAGCAATAACAATGCAGTTAATTTCTGACTTCTGATAATTGTTAGAGCAAGTAAACGATGTCCTTGTAATTAAATCTAGTTTTGATTTGGTCTTGCTCTTACTTGATATTTCAGCGGCTAAATGTTGATAGCGTCTATTCAACACCGAAGCACACTAAATTCTCTCAGATTTGAGGCTGGAAGTGAGTACAGTTTCAAACAATTTTGAGATAACTCCGATAATTGCAATCTGTACTTTAATATGCGTTTACTGTTCCTAACGCATCACCGGACAAACAAGATAGTAAATCATTGAAATTTTTAACATTCACTAATGATGCGTTCTTGTGCACCAATATTTCAAATAGGGAAATAAAGTTGGTATATTCGGCATGATTTCAACTATTTTTAGGTAACTGCATTTTCGGTAACTGTGAGGCAAGATGTTGAGTTAAAGAAGCATGCCTTTTTTGTTATATAGCTGTAGATATACAATGCATTTGTGGCAATGCACACATCTTCCATAGTTCCCCTACAATTGTTGCTAAGATTCAGAACGTCGACGTCAGTCTGTGGGTCCATAATTTTAAGCATTCAGTCACTTCCAATCTGATCGAACTATATAGTTTTTTCCTATCTAGTTTTTAAGCGCCTGTAAATTCGATCATACTTTTGCATTATTGTGACTAATTTGGCGCTAGATTTACTATCCTCTTTAGTTAGCTCCATATGGCTCCATTTGTTAGCCGACTAATAATAATATTTCAATCACTACAGACAGCAGAAAGTTGATAAATTCAGCTAAAAATTCAGATAATGATAGCAATTACCAATAGTGTAAAGCTGCAAGTTCGCTTTTCGTGCTCTGATTGGCGCCAAAATATTGCAACAACAAATTCAAGTCAATATATTAAGCTATCTTCGGCACGCTTAAGATTACATACCTTTCCAGAACTATATGATATAATTCTATCATAATGATATTAGAAGTGCATTTAGAAATCATATTTTTCCATATAACTTGTAAATTTAGTCAAACAACAACTTTTGAACCGATTGTTCCTATGGGAGCTATATGATACAGTAGTTTGATCTTAATGATTTATAGTATACGTTTAGAAATTACACTTTTACGTAATTTTATCAAAATACGTTGAAAATCAAAAAGTTTTCCTTACAACAACTTTTTAAACCGATTAAATCGTATGAGAGCTATATCATATAGTTGTCCGATCCAACCGATTCCGACATATGTCCTGTCTGCAGCAAAAATAAGGCTCCATACCAAATTTCATTCATGTAGCTCAAAAACTGACAGACTAGCTTGCATATATAAAGACGGACAGACGGTCGGACGGTCGTCTCGTCGATCTGATTAAAAATATATATACTTTATGGGGTCGGAGATGGCTCCTTTAATGCATTACACATTTCGTGACAAAGTTATAATACCCTCTGCAAGGGTATACAAATTTTAGACTTTGTAATTTTGGCTTGCTTATAATAGGAAACACGTCTTGTCACTTCCTCCTGAGTCACCAGAGATTAACTCGGCTAAGCATTTATAAAAAGAAGTCAATAAAATGGTGAAACAGCGAGAAATTTTCAAAAAATCGGAGCTAAAAATGGGTTTGATAGTAGAAAGGAACAAAATGTATCAAAAACCAAAAAAAAAATTTGCCCATTTTATGCCGAAATAATTGGAAACCATAATAACGAAAAAAAGTTTTACCCACTGATTTCTAGAATAGTTAATAACTAATTCTTAAGTTAATTGAGGCAATACAATAAAGGTAAAATAAGGAAAATAATATCAGAAAAATGTTTTAGCTAAATTAAATATGCTTTAACAGTCGCAAAAATCGCAAAGTTGAAACACTGTGCTGTGCCAATACTTTTGTGAGTCTCTGTATACAAAACCGTTGCTTTTCGTCGCCTTTTATTGCTTTGTACTTAAAAACCCAAAAAAAAAAATTGGTCCATTTTTTGCTTAAATAATTTGAAATCATATTAAAGAAGTTTTACCCACTAATTACTATAATAGTTATTATTAAGTTAAGTGTGCCAATACAAAAATTTTTAAGAGCTATCCCTGCTCAATAAAAAATACGTGACAGATTACTCGGAATATATTTTTTAATAATTTAAAATCCAATAAATTTGGACGTTGACTAAAATTTCTGCAGTGGTGTTATAAAATTCGGTTCAGATTTTTGTGTATTTTCTCCCAAATGCAACAGTCATCAACTTGACTTCTCTATTTATCATGTATCATTCCGTGAGAATTCTGCTTCTAAAGCTGCATAAAATATGTAAGCTTCTTAATGAGTTGCTCAGTCAGTTAATTTTGAGTCTCCACCAATACGTCGGTTAGAGAATAAATTTTTAAGTGTTCCTGATCTTTTTTCCTCTACTACTGTGGTGGTATCACGTGTTCTATCAGTCTGCAAAGCGTTTGAGATCAGTCCAAACGGCATTACTTTGTATTGAAATAATGGTCGATTTGGGACTGTGAAAGCAATACACTGACGCGTTTTCTCTTCCAAAATACGTGTTTCATATCCAGATATGTAATATACTTAGCCGATGGCAAACGACTGAAAATACAATCCATATCGCATCATTACAAGTATATGTATTTATGTCCCTACAATCTGGGCAAAGTCTATTCTTTTCCACTTTTCGCACGAGGACGCAATTACTACTCCACGGGCTATGTGATTCTTCGGTAATGTCTAATGCAAGCATGTTCTACACCTCTTCAAACATCAACCTTTCCATGGCCGATGAAATCGGTTTGATAGGGATTGTCGCATTATCAATTTCAATATCGGGTTTCTATAAATGTCTACGTCCCAATCCTTCTTGTTCATATAAAGGAAAAATAGAGACAACAAAATTTTAACGTAACTTTTCTTCAACACTTAGCAAATGCATTTTTGGTTCGTCCTGACCAAAATCATCATTGCCTGTGTCTAATTAGTTTACTCTATGATCTGGAATTATTAGATTTGACAAAAGTCCAAACTCCTTCCAAAAGTTTATGCCTAAATAAATACCCTGTTTCAAATCTGACATAATGAAGAACTCTATGTTATGCACTTGATCATGGAACTCAAAGTCTCACATTATTAATTCCGAAAATTCGTTTACGTTTGTCTTGATAGTGTTTTAATCGTATATGCAAAGGTGAATTTCTATTAAAAACATTTTTTGTGCCTTTCTCCTCATCAATCATCGAATCGCCTTATCGCAGCGCTCCAGTCGGTAACGTTGAATTTCAGAGATAGTCTCTTCTTTGAGACCTTCTTCCATCTCATAAATAGACCTTCGACCAAATTTTAGTTGCGTCATGAACGAGCTAGTTTCTCTACAGAAACTCTCATGTTTCTTATCTTCTCTTCAGGTTTGCAATATGCTTGCTGCTTTTTCTGAGGCCTCATCCCAAGCTCTATCATGTGGTATATTTAAATTAGAATATTGCTCTTGATGCTTTAATGCAAGTATTAATGTCTGTAAGAAAGGTTCTTTGCTGGGCTTGTATTGCCTGATTAATAAATTCCATTGTTTCACCGATTGGACCTTTGTTCACAGATTTGTTTCCAATGCTTCCAAGAGACATTTCCAAAGCTAACTGTTCTCTATTACTCCGACTCATAGGTCTTAGTACTCATGCCTCTCCTCTTTTTATACCAGACCGGTGACCTCTTCGGTTACCAGTGTGGGCTGCTACTTCTTGAGGGAGCAATTCACAATTCACTTCGCGATCGAGATGCTTCTAGAAGATTGCAATTCTGCTGCAAGGGTGTGGTATACAAATTTTAGCTTACCAGCATCACGCTCAGGTTTACAAAAAAGACATAGAAATTTTAAGACTTCCGAAATGCATGATTTGTGAAAACGATGTCTACAAGGTTTTGTTGCAACTAATACTGCCTGCAACTGTTCTTGGCAGGGGCCACAGAAAGGATTCTGCTCGCTTAGAGCATGAACTAGGCTTTCCGTCCTACGTCTTACTGCTATAGTGTGTGATGACGATAAATATAAGATTCAAATAAGGCGGTTAAATAATTGTTTTAGTTTTAATTTAGGCTTAATTTGGCTAAACACAAGTTATAGTGTGAGCTTAAATTATACTTACTTACTAAACAAGACTCGCCTACCACCACTATGCCGCCGACGGGACCGCAGCCGGAGCCAAAGCTGAAGCCGGAACCATTGATGGTGAAGAGGATTGCGTTCGAAGAGGGGTAGTAGGAGGAACAAAATGTTCATTGACAATAAATGCATTATTGATAAGTGAGTGACATATAGGTCATGACATATAGGCGGGGAAGGAGATAAAGTTGTAAAGTCGCCTATTGCCTGGTGTAGTAGATGAAGAAAGAATAGGAACATTTAGAAATTCATCCTGTGGCGGAGACTCAAAATTGAACTGACTGAACATCTCAAACTCGAGTTGAAATCACTCGTAAGGAGCTTAGCCATTTTATACAGCTTTAGAAACTGATTTCTCGCAGAATGATACATCTTAGAGATGTCAATTTGAAGTCAGTTGTACTTGTGCCAATACCATGTCAGGCCGCCACATCCTTTTTTCACGTGCCGCTTACCTTGCAGCAGAACATAAATTAAATAAAAAGAAAAATAATTTATAAAAGCTTACAAGTAGGTAATATTCACTTGGGTTAGTTTCTTGTAATAGCGGTAAAATGAGAGCGCAAAGAGTAAATTTTGGTCAGACTAAAGAGCGAAACAAATACTACGCAAAGAAGGCTTGAGTAGCTTAGAAAACAAAAATAAAAACAAAATTGACTAGGAGTAAAGTGCACAAAGGGTCTTCTAACTCATTCTCGATAGTTGCACAATTGTAGCGTGGGACTTAACACTCCTTGTTCCCCTGTCTAGGAGTCCAGTGGTCAAAGGAGCGGTTTGGCGTCTGTGGTTGGGATTGCTTGGGACTGCCGCTTCCTCTACTGATATTTGCTGTGTTGTTTTGGGTTGAGATTGAATGGCGGGCTGGAGTCTTGAACTAGGCAGAATTGAATCCTCCGAAACGGAGATCGGCTCGCGGGTGTTCAATGACCACAGCTCCTGGTCAAAGACAAAGCCCGTTTGTTTCGAGTGATTCTACGCTTGATCTTTTCCTTTTAAAGATTTCTGCATGTGTTGGAAGAATCCGGAATTTCGCAGAAACTAAAGTGGTTGAATAAATCAGACTAACATAATACTCGTCGTTAAAATGAGCTCAAGTCCATGCAAATTTCATCTCTGACTAACCAGTGAATTCATATCGAGTATTCTAAATTTTTTACCCTCCGCTAGTTTGCCTCATATACGAATATAATATTGCTAATACTTCCAATATAAATAATAAGTTTTAAATTTTAGGAGACGCCATATGTAATGATGCGCTACGGAAAAAACTATACGGGCAACGAACGCTTTTACGGATTCTGTGTGGATATATTGGAAACAATATCACATGAGGTGGGATTTGATTACATATTGGATTTGGTTCCTGATAGGAAGTATGGCGCGAAAGATCCCGAAACAGGTCAATGGAATGGCATGGTTGCCCAGCTAATGAAATATGTTCGTATAAAAACTTTTTAAAATTTTTTCACATTCTCAATTTTTGCTGTATCTCTTATCCTGTTTACATATATTCAAACTAGTCCCTCAATTTGTGAGGTAGGCGTCTGAAATTTGGTATTTATTATTTTGTTGTAGGATCGGACATCTATATCATATATATAGCTGCCTCGAGAACAATCGGTTCAAAAGTTAATGTATGGAAAACTATGTTCTTTTTAATATATTTTAATAAAACTTACAAGTTACGTGCATAAACATGTTTTTTAACTGCACAGAAAAAATTATTAAGATTGATCTATAATATCATATAGCCGGCATAGGAATCATCTTAATCAAATATAAAAGTTAAATGCATAAATATGTTTTTCAAGTGAACGTAAAAAATCACATAGATCGGTCTACTATATCAAGCAGCTTTTATAGGAACAATCATTTTATGCTGTATGGTGCATATTTAAAATTATCAATATTGAACTATATTATGTCATATAGCTGCTTATGAACAATCCAGTTTGCAGGTATATATAATCTTCGGTTTTTGGGCTAGGCGGAAGAAATTTGGTATGTAGTCTTTTTTTTGTTGCAGGAAGCATATATATAAAAATAATTATTATGTAAATTAAATTAATAATTAAGAAATTAAATTAAATAAAAACTTACAAAATAAGATTAATTTAATATTACATTTAAGCTTTCTGGGGGCATTAAATAACAAGCTAAATTTTATGGTCCAAAATTTGTTGCACAGGATTGGGAAAGACCCAGAAAAAAACTTAATCAAACCAGGAAAGAAGGCGAAAAAGAGACATATGAAGATTGGGGATAGAATAAAGTTAGACTAGAATAAAAATAAGGATAGAAAGTAAGATAGTAAGATAAGTAATATAGTAAGATAACACATAGTAAGAGAACACATCACATGGACATACATAATAAAAAATGTGACCGTATAGATGTATCGCTCTTCAAGCCAAGCCATTGCTGTGGCGAAACTAATTAATAATTATAATGCAGATACCCGACATGCAACTGTATCTATTTCTACATTAAAAAAATATCAAAAATGAACAACTGCATTCATTTCTGTATAGGAAGGTTAGATTTAGCAAAGAGTTTACATTTTTTAAATAGTTCAGTTTTAATATTTTTTAAATTTGAAAGTCGACGTGTAAATCAGGGAGGCTTGGATCAAACAGGCAATAGAACACTACTTGGAATACAGATATCAAGAAGTGAGTTAATAGTGTCATAGAAGTGGGTTAATGCAAAATTAATATCAACCAAATTGTATAAAGTCGACCCATCAGTTGAAGAAATAAGTTGGTTAAGCAAGTTAAAATTTCACTTGCAAAAACAACGGCGGGTTTTACTAAAAGTATTAGGTATTAGTATTAGATATTAGTCGACGTGGCAATTGATGGAAGTTTAAAAAGCATAATGACATGCGTAATTTAAGAAGATCAGGTGCTAAGCGCAAAACAGACCTCAATGAAGACCGAGTCCTTGTACGGGAATTTAAAAAAATATTTTTCCGAAGGCTCAATCTGCTTTATAACAAAGGCAAACAAGCTGATCAGCTTCTTTGAGTATAATTCATCAAAAAATAAAGCTAAAAAGGCGGCCCGTTTGCGAAAAAGTAAGCCATGGTGGAGGCTCTGTGATGTTCTGGGAATGTGTGGCGTATAATAGACTGGGTGACTTCGTTCCTGTCACTGGCTCGATGAATCAAGGCCAATATTTGTCGGTTTTACATGATAATGCCATTACTTCTGGGGACAGGCTTATTGGACAATTCTTTATCCTGCAAGATGATTACAACATTTTTAAAGGATGTTGAATGTTGACACATTGGACTGGCCAGCTCAAAGTCCAGATTTAAATATAATTGAAAACGTCTGGTATCTTATAAAACGCAAAAGAACAGTATCGTTGAATAAAACCAGAGAGGAGACAATGTCTGAGATCACTTCCCTTTGGGAAGAGAAATCTGCAGAGATCATCCAAAATTTAATCGATTCAGTTCCGCGACGACTGCAAAAAGTTATTGAACCCAAGGGAATTTATAAACTTACAAAATTCTCCTTTATCCTTTACTTTTTTAAGTTTAAGCTTTGTTATTCATATTAAAGGTACTTGTCAAAATACTTATGCCACTTCATGAAAATTATTTTAGTTTATATTTTTTCAAGTTCATATGACAAAATGTTGATTTCATTATTTTTAAGTTTGTATTAGCACTAAGTAAAACATAAAAAAAAATATTTAGTTATATTAAACCATTGTATAGTTACATAAAATTCACCATTTGTTTTTCGTCAAATTAGTCGACTAGTGTATATATATATAAGAATTATGTGCACACAGTATATATATATATATATATATATAAATATATATACGTAAGTAAACTTAATTTATATGTAGCAGTTCGGCGAACTATAACCGCACTTCCACTATGACAATTAGTAACATCGACACATAAGTTATAGTGCGAGCCCAACTTATACATAGGCCGCTCAACAAGCTTGAGGTTTTTAAATAAGCCCTGCCTACCACCACAATTGTTTGGTTAGTGCTGGGACCAAAGTGGAATGGAGATAGGTCATGTTGTTGGTTCAAAATAAGCGGATAGAGTGAATGTTTATTATTATATTTTTGATCTTTTGTTTTATCAGTATACAACAATAATTGGTATTATTTAAATCTCGAGAACTAAAAAAGTTCAAATAATATTCTTTTTGTATGCTTATTTTCAGAAGGCGGACTTGGCGGTGGGTTCCATGACAATAACTTATGCGAGAGAAAGTGTTATTGATTTCACTAAGCCTTTTATGAATTTGGGTATAAGCATATTATTCAAGGTAAGTATGTAAAAATAGACATACAATTTTTACACCAAATTTAAGAAATCATACCCTTGTAGAGGGTATTATATCTTTTTCATGATCTTAATGATTTTAAGTGTTTAATCACACTTTTCCATATAACTTGTAAATTTAGTTAAGATACCTGCATAAACAAAAAAGGTTTAATTACAACAACTTTTGAACCGATTGTTCCTAAGGGAACTATATGATGTAGTTGTCCGATCCGGCCGGTTCCGACATATATGCTGCCCGCAGAAAAAAGAAGACCCCATACCAAATTACATTTACTTAGCTCAAAACTGAGAGACTAGTTTGCATATAAGCAGATGGACAGACGGGGTAATGTTGAATGGTTGAGGAGATTGTAAGACGTAAAACTATTTATTACCAAGCTACGGATACAGTGGTCATTTCACATTTTCCAAGATTCTAATAAGTCTTGTAGAAAGTTTGAGAGAAGATTCACTTCGAGAATCTCTTTTCGATTCTTAATAATGAAAGTGTCCACCTTGCCCTAGGCATAGATGAATGGCAGCAGATACTGCTTGGCAGTGTTGATGGTTAATCTGAAGAATTCTTAAAGAGATCATGCTACCCTGATACAACCCGGCATCAGAGCGCATTGAACTTAGTCAATGTCGCTTTCCTCTAGTTCAGTCAAGAACCAGTCTTGCCCCTGGCTTACACATCCTATTGTTTTTCTGTAAGTTCACAGGCATATACGTTTTTATTTATTTTTTTTGCGTAAATACTTCAATTTCCTTCATAGACATTTCATTCGCACTTGTCCAATTACTAAAACTTGCACTTTAATTAAGCCTTATAACTTTTTACATAACATAACTGGTAACTTTATCGGTGTTGCGTAAGATGGCAACCTCAAATTAATCGGACATGTCGGGTCGGGCTGAGCTGTGAGTCGTGATGAGTACTACACCGAACTTCAAGCCGTAAAGTAGTAAACCAGAACATACCGAAAGTTGAATTCATTAGAGAGTTAAAACAGTTATAAAGTTCTTTAAGTTCTATTTGTTAAAGTTAAAATCATTTAATTTGTCACTTTAATTTCTTTCGTTTAACATATTTTTATTAAAACTTTATGATTTATTACTGAATATACCAAATAAATCTTACATGGTGGTCAACTGTGCAGAACAGCCGTAAAACCTTGTGACGGAACGGGTTACTGAGGGGCCATCGGCTCTCTCATTTAGGGGTGCGTCTAACCATGCCCGCTGTCCGAACAATTACAAAAAAAAAAAAACCTGCACATCACTAATAACGGCCCTGCGTACTCGCTCTACCTGTGTTGTCCTAATCCAGTAATCTACTCCTAATCTAATAATTTTGTCAAGACCCTAGATTTTACATGGCACCTATCCTAGAAGTTTAAAATTCCCTTCTCCTCCATACCGATAGTTTACTCACTAATTTTTCAATACACATTTATTCATTTAATTTCTAACATATTTATTCTTGTATTTACTATTATTTGAACTTCATTGTCTTGCGGCCTTTGCAGGCGAAATATACTATTTATTTACGTATAAGAAAAAAAATATACGGCAACTTATTTACATGCAGCATTTCAGCTGCATTAAATATAGGTATATCAACACTCATACGTGATAAAGACACGTTTCTCGGTTTTGGCGACTTCAATTTGCCAAATATTCAGTGGTCTCTCTTTAACACCACTAAATATGTTTGGCCTTCTGCAGAACATGACTTAGACTTTAGATTCCTTTTACGACCTTTCGTTTTTTCAAATAATCTCGATTCCTAATCATCTTAACAGAATGCTTGATCTTATTTTTGTCAACGATTGCACTTCTACCAGTGTGTCAAAATCTTGTTCTTTAGTATTGCCTGAAGACTCCTTTCATCCTACCGTAGAAATTTCTCCATCAGTTGCCACGCCAACTAAACTAATATCTAATACTTTTAGTAAAACCCGCCGTTGTTTTCGCAAATGAAATTTTAACTTGCTTAATCAACTTCTTTCTTCAAAAGATAGGTCGACTCTATATAATTCGGTTCATATTAAGTTAGTCTAACCCACTTCTATTTCACTATTAACTCACTTCTTGTTATCTGTATTCCAAGTAGTGTTGTATTGGCTGTTACACCCAAGTCTCCCTGGTTTACACGTCGACTTTCAAATTTAAAAAATATTAAAACTAAACTATTTAAAAAATTTAAACTCTTTGCTAAATCTTACCTCCTTCTCCTTAATTCTTAATGCTATAATGATTATCTGATGCGCTGCCTAAGCTGTTTTATAAATTTGTAAATTCTAAGCACAACAACTCGTTTATGCCTCTTTCATTTTTCCTGAAGAATCTAGGATCCATTCATGATTTAACTAGTGCTAATCTTTATTGCGAATTTCTTTCAATCCACCGATACTTCTTCCATTAACAATATCGTTTACCCTTATCCTATTTCTTCGGCATACTCTTTTTTGCTCCTACTACTGATAACGATATATTTAGAGTAATGAAAACTTTAAAATCTTCATATTCTCCTGGATCCGACAATGTCTTTAGTTGCGTACTCAGAGAATGCTGGAGCTCTTTACATCTTCCCGTACTCCAGCTTTTTAACTTATCTCTTGATTCCGCTATTTTTCCATGTTTTTGGAAGGAATCATATTTTATCCCAATTCACAAAAAGAGAACTAAGTCCGATATATCTAATTACAGAGAAAATTATAACATCAACTCTGCAGCACCACTGTAAGTCGATAATTTCCCCTTTCCAACATGGCTTTATTGAGAGTCAATCTGTCAGAACTAATCTGCTTGAATTCACATCATTGGTGAATGATGCATTCCTAAGATGCAAACAGATATCATTTATACTGATTTCAGTAAAGCATTTGACTCTGCAAATCATGATCATTTAATCTTCAAGCTAGATCGAATTAGATTTCCCCCTACAATTCTGACCTGGATTTCCTTTTATTTAAAAAACAGTACTCAAAGAGCTCTGTTGAGATCAGAAATTTCTAACCCCGTATTTGTTAAATCGGGTGTGCCGCAAGGTTGTCTTGGTCCATTATTTTTTACATTATTTATTATTAACCTGCCATCTACAACGAAACTTCTAACTATATTTATCTGCAAGATGACAGTAACTCCATGTACCTTTTGTGTCATTTCTAAATGCTTGTTTATGACTTTTAGTCGAATTGCTCCGCGCTTAGTCACGTATACGCTTGATAATGTACCCTTTCAATGTATAACGACTGTGGAAGACCTTGGTGTACTTTTTGATGCCAAACTTCTTTTCATTCTGAATATCTCCTCTATAACTAACAAAGCCAAGGGTGTTCTTGGATTCATTAAACGTTGTTACCAAACTCCTTTATACTTCTCTAGTTCGCCCCAAACTAGAATATTGTTCATGTGTTTGGAGTCCTCAATATGGAATCCATCAAGTTCGTATTGAATCCATTCAGAAGCAATTCCTCCTCTTTGCCCTTCGTGGCCTAAACTGGGATCCCGATCGCCGTCTTCCACCGTACTCTGATAGGCTCTTACTAATTGATCTCCCTTCATTAACTAACCGTAGAACTATCTTTGGTATTATTTTTCTTCATAAATTAATTATCGGTGACATTAGTTCTCCTTTTCTATTATCTCGTCTTAACTTTCATGTTCCTCGTAGACTAACAAGAAATTATTATCCCTTATTTTTATCTAATTGCACAACTGACTATGCGTTGCACAATCGATTCCGTGTACTGTGCTCAAATTACAACGAATTTTATCACGTTATCTCTTTAGAACTCTCTTACACCTAAAATCTGGTCTTCTGTTCTATCTTCGGGAAACCCCAATCATTGATGGTTGACGTGGTTGCTGCCTTGGCAACACTGCTTCTTTTTTGGTTGGTGTTTTCCTGAATTGTCCTTATCTTACTTTGTTACTCTCTTTTTTCTATCCTTTTTTCTATTCTAGTCTAATTTCAATCTAAATTCTTTATATTTCTTTTCGCCTTTTTTCCTGGTCTGATTGGGTTTTTTTGCCTGGGTTTTCCCCAATCCTGTGCAACAAATGTTGGACCATAAAAGTTTATTGTATTTAATACCCCAGAAAGCTTAAATGTAATTCAATTTTAATCTTACTTTTAAATTTTAATTTGATTAATTTTCTAAATTTTAATTTAATTTATATAATAATTATTTTTATCTTTTGTAATTCTTTAATCGACTGCAATTAGTCGATTTAATAATAAATAATAAATAAAAACTAACCGTACAACTATCCATGGTGTTACTTTTCGTCATAAGTTAATTATCGGTGACATTAGCTCTCTTTTTCTATTATCTCGACTTAATTTTCATGTTCCTCATGGACTAACACGAAATTATTATCCTTTACTTCTATCTAATTGTACAACTGACTATGCCCTGCATAAGCGATTCCGAGTACTGTGGTCTAATTACAACGAATTTTATCATGTAATCTCTAAAGAACTCTTTCTGACACACCTAAAATCTGATCTTCTGTTCTATCTCCGGGAAAACCCCAATCATTAATGGTTGACGTGGTTGCAGCGTTAGCAACACTGTTTCCTATTTGGTTGGTGTTTTCCTGAACATTCCTCTTATCTCTCTGTCTTTCTTTATTCTTATTTAACACATAACTAAATAAGTCCCGGATACGAACAGAAAATCCTCTCAGAATCTCGAGATTCTGACTATTCTTTTGGATCTTCAGAGTCAATACCGATTGATTTTTCATATATATTTTTGCCATACAGAAATGAATGCAGTTGTATGTCGAGTATCTGCATTATAATTATAAATTAGTTTCGCCACTGCAATGGCGCATATCTTTTAGTATCTATCCTTTTTTCTATTCTATTTTATTTTCATTCTATTTTCCTTAACCTTTCTTACAATTTTATTTGTAATTTTTAATTTAATCTAATTTCTTAATTTTTATAATAATCGACTGCAATTAATCGATTTAATAATAAATAATGAAAAAAAAATATAATCTTACATACATATGTGCACGAGAAGATTTTTATAAATTTAATTGTATTTATAAATGTATTTTTCATTTTCAGGTGTCTACTTCAGAACCAACTAAATTGTTTTCGTTCATGAATCCCTTAGCTATTGAAATATGGATCTACGTTTTGGCGGCATATTTCCTTGTATCACTGACCATATATGTGATTGCAAAACTGTCTCCAATTGAATGGAGCTGTATACATCCATGTGATTTGGAACACATAATAATAAGCAATCGATTTTCAATATCTGATAGTTTTTGGTTCACTATTGGAACACTGATGCAGCAGGGATCAGATTTATATCCAAGGGCTGTATCTACTCGCATTATTAGCAGTATTTGGGGATTTTTTTCTCTTATAATTGTAGCATCATATACAGCAAACTTGGCAGCATTTCTAACTGTAGAGCGTATGATAAATCCCATTGAAAATGCTGAAGATTTAGCTAGCCAAACAGAAATCTCATACGGAACTTTGGAGAGTGGCTCAACAATGACTTTTTTTCGGGTATGTATAATGTAGAATTTTGTGTCTATTAAATTAAATTATAAAAAATTTGTATATTAAGTCATAAATCTCAGAGAAAAGAGTTAAAACGATAAAAAAAACTAGTAAGGAAAGGCTATCTTCGGCACGCCAAAGATTACATACCCTTGCAGAGTAATATGATATAATATTTCGATCTTGATGATATTAGGTGTGTGTTTAGAAATCGCACTTTTCCATTTAACTTGCAAATTTACTCAAGATACCTTGAAAAACAAACAAATTTTCCATACAACAACTTTTAAACCGATTGTTCCTATGGGAACTATATGATATAGTTGTCCGATCCGGCCGGTTTCGACATATGTGCTATCTGCAGCAAAAAGAAGGTTGCATACCAAATTTCATTCACCTAGATCTAAAACTAAGAGAGTTTGCATATAAACAGACGTACATACGGACAAATGGACAGACTGACATGGCTATATCAACCGAGACGAGTTGATAATATATATATTTTCAAAGGGGGGTATGTTAGCTAAAGCTTGTGTTGTCTAATATTAGTAAAATTAGACTACTATATCAGTACCTAGAATAGGAACAATTGTTAAAAATAATTAAATTATATTTTATTTTTTTATAGCATCTTTGAAAGCGCTATTCTATTATGTAAAATTACATGATCTCCGGCCCGCCCAAGATATCATTTTTTACTAGCTATATTGATAAACATCAAATAGGTTAAAATATACTCGTACTCGTCAAGATATAAAATTATTTATCATGACATGAATTTCTTTGCAATCAGTTATTTTTTTAATCACCTATTTAAAATATGATTTTACCTAAAATTTTTTGTCTATTCTACAATATTTGATGGTTTATTTTTGAATCTGGATAAACTTAAGAATAAACATTTTGCGAAATAAAAATATATCATATAGGTGACGGATAGATATTGGATAGTGAATAAATTTTTTTTTTGAATACGTATGGCAATTAAAGACAGTAATTAGAGAATATTTTAATAAACAAATAAAGACTTTGGGTTGTTAACATTTGATAACCGGACTCCAATATATGATGTATACAATGTTTTAATAATAATATAATGCACACACAGACTCAATACAAAATAATATTATTCTTTCTTGATTAGGATTCTATGATTGAGACATACAAAAAAATGTGGAGAATTATGGACAATAAGCCTATGTCATTTACAACTACTTACGAGGATGGTATAAGGCGAGTGAACCAGGGAAACTACGCCTTTTTAATGGAATCTACAATGCTTGATTATATTGTTCAAAGGGACTGCAACTTAACGCAAATTGGTGGTTTGTTAGACACGAAGGGTATGTTGAGTTTTATAATTATATTATCGAGTCAGGGTTGCTATATTCTAGAGCCACCTCTTCTAGTTTTTTATGGAAAATAGTTTGTTGAACTATTTTGTCGTTATTATATGCATTAATGAGTAGATCACGGCAGCAGCCTGTCATTCTTTACGGGAAAAGTGCACAAAAACAAATACAAGGTATATTTTATATTTTATTGTAGATCTTTGAAACTCAGTTTAAAGTTAATTGAAGAAATAACCCCTTATTTGGGGAAGTTTTTTCAAAAAAGGTTAATATTAAGTTTTGAGTTTAGCGTCGATTATTTTTTCACCGTACAACATGTGCGCACGTTACGGTCCGATTTTCCACAAAATGTGAATGACGTATAATTCAGATTTTAATTTAGAGCATTGAAACTGATTTCCAAATCAGTCGGGTAAAAATAAGACTTTTGCCCATACAAGTTTTGACCTTCTTGTCCCCATTTTAGGAGCCGACTTTCCAAAAATTGTAAAGCACGAATATATTAAATTTTAATTTAGAGCTCTCATACGCAGTTTGAAGTCAATAAAAATAAGACTTTTCCCATAAAACATATTGGGAGCCAACTTATAGAAATAAGTATAAAACACGTATATTTTCGATTTTAATTTAGAAGTCTGATACAAAGTTTCGTGTAAATCGGGGATCAGGAATAGTGAAAATGAAACTTTTTGTCTAAGAAAGATTTGAGCCCCATTTAATCCGAAATATAATAAATAATAATAATATAATTATAAATAATCCGAAAAATTGGTATGCGGTCCTTTTCATATTGTTATTTCAAAATGAATTTGAAGCTAATCGATTGGACAACAAACGAAAAATGTTCATATAACAGTTTTTCCCCAGGTTTCCCCACTTGCATGCCAAATTTTATGAAATTAGGAAACTTTCAGTATGCCAAAAATCTTGTGTCCAAACTTTATCTTCGTACGTATTACCGTTTGGGTTGTACAATGATGAATCAGTCAGTGAGTCAGAAGCAATAGATATTGGTATTAGACCGATATTCATATATATGCCAGCTACATGATAAAGTAGGTCGATCCAAATGACCTTTTGTGTGGGTTAAAAACTTGTTTATGCATCTTACTTGTAAGTTTCATTAAGATATCTGAAAAAAACAAATTCTTTTTAACATTAATTTTTGAACCTATTCTATGGCATTTATGTGATTTAGTTGTTCGATCTGGCCGCTTCTGACATATGTGCTGCCTGCAACAAAAGGAAGGCAAATTTAAGATCTGAGGGACTAGTTTGCATATAAACAGATGGACAGAGGGACATAAATATCAAATCGTCAATCAATGATATACAGATATATTTTATAGGGCCTATAGAGATGATGATGCGTCCTTCAACGCATAACAAATTTCTTAACAAATTTATTTTATATTTTACAAGTGTATATAAATAGACAATTCGACACACTATGAAGGAGTGAAAAATAAAAAAAATATGGCACACTCTGATTCACCTTTTTTTTAGTTCGAGCCTAAGTATCTACAAGATATTTCTAAGGCCACAATATTTTATACAAAATAAACATCTTTGGTATTTTTCTCATAGTTATTTTTTTTACTGTTTAAAACTACTAAGGATACGGAATTGCTACACCAAAAGGATCCCCATGGCGAGATAAAATATCATTGGCTATACTAGAGCTTCAGGAGAAAGGAGACATACAAATGCTTTATGACAAATGGTGGAAGAACACTGATGAAACGTGTACACGAGGAAGCAACAGTAAACATTCGAAAGCAAATGCCTTAGGGCTTGATAGTATAGGTATATTACAATATATTAAAAATAACGGATAATTTTATGATCATCCATCTGACAGGTGGGGTGTTTGTTGTTCTGATTGCGGGTATTTTAGTTGCTTTCGTTGTTGCATTTTTCGAGTTTTTAATCAACTTCCGACAAGAAGCAAAGTTTATGCGGACCAATCACATCAATTGTAGAAATCGGAATCTTATATACTTGACACACATTGAAGATGGACAAATCAAGAAAGACTCTACTTATCTACCTCCTCCGCGGTCCCTCTGGATTGAAATGATTGAAGAGCTGCGTTTTGCATTATGGTGCACCAACAACCGCCAAAGGCCAAAGCTTAATAGATGCTGCAGTGAATGTCAAATATATATGAACAAATCTCACTAGAAAATTGAGCAGTCGTAAATTCAAATTTACATTGGAGTCACTACGTACATAGATTTAAATAAATAGTAATAATAGTTGTACGATTTATAATCCTTTAAACATATTTCGACATAGGTCCTTAGATTTTCTTCGGTTCATAAAGTATTAACTGACGATAAGGCCTTTTATCCAAAAGGCAGAAGTTAACTTACACCACTTAGGAGAATTGGCTTGAAATGTGGTCTCAAATAAAAATATGAGAACCGCGTTTTTAGTTTGACATAACTCTAGTTTTTTTTGTTTTTATTTTCTGACTCAATCTTAATTAGATAATTTTTTTTCCCATTATCAATTAAAAAAATTTTTATTGCCTCTTGTTTCTCTTTTTATAGACTTGAAAAGTGTATTATAATTTTTCAAGAAATGTGTATTGCATTGAAGGACTTAATTCCGACCTCATGAGCTATATATATTATACGTCAAAATAACAACAACATTTTAATATGTTGAATAACATTTCCCGTCCCTGGATATATCAAAGTCACTATTATTTGTTGAGAAGTAGTTTTGCGAAAGAGATTGAAGCTGAAATTTTCAAGTTTGATTTTACTATATCATATAGCTGCCATAAGAATAATTCAGCTTCCAAGCCTTTCTTTACTAGTAATATATTTCATCAGTTTAAGAAGAGAGAGATTTTTATCAAAGTGAACAGTCAAGTTTTTTTAGTGCTCCGTAATAAAATTCGTTTTATGTTATATTGAGTGATTCTTCTTTTAAATTTAACTTGGAAGGTTTATACCTTATTGGTAATCACATTGTTGCACACATAGTCATCAGCTGTGCAATTTTTATCAAAAGCTTTAATTATTCTATTAATAATACCTTTACCTATCTTCGCTTGTGCGCCGCTCGCCCGCTCAAATTTTTGTTGTTGCTTTTCGCATTGCTCAAGCATTGTTTGTGTTATTTATTGCAACTAACAGCTATTTCTTTGCGCTCTCAATTTGCGCGTCCTTCATACTAATCATAATAATACCCAGTAGGAAACTTTTAGCATCATTTTTTCTTACTAATATTGTATACTAATAAAATGTCTTGCTGCAAGTTGAATTGCACGTATGGCCCAGCGCGTGATGGTCACCAACCTAGGTTTGTTAACTGCTGGTTGTGTGACAACATGATGCATGGCAAATGTGCAGTTCTAACTGGGCGAGATATTGACAAGTTGGAAAAAGACAATTCCAAAAAAGGCTGTGGAGGTCTGAAATGGTCTTGTCCGAGGTGCAATGACTTGCAATTGAATTTCTCCAAAATGTATAATTCTGTGAGAGGTCAATTTCTTAAGTTGCATAAAATGTCCATGCTTTTGTCGAGTGATTTTGACTCTAGCATTGAGATGCTTATTGAGTTTAATTTCGAATCCCCACCTATCCGTCGGTTAGAGGATCAATTTAATGTTCTTCCATCTTCCTCTGCAATGGCTCTTCCCCCTTCAGAAAATTTATCAACTCCTCGTCGTTTAGAATTATCTCCGGTTCGATTTTTTTAGCCCTCGCCTTCACCGTCAGTCGGCCACTCTTCCTTTAAACACCCCGATAATTCTTCAAATACCAATCTATTTGCTGTTCATGTCCAACCAACTTCTCCTAATCAAGCTCAGGTTTGTGCTCCAAGTACAGCACGAGTTACAAGTCCAGCTGTCCCTCCAGCTCCGGCTGCCGTTTTAGCTCCACTTCAGTTTAAGTCTTCGACTTCATCTCCGGCAACTGCCTTAATTACTGTCCATCCTGGTACTGCACCCATAACTGTGCTTCCAGCTTCGGTAACTGTTCAGGGTTCTGACTCTGCCCAGACTCCTTTGCTTACTGTTGTTGCACCGCGTAAGCAAATTTTCCTATCTAGACTTTCAGCTGATACTACATGTGAAGCTATTGCTGCCTATATTCCCAGCAAATCTTCAAGCAATGTATCAGTATCTAAATTTAATTTCTCTAAACCTAGCCTCTAGCCTCCTTCAAAATTAACGTTCCATCAGACACATTCTCACTTATTTGTGATCCAAATTTCTGGCCTCCACAAATAATTGTTCATGAGTTCATTATAAAAAAATGCACTCGTCTGGTGCCTGTCATTCTTCAAGCTAGTGGCTCTCTTTCGCAAGCAACCATCAGTAATAATCCTCCTACGAGTCTCAAATTATTGCTTTTTCTGAGACATGGCTTAATTCCTCAATTTTAAATTCTTTATAATTACTTTATCCGTTTCCCCTCCTGATGTGGAAATAGTTGCCGTTAAAGTATCGTTTCCATCATGTTCCATTTTCATAACGTGCTCTTATATCCCTCCGTGTTCTGATATTTCTATTTATATGCAGTATTTAATCCGTATTAAATATATATCAACACTCGTACGTGATAAAGACATGTTTGTCGTGTTAGGCGATTTCAATTTGCCTAATATCCAGTGGTCTCTCTTTAGGAAATCTAATTATCTTGTGCCTTCTGCACAACATGACTTTTTAGATTCCTTGTATAACCTTTCGTTTTTTCAAATAAACTCGATTCCTAATAATCTTGCTAGAATGCTTGATGTTATTTTTGTCAACGATTGCACTCCATCAATTGCCACGTCGACTAAACCACTAACCAAACCTGTTAGTACAACCAGCCCTTGTTTTCGCAAGGGAAATTTTTCCTTGCTTAATCAACTTCTTTCCTCAGCTGATTGGTCTACTCTATACAATTCGGTTGATATAAATTTTGCTCTAACCCACTTCTATGACACTATTAACTCACTTCTTAATATCTGCATTCCAAGTAGTGTTGTATTGCCTGTTTCATCCAAGCCTCCCTGGTTTACACGTCGACTTTCAAATTTAAAAAAAATTTAAAACTATTTAAAAAATTTAAACTCTCTGGATCTAATATTGACTTTTCTAAATATTCTATTGCTAAATCTAACTTCCTTCTCCTTAACTTTCTATGCTATAATGAGTATCTTATGCGCTGCAGGAATCAGTTTGAGCGGGATCCTAAACTGTTTTATAAATTTGTAAATTCTAAGCGCAATAGCTTTTGTATATCTCATACGTTTGCCTGAAGAATGAGGGATCCATTGACGACTTAACTAGTGCTCACCTTTTTCTTTCAATCTACTTACACTTCTTCCATTAACAATATCGCTTACCCTTGTCCTTATCCTATTTCTTCCTCTAACTCTTTATTTCCTCCTATGATTACTGATAACGATCTAGTTACAGCAATGAAAACTTTAAAATCTTCATATTCTCCTGAGCAGGACAATATCCCAAGTTGCGTACTCAGAGAATGCTGGAGCTCTTTAGATCTTCCCCTACTCAAACTTTTTAACTTATCTCTTGATACCGCTGTATTTCCATGTCTTTGGAAGGAAACATATATTATCCCAATTCACAAAAAGGGAGCTAAATCCGATATATCGAATTACAGAGGAATTGCAAAGTTGTCTGCAATCCCAAAATTATTCGAAAAAATTGTAACATCAACTTTGCAGCACCTCTGTAAATCGATAATTTCCCCTTTTCAACATGGCTTTATTAAGAGTCGGTCTACCATCACTAATCTGCTTGAATTCACATCATTGGTGAATGATGCATTCTTAAGCAGAGTGCAAACAGATGACATTTATACTGATTTCAGTAAAGCATTTGACTCTGTAAATCATGATCTTGATCTTTTAATCTTCAAGCTCTATCGAATTGGATTCCCCCCCACACTTCTGACTTGGATTTCCTCTTATTTAAAAAACAAAGGACCCAAAGAGTTCTGTTGAGATCCGAAATTTCTAAACCCGTATTTGTTACTTCGGGTGTGCCGCAAGGTAGTCATCTTGGTCCATTATTTTTCACATTATTTATTGATGACCTGCCATCTATTTTGTCCCACTCACGCATCCTTATGTATGCTGATGATGTGAAACTTATTTGTAATACACTTCTTTTTTGTAGTAAATTAATAGTCTTTTTTGAGTATTTTATGTTTATTACATCTGACTTGAAAAAAAATTGGATGTTCTTTATCACTAAACAAACAGATTATAATAAGAAAAATTACTCCTAAGGATAGTAGCAAGTAAAGTGTAATGTAAGCTCTATCGATTATAATATAGGCGCGAATTAATCATGGTGCAAACTTGTCGTTATGAAGTATGTCAATCTATAATAACAATTTTAAGTAAACAAAGTTATGTGTAAAACTTAATAAATTATATAAATATGTGCATACAGTTATGGATTATTTATATGTTAAGCATTATAGCGTGTGGAATAAAAAAAATTTATTTATCATCAATCCGATTCTGAAGTAAGTTTTCTAAAAGCTGACGCTAACTTTAACATTTGGCTAGATGGCTTCATGGACAAAAGCGAATTGAAAATACTTCCACAGAATATCCATGAAATATTGGCGTCATTCCTATTGCAAGTTTCGTAGAAATATTTCTTCTCTGTTGTTGATGACATTGCCAACCTAACTCGCTCCAAGTGCTTAATCTGCTGGCCTTGGAAAAGCAGACTGGCACATACGTGAAAATGAGCAAAAGTGCAAGGATATAATTTTTATTCTAAATAGATTAAATTGTCCTCATTTGTTTCTAAACAACATCAACATTCCACAAACTACTGAAATAACATACCTAAGATTCCTCCTGGGTAGACGGCTTACTTGGCGAAAACACATTGAAGGGAAGGAAAATCAACTGAAATTAAAAGCATGTAATCCGTTTACCACTAAAACAGAAGTACAAAGTACTTTTCTATACTGCAGTCTTCAAACCAATTTGGACATCTATCGGGCAACGCTTGCAATAGTAATCTAAAATTAATCCAGAAAGCTCAATCAAAGATATTGAGAACTAACACGGAGGCTTCATGGTATATACGGAACGAAAATATCCATTGGATCTGTCAAATCAGAAATTGAGAAGTATCAAGTCAAGCTTCAGGCTCATCTCTGGCTATACTTTCCCACCCAGCAATATTAGTTGTAGTGGCCCGGTGTTCCTATATTCTTATATACTCTACACTAACCGGTATTACCCGGTCTTGCCCGGGTCAAAATAAGAACTAAATTTTATATGTATATCAAAATACTCTTATTTTTTGGGAATTAGTTTTGGGAAACAGGTGAGAGCAATTCGAGAAAACGGTAACTCTTCATATTTTGAGCTATTTTCCACTAATGGTGTGGTTGAGTTGACAAGCTTTTTCGACAACTATGATGTAAATTATAAATTCCGATTAGTATTTCAATATGTATATTTTGTTTATGTATATGTTATATTTAATGACAAAGTTTGATTATTATTCGCGAAAACTAGAATATGGGACAGAAATTCGAGTAGTTCTGGTTATATTAATTTTGACAAGCCGATATGAGAGGTAGACGAATTCTAACTAAAGCCCAGCTGCAGCAGCCGATGAGGCGCGTTGGGTTCAATAAGTTTTCGTATTTCCATATTCCTGGCAATTTGTACCCTGGGTCCATTCATTTATGCGGTTCCTCAACGGTGACTACGATGCATTACCTTCATTGAACTTCATTTTTACCTAACTGCATGATGTCAGGTTTCAATACTACCTTGACCATTGGTTGAATGACCACAAATGATTCACTGTATTTCGTTGTCTGAAGTTTTTATTTTTAAATAGACATGCAGCGAAATAGAAGTTATTTTACTTAATACTTTTCTGCTAATTTTAAATATGTATTTATTAATCCAGACTGTGATTGCATTCTATCAAGTGAATATGGCGTGATAGAACTTTACAAGTTGGAACCGGACTTTTAAGTTCTGGCAGCACTTCAATACAGTTTTCAATTAATTTTCCAGAGATTACGTCTGTCAAATCAGAGCTAATGCTCATATTGGATATATATTATATAAGCCTGTCTAAAGTCACGCAAATAACAAACTTGTCACTGCTTTAACCTCTAACGTATCTTCATAACATTTATTAAGTACTTTGCACTTTTATAGAAAATATTTCGCGGAATATATCGAATTTACCTTTATTTTGAATCTAATCCAATACAATAGTTTTTTAATATTTATATGATATTCTTTTCTGGTCTCAGTTTAAATTTTTTCAACACTGATACGTCTGCTTTACATGATTGACGTTGCCGGTCTGACGTTAGCTGCGCTTAGCAACTGCTGTACCAGCATGAGCTGAGCTTTCGGCTAAAGGTAACGAGGCAATCGTACGATGGGAATGGGATAAAATAATTGCAAGGCAGCAATTGCTAACAATTTTTGAAAAGGTCTATCGGAACTCATTGGTTTTTTGTTGTGGACTAATTAGAGTCTTTTTTGTGCGACAGACGATGCATTTAGGTCTGTACTTTCTTATCTATGTCACCATACTTGGCCAAAACAAATATCTATTTAAGTTTTCAACTGTTTTACTTATTCCACAATGTGCTGAGGTTGAATTATGAGCTTGATGAAAAGCTATTTTACTTTTATTAAATCTGACGGTACCAAAAATTTTCAAGAATTTTCCTGTTACGCGTCATCGAAAGAAAAATTTATTCTTTTACATACATACTCTCCTTTGAGTTATAAATCTGAAAGTTTTCATTGATTCCACCTAATATTTTGTATCAGACTTAAATACTCAGTTGATTTAACGTAATTTGACTAAAATCGATAATAGATAATTTGCCTTTTGCAAATCCTCTTTTTTAGGATCATTTTTTTGAGTTAATGCATCTGCGACCATATTCAGGGTTCCGTCTCTATGTAATATTTAAAAAGAAACATTTTGAGACACCGATATAAGAACGGAGCCTTTTAATTACTGCAAGATAATCTAATACCGTAACAGAATAGTTACGTTGAGCATTTAATAATTTCTCTGACATAAATGCAATCGGTAGCTCGATGCTTCGAAATATCTGGAGTTATCAATATTGGTGTATGGATCAAAAGAATGTTCGTTCCATTCCAAACTCTATTTCTTTTTAAGCAACTATTGTCACGTTGGGGATATCGGCCTACCGATGTCTTATCGATACTGCCCGGTTGCAAAGCTAAGGCACTAACCATATAGCATATATAGTTCATTTCATACAACGAAAATGTCACACGCAAACCTGAAACAACAGAACGATGGCAAATGGCGGCAGGTACTTACGCTCAGTTGCGCTCTCTAGGTTGTTAAAGAGATCAGATGGAGAGTGGACGCTCATGAGGAAGGTTGACCGCGCCGCGTGTTCCATTTACATGTGTGTGTGAAAAATATTCATTTTTTTTGAATATTTATGTACACATGTACACACGTATAGACGCTACTGCTTGTGTTGCAATCCTCTGAAACGAAAATCTATTCTAGCTTGCAATTGTATAAAACCCAACGCACAAAATCTGCCCAGGAGCAATCATTAAATTATATGGAAATACATTGACATGTTAGTTAATCAAATTCAAAAACTTAATTATTTGTGGTGGGGTCAGTATGTGTGAGTGTATTGTGTGTGGAGAGGGGGGTATTTAGGTTATTGTGACAAGGTCCAGAGGGTGCGTCCTGCGCAGTTTTCTGAGTGTGGTTCGTTGTCGAGGAGGTTGATGGCTAGGGTGCTTGGGTGATTGTGAAGTCGCGCCACATATCTGTCACTGATCCTGGCTAGCTCCTCTCTGACCCAGGGGACTCCCAGGTGTTCGTGGATTGAGATATTCCCGTGGAATATGTGCGCTCCAAGCACTTGCCTGAGGATTTTATTTTGCATGACCTTGATTTTCCTTATGTGAGAATGGCTTGCAGTGCCCCAAAGCTGAGCCCCGTAAGTCCATATTGGTTTGAGTACCGTGTTGTAGATCAGGAGCTTGTTTTTAGATCTTAGCTTGGAATGCCTTCCAATGAGCCAAAGATATTGGCGAAGTCTTGCCTCAATCTGTCTTTTGGAGGCAACGTGATATTTCCAAGTTAGCCTCCTCTCTAGTATAATGCCCAGGTAGTTGGAGTGATCTGTTGTGGGTATTGCTTCTAGGTTTAGCGACACGGGGGGCAGATGCCCCTCCTGAAAGTGAATGTTGTTTGCTTTGACTTATCCGGAATTAGGACTATGTTCCACCTTTTAAGCCAGGAGTCAAGGGCATCCAGTTGGTCCTGGACCATTGTAGAGGCATCTTGGGGGCTCTCTGCAACGGCAAGGAAGGCTGTATCGTCCGCGTATGTTGCGACAAGCAGGTTTGGAGTAGCTGGAGCTGGCATGCCCGCCGTGTACAGGGTATAGAGAATGGGCCCGAGGACGCTGCCCTGGGGTACTCCAGCATTGATTCCCATGATCTGCGACCTGCTCTCTTCGCAGCGGACATAAAAGCTTCTCTCCTGGATGTATGATCACAACAGGAGATACGACGTGGGAACACTCAGCTTCAGCTTGTACAGCAGTCCTTCTTTCCAGAATCTGTCAAAGGCTCGGCGATCATCTAAAAACACCGCCGAGCAGTATTGTTTTATCTCGAGGGCCTTGAGTATGCTCGACCAGCCTGTGACATTGTTCCGAGGTGCCATGGGAGCGTCGGAAGCCAAACTGGTGATGAGGGATCAAACCAGCCTCTTCCAGTGCTAGCAATACTCTGCGCAAAAATACTTTTTCGAGTATTTTGGAGAGTATCGCCAGCAAACTAATTGGACGATAGGAGGTAAGGTTTCCTTTTTTATGGATTAAAATAATTTCGGCACATTTCCATTGTGAGGGGAAGTATCCCAACTGAAAGCAGCTGTTGTAGATGGAGACTAAATGTTGGACGCAGTTATCTGGAAACATCTTTATGGCGATGGAGTCCAATCCGTCGTACCCTTGGGACTTTGATGACTTCAGTGCTTTAATTTCCTGACCAATATGAAATGAACTATCTATATGCTATATAGTTAGTGGTTCTACGTTGTATTAGCAAAACTTTTTCTCTTTCTGAACTATCTTCCGATAGTAGAGCAGTCTCTTCGTGAGATAAGTCAGCAACATAAGAACAAAATTTATTTATTTTTTATTTATTTATTTATTTATTATTAAATCGACTAATTGCAGTCGATTAAAGAATTACAAAAGACAAAAATAGATTATTATATAAATTAAATTCAAAATTTAGAAAATTAAAAATTATAAGTAAGATTAAAATTACATTGCATTTAAGCCGTCTGGGGTAATATATACAAATTAATTTTTTTTTATGGTCCAACATTTGTTCTTGGTTTAAATAGATAATAAATAATGTCATAAAATTGTTAATTTTTACTAATTTGTTTCTATTGAAAAATGTTTATCTGTTTGAGATCTTCAAATGAAGTAATTTATAATGTTGACTACGTTTTGTATTTCAAATTAATAATTGAAGTCTATCTACGAAGTCTTCTATGGCACAAAGGAAATCTTCGAAATGTGCATTTTCGTCTTATCAAGGTTTGCTTATTCTCTCCCAAACATCATAGCTTGTCTCGCAATCTTCAAATCCTTTTCTATATTTTTTACATAATATTTGCCAACCAAAGTTTGTGTAAGTGCGATGGAATTTCCAATACTCATCGCTTGCTTAACCGGAAAGCAAAAGATATAAATGGTCAACAAGAAACTTATAATGAGTATTTAAAATGTGTTTACTTAATGAACAAATTTGATAAATAATCTTGTTCTCATGCATGTTCTTGGCCCATAAAATTTTGCATTATACTAGATACTTTTTCTAGTGCTATATATGAACTTGATCCATTTGACGTAATATGATTTAAACTAGCTCTTTAAGTATTATGGTGATTTTCTGGATTATTATTTCGCAGTCTAATCGTTAGCAGTATTGTTTCTAAATGGTATTGTAGTACGATCTGGTGTTAACTGGAGTGCTTTTACTATTTTTTGCATAGATGTTTCAATGTTTAATTCATGTGGGATGTGTATAACCAATCAGTATACCAATCGCACTGTATCAACGTGGCAACGAGAATGACAAGCAAGTCTAAGAAGAAGACGAGTAATGAATTCGGAGGTCTCAATTTCGCCAAAAAGAGCTGCGCAACGCTACGAGACCGAATGGCAAAAGTAGTTGCCGATCGATGAACGGTGGCGACGAGTTGCTCTGCCCACGTGGTGTCAAACAGCAACTAAAACGGTGTTTTCTAAGTGCAGAATTCATGTTACATACCTAATTTACTATTCCTATACTTACTGTTTAGCATACTTTTTATAAATACTTTATAAGTAATAATAAAAACCCTACATACTCATCTGGGGTGTGAAGAAGAATTTCATTGAAATTAAAAGTAAACGACGGGAAAAACAAATAAGAGACAAAGTGAAGTGGAAAAATATAATAATTGTTTTCATAATGGCGTGCTTAAATGATTTTATCAGTACAAGCCTACGCAGTAGCAAAAAAAGGAGCATATGCCCACTGCTTAAGTTAATTTGTGAACAGATTATTTCGAAATCGCCCAGGACTTCGTGATTTCTGTGGCTTTGATTATAACATTAATGACGAAATTTATTTATAGAAAGCTGAATATGTAACTATAAATTTGACGTAGTCGGACCTTGTGGTGATATGCAACGTGCAAGGCAACGAATACACACACGAAGATTTGCACATGCATATTTTTAGCAATTTGCAGAGGGGCAGCTAGCTAGAATTCAACGGTTCAGGCGGTTAAAATGCGTCATTCCATTCGGCAAATTTAAGAAATACCCAAACGACGAAAAACGCTGAAAACGGTAAAATTCGTCAGAAATTATCCCAAGTTTTGACGGCACAACAATAATAAAATTGCAGTCGAGTGTGGATGGGGGAATTAAAAGAACAGATATTCTTTTTGCGAAAAAAGGGTTGAAAGGCATAGCGAAACTCTTCATGCTGACCGAGAAAAGTTGGAGTTCGTGCATTTGTCTCAAGTGAGCATTGCTAACGGAATTTAAGTCGAGCGTAAGCACTAAGCAAATTCAAGAACAGCTTGCTCAAACTAAACGGTCAAATAACGAGTGTATTTAGGATTATTTTTATCGGATGAAAGATATTGCATTTAGAGGTCAAATCGCAGACGAGGGGCTTATTCAATATTTAATCGATGGGGTAGACGAAAAATGTGAAAAGAAAACAATATAATATGGTGCCAAAAATATGGGCGAGTTTAAAGGAAAATTAAAGTTTTAAAACAATAACTGAAAGAGAGAGAAAGAGAAATGGATGATGACGCGATTAACATGAATAATGCTGCTGGTGAATCTTTTAAGCGAGAAGTACTGGACCTAATAACTTAACTAAACCAAATTATACAAAAACAACATGGCCGTGCAGAACTTATGATTTAAAAAGCCAAAAAGCGACTATGAATAAATTGAGGAGTGGCTGGATAATAACGTTAATGAAGAGTCCACATCTGAATTTACAAGCCCCACGGTACTTGTAAAAAACAGTTTTTTTAGGATCAACAAGGTGAAGATGAAAACAAAAGAATATCACCAGATAAGAGACTTGATCGACCAAAAATCAGTACCTGTTTTTACCGAAGAGCGCAGCGAGTTACGAGCAAAAGCGAAGAAGTAGATACTGAAGATTCAAGATGAAAATAAGAAGTACAACCATAGCTGAAAACCAGCAAGGCGATTTTGGTGACCGTATTGCAATTAGTCAAAGAAGTAGATACTGAAGATTCAAGATGAAAATAAGAAGTACAACCATAGCTGAAAACCAGCAAGGCGATTTTGGTGACCGTATTGCAATTAGTCAAAGCCAAAGTTCTTGGGGCCCTAAGCTGTGAAAAGTAGGCAACAACGACGGTTCGAAGAATTCTTCAACATGCGCAGAATATATGAAGCCTTGGTCCACTCGAAGCAATGATGACGAAGCAATCAGTCCGAATGCTTATTCAGAATGGCCGAATGGGGGATGTGTGTATAAAGCTTCATATTTCAATCCCACTGTATCGACTCAGCAAAGATCCCTACATATCGATAATGGCAAGCAACTTTAAGAAGAAGACGAGTAACGAATTCGCAGGTTATCGAATTCGCCAAAAAGAACTGCGCAACGCTTCGAGAACGAAGGGCAGCAGTAGTTGACGATCGACGACGGTGACGACGAGTTGTTGATGTTACTTACTTATTTCCTATACTTATTGTTTAACATACTTTTTGTAAATACTTTCTTTTTAAATAATAAAAACCTTACATTCATATAAAATGTAAGATGACCTAACAATCTTGTATACTGACTGCAGATAAAACATAGTGAGTGTTAAGCGAAAGATTGGAGTTTATAGACGGCTTTGTTAAAATTCAATTTGGGTCTTTGTAAGAATCTTGTGGACATACCAAGTCCACACGGTGTTGTACCCATGCTTCTTGCAGATTTTCAAAATCTTTGAGATTGATTATTTCTTCCGCCATTATCTTCCACAGATTTTTCTAAGCTAGGTGCTTCTGAATTAAGTTCAGCAAACAAAGTATTATTGGAAAATGTCAATGCCAATGCAGATAGGATTTGTTGTTACATGTTTGGGAATACAATGCTTATGGAATTTATGCTTACAAGGTGGGTTGCCATCAAACCTACTAAGAGAATTACATATCACACAAAAAAATTCTGCTCTTTGCAAAGCAGTAGAGATATCCTCATTCCTATGTATAGCCGACATTTTATTTTAATTTGGTATATAATAGTGTCTGTATTTCCTCATGTCAAAAACTTATTAAATTCATCTGATTAAGTCTCAGTATTTCCATCTATTATAATTTTTGAGTAAAAAAAACTTTTTCGGGTTTCATGAACAAGAATAATTTATTAAAATTTGTATACTAATTTTTAACTAAATTTCATTCATATTAATATTATTGATTTTATTTATTACTATTTTTATTTAATAGATGTTCATAACCAAAATAAGAATAATCTCCATTCTAATAATTAATTTATATTTTTGTGGTCATGGTTTTCACATTGTTGATTAAATCCGGAGATGACATAGCTTTTTTATTGTTATTTATTTAATATTATAATGGAATATTTTGAATACAGCTTACAATTTATGCGTGTGTAGCTTACACGTTTTTGGCATCTCTGAATGCTTTTCAATATTTTCCTTATGATTAGTATCGATGACCACTACGAATTACTCGCTCAACTGTTTGCGTCTTTGGCTCCTCACCGATTCCCACATTTATGTATTAAAGGGTTTACTCACGCCGGTAATTTTACATACATATGTATGTACTTATATCGGTTTCCGCATCGTGGGCCTAAGATGATTGAGACATTGAATTTTAATCATTCTATTAGGGAATTCAAAACATAATTAGATTATATATATATATTATATAAATGAATGCTCATTTAATACTCTTTTACTTTCGCATACGGATACTTATTTTATTTTATTTTCTATTTATTTTAAACGAAATGAAACTTAAGAATTCTAACAATTATCCTTAATATGCTCCATTTTTAACCACAGTCGAATTTCTTATTTTTATTACTTTAATATTTATCCGCTCAAGTAAATTTACTGCTGATCTTCAGTTTCATATTTACTGACGAAGACAATTAATTGTCTCGCTACTTCATAAACTTCATTTCCAGTCCCTGGATGTATGAAAACCACCATTATTTTTTGAGAAATAGTTAAATTTTAAATAGTAAAAATTAAAATTTTCCCCATTTATCTTTATAAATCTTGAAGTAATATTTTTGAAAGAAAGTAATAAATGCATATTTTATATTTTGATATAGATATTTGAAACTCAGTTAAGTCATTTGAATAAAATTCATAACTGCCCAATTCATCTTTAATTCTCAATTTTAGAACCTTGCGGCGTCTTTTCCAAGAAATTTATTTTATTTTAATTTTCAAAAACTTGAAGTTGATCGGGAAAGAATATGAATAGATATAAAAAATAATACAAACCATTTTAATATTAGATTTTGAGTTTCACGTCTATTGTGTTTTTCCCGTAAAATATTAAACCCCATTTCACCAAATAGCAAGCCGATTTCCCAAAAAATGAAACACGTATATTTCAAATTTTAATTGATAACTCTCAAACTGAGTTTGAAGTCCATCGGGTAAAAATAAGACTTTTCCCCATACAACTTTTGATCCCCATTTTCCCCACTTTGTGTGCTGATTTTGCCAAAAGTATAGAATACGTATAAATAGATTTTTATTTTTATTTAAAATGCAGATACTGTAAATCCCCATTTCCCCACATTGGGGGTAAGTGATCGAAATAATTGGTATACGGCCCTTATTCAATTTTAATATTGTTATTTGAAAATGAATTTGAAGCTGATCGGATAACAAACAAAAAAGTTTCATGTAATCTGCTGTTCTGATCTATCTCCAGGAAAGCCCTAATCATTGAAGGTTAAATTGGCTAAATCCGGATACGAATTTGCACTTGGATCTTCAGAATCAATTCTCGATTGATTTTTTTTTTATTTTAGAAATGAATGCAGTTGTACTTCGGGTATCTGTATGACGCATCTACTTCATCTTCTATGGATCATCGGTTCTATCAAACTGAGGCATTAATCTCATAAAATAATTATTTTAACTATTGTAATTTTAAACCGACTACATTTAGGCGACGTAATAGATAAATAATAAATAACGGTTTTTCTCCATATCCCGCCACCGAATTTTTCCGACAACAACCTTTTGCAGATCAAAGAAAAGAAAATCAAAATCAATTGCGAAACATAGACATACATACGTACAAACAGTGCCTGAGATTGGCTGGGTTAAGCTGCGTGCACGCGGACCTGAACTACAGAGTCTGCTAGGTATGCTTTTTGTGTTGCTCAAAATGAGAGTAATAAAGTAAGATAAGGACAATTCAGGAAAACACCAACCAAAAAAAAAGCAGTGTTGCCAAGGCAGCAACCACGTCAACCATCAATGATTGGGGTTTTCCCGAAGATAGAACAGAAGACCAGATTTTAGGTGTAAGAGAGAGAGTATATATAATTATAATAATAATAATTTCTTGTTAGTCTACGAGGAACATGAAAGTTAAGACGAGATAATAGAAAAGGAGAGCTAATATCACCGATAATTAATTTATGAAGAAAAATAATACCAAGGATAGTTCTACGGTTAGTTAATGAAGGGAGATCAATGAGTAAGAGCCTATCAGAGTTCGGTGGAAGACGGCGATCGGGATCCCAGTTTAAGCCACGAAGGGCAAACAGGAGGAATTGCTTCTGAATGGATTCAATACGAACTTGGTGGATTCCATGTTTTAGACTAAAACTAAGATGGCCTAATAATGGCCGCCTTGGGCCAAAATAAGAGTGTTGCGGAGATCAGAGAGAGAGTGTGGAGAGTTCTCAGCTAAGATGAGCGGACTCATGAGCTATGCTCATTTAGCTCTTTTTTTTGAATTGCAAGAGTAAATTGGAAGGGGGATTGGAAATCATGCTGCGCAAGATCCGGAGTGAGTCCAAAGACCTCGTTGGTGTCTCATAGCGCAGATATTGAATTGTCTTTAATAAGATATCGATGTCGATCGATGGATCGATCTTTTACCCGATTCTTGCTGTGCAGACCTTTTCGGAACCAACGCTGAAGGAGTTCAGTTTAAGAACCATTGCGAGAGACTCGTTGATTCCGCTCATCTGAGTGCACGGGTCCAGGAGTGCTCGGATTTCCACTATCTTAGCTTCGTTGTCAGATGATTTTCCATGAGCGCTGCAAGCGGTTTAATCCCTGCCGTTTGCCGTTGTAGAGATCGCTGCTGGAATGCTGGTGTGCCAGTGCTCGGCGGTAAGTCGCAAGAAACGTGCGCATTTCCTAATTTGTGGATCCCCCGGCAGAATTGCCAACGGAACGTTATGCTTCTGCAGCTTCGGTTGTTTTGCACGTGGTCCATACTGTGTTGGTGAAAAAAATAAAAAATTATTAGATTATTGCACATGAACATTTAGACATACGAGACACAGGAGTTAGGAAATGGAGGACAATAGTCGGTCTGATTTTTCACTGACTCGGAGTGTAGGAGTTAGTTGGAAGGAATACCAGTTTAAGGACCGGTCTTTTCACTAAATCTTGGGCGGTGAGGATGTCAACGACACGAACTTTGTCGTCCGCACCCGGATAAGTGGTCAGCACCCTGCCAAGGCGATATGATAACCATTTTACCCACTCTTCACACCTGCTCCCCATAACCCACCCATATGCGGGGCTCTTGGAGGATTAAAATGCCAAACAAAGACTCTGAGGCGCTTACGCGTCCACTAGATCTGAGGATACCGTCTTTGTCTAAAAACCGAATTAAGTTGAGAACTCTCCTCGATTTTGAAATTTGCTTTTTATCAAGCAAGAAACGGTATTCTGTAGGATACTCCGTGCGTTGAGTATATCGAATGAGGCGACTTTGTGATTCGGCAATCTCCTCGCTACTTAATTCGGAAACTGGATTGTTGTCCTCATAAAGGGATGGACAAAACGTAGCATATATGCTACAACACGAAGGGCTTTATAAAACTTGGAAAAACGTTTCAAAATATCATCGGTAAATCACTGGACTAAGTTGCATTTCACAATGCGTTGCTCTATAGTGGTCTCGAGGTCACCTGTACTTGGAGTTGGCCATTGATCTTCTGGTCCTTGCAGATATTAGGGACCGTGTCATCACAATGACGTGGATACGAGATCTTATGGTGAGACACCTCGACTTGCTAAGTCAGCAGGATTCAGTTCTGGCTTCCAATATGACCATTTTTGGTCGGACTCAGTAAGATGGAGTATTTTAGCCACTCTATTGGCAATGAAAGTGGTCCATTTGCATCAAGCTTTACTGAGCCAGGCTTAAACGATAGTGGAATCAGTCCAGAAGTACATTGAGTACCGTCTGATGGGGAGTTGCGGAATCTGGGCAGCAGGTAGTTCGGTAAGTAGCACGGCGAGTACCGGTGCTACTCTGGTTTTTGAGGTGAGAAGATGGATCGAAACATGCTCATTTATAGTGATGCAGGCGTACAACGCTGTACCAAATCAATCAAGTTCTTGAAGCCAAATTTCCTTTATGAAAATCACCGGAGCTAGCCATCCTGCAGGATCGAACAGTTTAGCGATCTGTGAAAGAACTTCACGCTTTGTAAATTGCTGCTTGGACGGAATACTGGAAGGCAGGAAAAAGAATTCGTCGGAAGTAGATCTCCAATAAATTTACTCGAAGAAGGTGGTCCTTTGGGATACCACGTAAAAAGCTCTTATCATTGTCCATTTTTTAAGAGGAAAGCCAGCAGAATGAAGGGCTACACAGAGCTCTTGGATGGCTGCAGTCGCTTGCTTGGCTGTGTGGGCTCCAGCTGAAACATCATCAACATACATAGATCTCGAAAGAATGTGACTGACAAGAGCGAAGCGCTCTTGACATCCCCGGTCGATTGTTGTACCAAACGAATGGCCAGGAATGGGGCACAATTGACGCCAAATGTGACTGTATTGAGCTCATAATCGCACAGTTAATCACTCTTGTTACGGAATATTATCCACTGAAAAGGAGTATGTTTCGGATCTACCAGTATTTGCCGATAAATTTTTGTGATGTCAGCGTTAAAGACATAAAGATAGAAACGCCACTCCTGTATGGAGAATGTCGTTTAGACTTTTGCCGTTGAGGGATGGACTGGAGGCGTTAAGTACTATGCGAACCTTTGCGGTAGTGCTATCTGGCTTAATATAATAATTTGCACATATGACCTAAGTCCAAATATTCTTGGATTACCATATCGTACACCTCTTTTAGAGGAGGCTTCCTTTTTAAGCGAATCTCATTTTTGAGAAACTAAGCTAGTGCGATGGACCTCGAATGTCCCAAGTCGATGTGATTTGGAGTTTTGAAGGGTAGCGATACAGTCTATCTACAGCTCACATCTCGACTTGTGGTCTTTATGAAGTCGTTTTCACAAATGGAGTCGGATTCCTTTACCGGTTTTACCTTCCAAAATTTTGTGAGAAGAATCTCGAGTATCGAAACTCGTGATGTGAAAGCAGAAATTGTGGCCGAAATGTGAATCCAGCTAAATATGGATTCTTGACTCTACTGAGTGCTACAAATATTTTGATGGGAGCCGCCTAATAAACTGGACGGAATGCTATCAGCGCCTAGGAGAACGTCTATCTGAGAACTCCGGAATCAGCCAACTGGATGTTGGGGTTGCCTGCTCGGACACTATCGGGAATTGGGTAGTTGGGCTAATTTCCTGATAATTGTGGAAGTACGAATGCCAAGACTTCTAATTGAATTCTGGTCTTGCTTGGAGAGCCAATTTGGAAATGGCATAGCTTCTGGAGGTTCGCAGCAATCGCTTGGCTTAATCCAGCAACTTGAGCTTGAACTAGTTCATAAGGGAGTTTTATCAAATTAAGAATGATTTCTCACACGAAGGTCGCTTCGGATCCGGACGTAGGAGGATCACCACGATGGCCTCTAGCGAAACACTTCAAAAACAGTTTCTGTTGTCAACTGTGGAAGGCCCTTTTGTTTAACCTTTTGAAGGAACCGTGGACATTGGATGGTTCTCTCTGAAATAGAGCTTGCAAGTTTGTGGTTTAACACTGACCTTGCACTCAAAAGAACTTATACGCTTCGTAGTCGGTCCTCTCTTCGAGGACTTAGGCTGGGATTGGTATCTTAAACTTGGCTTGATATCTTCTACCGCTTCAAGAGTACGATAGCGCTCACTAAGGAAATTGTCCATTTCTTCCCATGACGGGATTGTGGATTTATCATTCAGTGATTGCTCCTACAGGGACAGAGTGAGTTTCGGAAGTTTTGTGCTACATAAAAACAAAGGCAAGCTTTTCCAATTCTCAGTGGAAATTTTGGAATGATTGAGAGCGGTTAAGCAGTCTTGAATTGTACTCTGCAGACCTTTTAGCACCGACCGGATTCTACCTGAACAGCAGGCAAGTTAATAAGGATTTTTAACTATGTGTTCACTATAAGCCGCTTGTTTTGGAACCGATTCTGTCATGGGTAAGCGGAAACTTAGAAACTATTGCCTTTGCTTCGCCTCCAGTCTTAGAATTGAGATGGAAGAGTTTCTCGACTGGAGTCAGCATAAGATTCTTAATATAGATCGCTGTGAAAAGATCACGAGAAGTTGGCCATTTTAGATAGTCACAGTGGAACACGTCAACAGGTGACAGACAACAACTCGCTGTTGGTTCTCGGATGAAGGGAGCTTGAATTGCGTTTTGCCGGTTGGGCAGGGGAAATAGATGCACTTCGTCTAAGGGCTTCTACTATCGAAACAGTTAAGGTTTTCTTTTCGGACCCGGTTGACATAATCTGGTCTTACTGGAATGAAGAATCGATTTTCGCTAGTGGTAGGTGTTTGAATTTAAAATAATTAAATTCAAGTGAAAAAGCGCCAGCAATGAGAACAAACGGACGAAGTAAAAAATTTCGGATGCGACAGAATTTAATGTCTTTATATAATAATCGGAAAATAACACAAATAAAAATGATGATTAATTTTTTAAACGAAACTCATTAATTAATTATTTAATTAAATTATTTAATAAATTCACTTTTTCTTTTTTTTAAATTAAGGAAGGAGGAAAAAATATATTGTCTGACGGAAATACGGAAACTGTATTAACACACAATCGAAATTGAAAAAAAACAACCATTATTTTTCAAAAAACAATAGCTAGTTGCCATTGGTATTAATGAGTACCAAATTGATCGTTTGTCTTCGCTTGAGCTTGGATTAGGAAAAAACATCGATATTTGATATTTTTACTCACTCAAGCCACTAACCATATAGCATATGTTCATATATAGATAGTTCATCTCATACAACGAAAATGTCAGGCGCAAAACTGAAACATGGGAATCCAACAGAATGCAAATGGCGGCAAGTAAGTCAAATGGGGCCTGGCAGCCGATGAGGAAGGTTGTCCGCGCCGCGTGTTCCATTTACATGTGTGCCAGAACAATATTCACATACATTATATGCGTGCGTTAGGTTTTTGACAATTGCAAGCTAGAATAGATTTTCGTTTCTGAGGTTTGCAATGCAAGCAGTAGCGTCTATGTGTGTGTACATGCGTACATAGCTGTATGCATATGTATGCAAGCCTGTGACGGCTCGCGTTGACTAGAAGATTTTATGAAACTGGAGGAAAGAAACTGGCGCGCCGAGCAGTAGTACCCTTTCAGAATTAATAAAACATTCTTAAACTGTTAATTTTTTTCTATTGATCATATTGATCATATTGTTCATAATACAGCCATGATATGATATATAGTAAGCTGATCTTCATGATTTTTGGCATGCATTTATTTTTACACTTTATTTATTTTTTAAGTTTTATTAAGATATATTGAGAAACTAAAAATTTTTATTACAATACAACAAATTAATCCATTGGAATAATATATTTATTTTTATGGTGTTGAAAATGCCTCAGTGCATTACACATTTCCTAACAAATAACATTATTGATGTAATTATACCCTTACCCAACGACTCAGTCGCTACTCGCGTACACTTATTCCCACGCATGCATGTGTGTGCGTTGCATTCTGTTGGGTTTTTATGAATTACCTGCGAGAAACAACAGGGGCTCAGTAGTTCGCATACCCTTACATTCGCTATAAAGTTTTGTTACGAAAAGGCATTTTGGTTTTCAATACATCTTAATAGAACTTTAAAAATAAATAAACCAGTGTAAAAATAAACGCATGCCAAATTCGAGTATTTTTGAGAGTATCGCTAGCAGACTAATCGGACGATAGGAGGCAAGATTGGCTTTTGGTTTTCCTGTTTTGGGGATGAGCATGATTTTCGAACATTTCCACTGTGAGGTGTCCCAACTATAAGCAGCTGTTGTAGCTGGAGACTAGGTGTTGTACGCAGTTAACTGGAAGCATCTTTATTGCGATGGAGTTCAATCCGTTGAACCCTGGGGACTTTGTTGGCTTGAGGGCTTTAATATCCTGTTGCACCCTTCTTAGATTTTTAGTGGCTCTATTAAAAGCCGATTTGTCCAAGGGATTTCTTGAGATGAACCAAACACGCCTGAGTCTCCTTTTCTCCCTTACCATCTCATCTGTCGACCACAGATGTAAGTCTCTGTTAGGGAAACCTGGCCTTTGGTAGCTGGAGGTGTGACATATTCTACCGCTGCGTGGATCTGCTGTGTTATTGCTTCCACTGCGCTGTCTATTTCTTCTACCGTGCAGGGCACGTTGTTTGGTGTTACTGTTACTTCCAGCCAGGCCCTGTATTTGGTTACGTTCGTGATCCTTTTGAACAACTGATTGCCAGTGTTCATTACGGTGAGAGTAGGAATGTTAACGTGTAGGTTGAGTGGTCTGCACATAGTTCATCGTTATGACTGCACGTTATTATATCGGATTAATTCCTTTAGAAATAGCAATGTTGAGCAGATCCGGGGTCTTGCAGGGGTCAGTTGGCTAGTAGGTGGGCTCCCCTGTGGAGTAGCAGTTTAGCCTCATCTCGCTTACGCAGCTGTAAAGTGATCGTCCCCTCGGAGTGTTCAGCCGGAAACCTCACCAGGTATGCTTGGCGTTTAGATCTCCACGTACTATAATTCTGTTGCCCAGACTGCTCAGTAGGTTGTGGAGAAGGTTCCGATCAACGCGATGTCGGGGTGGTAAAAAAATCACTGCTATCGTGAGATCACCTGTTGGAGTTTCAGTTCTTATCTTGGCACACTGGGCCTAGTCTTCTTTGGTATGAGAAAGCTCCACAACCTTCAGTCTTCTTCTGATGAGGATGACGGCGCTGCCATGTGATGAACCGTTTGGATGATTGGAATGGATAAAGTCATATCCTTTTATTGTAAAATAGCTTTTGCTATTGAGACGAGCTTCAGCTACTAGAAGTATGTCCTAAGATGGTGTTCGACCTACCGCCTGTTTTGGCATAAGACGCTAGCATTCCACAGAACAATGTGGAGACTTACTTGCATATGGATGCTAAGACGTTGGAAAGCATCTGTCATCTGGCTGAGTACTTCCTTCATCATTTTTGCCATTTGAGCTATGGCTTCTAATGGATTATCCATTGACTGGTGGATAATCACACATCTGTGTTGCACGCAACAGTAACGTTGAGTGTGCCCGAAACCCTGGCATCTAAAACATTGTATTATATCATTGATTATTTTGTATGAAATTTCAGGCGTAAAACACACACCGATAAGAATAACGGATTTGACGGAAGCTGACAACAGTAAACGTAGCCGGCGACGGCGGGCGCAGTATGATAATTATTGAGCTGACAAGCTTTTATTTCAGCAATAATTTTCTGCAGTTTAGTAATTAGTAATACTAATTATAAATGTGGGATTTATTCTTTTATTTAAATATTCCGATTATTAAGTTTTTGTATTTAATATTCGACATTAATTTACAATTTTGTATTAATATGCCGAATTATGAAGGAAGGAGCCGAAATACACGATGGACGAATTCTATCTGACCCTAATACCAGCAGCTGATGTGCAGATGTAACTGGCTAAAAACAAGATCATAACAAAGGAAAAACTAGAAAGGAAAAGCTATATTCGGCGTACCGAAGATTACATACCCTTGCAGAGCTATATGATATAGTAATCCGATCTTAATGATTTAACGTGTGCTTTTAAAAATCACACTTTTCCATTTAAGGTACCTTGAGAAACAAAAAAGTTTTCCTTACAACAACTTTTGAACCTATTGTTCCTAGGAGATCTACATGATATACTTGCCCAATCCGGCCGGTTCCGACATATGTGCTGACTCTGACCGAAGAGAAGAATTAACTGCAAAAGGAACCCCACAAGCACGTCACAACACAAATTGAATTAATTATTTCTAAATAAAATTTATAGTTGATTAAAAGTATTGTCAGCTCAACATTCGGTGACCCCCACGTAATTTTTCGTTATTAAACTATTAGCAATTAGTGAATAAATAAAAAATAAATAAACAAGAACAAGAATTAGTGGAAGATCGACTAATAAAAATAATAAGTGTTTAATAAATTATAAAATATGCAAAAGCAGTTGCTTATGTTCTTGCAAAAGTTCTTAAAGGCTAAATCGCAACAATAAAAACAAATGGTAGTTTCTTTTGCTTTGCGTTTTCGTTCGTTGCTGCGCTTTTATTGAACTTGCACACTTCTTCTCTAGCTGGATTCGTTCGTTCGTTGTTGTTGCGCGCATTGGCTCCTCTTCGCAAGTGCTAACTGTTAACCGTTTTGGGTTGTCGGCGCATCTCTTATAGTCTGCTTTCGCGCGTTTTTGGCTATTGCTGCAAAGTACTACTAAAATAATATACTGTAGTATGTGCATATATCGAGAGTACACTATACCAACAATTAAACAACACTTTGTTGCATTATGCAAAGAAACCAACTCAAGTGAGCGTCAAATATGATCATCCGCTTCTGAGCTACCCTGAGTCAGAATTCCCACGCTGACCACCTGTAGTATGTGCATATATACACATAAGTCTCTCTCTCTCTAATATGTCTTATCAGCGCATATTCATATAGTATATAATATAATATAAATGCAGCCGTTCTGCTGCCGGCATAACCAGCACCGCAGCCGCATGCCTTTAGCATATATGCACATAGGCTAATAATACAATATATATTTTTCAGTAAAGCATTCTAAAAACCACAATCTAATGGCACAGACGTGGCCGTGTTTTAAATTGATTTTACTTAACTTACAATACACTGTCTAACAACGTTTTGCTGCCTTTTTCATAAAATTGCATTTGCCGTTTGCCGAGCCAAATTCAAGTGATTTGGAATATATTGCAAGAGCCATGGCGACAGGTAATAACAATCCTCAGCTTTTTTATAAGCGCAGGGTAGAATAATTTTTCAACAATCTCGTAAAGCTCGACAATTCATTGCCTGCGCTAACGCTCATTTCATTTTCTGCCGCTGAAATTAATATTCGGTTGGAATCGTGCAATAAAATCGAAATTCAAATTCGCAAATTCTTTCGGAAAGTTGCAGCGTTGCATGCATCATCATGAGTGCAATCTACATGCTGAACCTCGAGCATACGTATGAGCCAGACCATTTGTACTTGAACATATCACAGCTAACACCTCCCATGGTTTCCAGATCACCGGACTGGATTACTGTGGCCCATTTTATTATAAGAGCACGGTTAGCACGCGTGCTGCATTGAAATACTACATAAGCCTCTTCATTTGCTTCACTGCCATTTGCTGATCTCACCAAACGAAACTATAACCGGCTGGATCGCTGGCAAAGGGTCAGACATTTGCGACAGACGTTTTGGACACGTTGGCGAAAGCTCATTCCCAAAGCAGATTGCGTGGCCAGGATAGCTAAGCTGAAGACGGCTGCAGAATTCACCACAAGCTTCAAGCCAAGCTGTGTTTTCTGCCCACGACATATGTTGAAATCTCTTGTCTTCCTACGAGGGGAGTATGTTCGGCTAAGCGCCAGCCGCAAGCATAGTATTGGTCTTTTAATGTTGCTCTTTAACAATTACACCAGATAACTCTTAAATTCGTATTATATTCGCTTTCCAATTTTCCATAATTCGGCATAGTAAATAGCAATAAATCGAATTGTAAATTAATTTAGAAAAATAAATACAATTATTTAAGAATTTATGAATCATAGAACAAATCCCCGATTTATAATTGAAATAATATAAAGTTGACAAAAAAGTTTGTCAGCTTAACATTTGTTTCGACAGGCGCTTAGCCGAACAGGAGCGTTATTACTAGTTTGTGCTTACAAAAGAGAACCACTATCTTGAAGATTAACAGGCACCGGTCGAGTTCTTTTTTTAATAATGAACTCTTATTTAGCTTCGCATATAGTATCTGCTAAAAGTCTAGGTAGGAAAATTTACTTACGGGTTGCAACAATCGACGGTGAAGGAGAGCCTTCTCCGAATTAAATTCGAACCGGAGATAATTCTAAACGGCAAAGGGTTGATAAAGTTGATAATTTTCTTATTGGCGATTAGCCGTCGCAGAGGAAGATGGAAGAGGAACAATTAAAACGAAAGACGAAAACGACGGAAATTCAATTGCATTTTATTGCATTTGCGACAAAACCATTTCAGGCCACCACAAACTTTTTGCAATTGTCTTTTTCAATTTATCAAGAGCATGCTAAGTTAACAAAGGTTAACGATCAAAAGTAAATTTGAGTCCATGCTACAAATGCTCAATAAGCTTTGGACGGTTTGGAACGATCGCGGAATCAGATAATTCACTTTCGTTCCAATAAATGAAGATTTTGTATTGGGAAGCGTTCGTATGTACGTTGACGGTTGTTTCGACTCGATTCGATGTGTGGGTGAGGCGTGTCTCGTGTCGACTTTTAGTTCTGATTTGGAATCAAGGCTGAGCACATTGGCTCACGTCTAAGAAATAAAACAAAAACAACTAAAACTTAATTACCCAACTAGTGGTAATCTCATTTACCCACTCGTGTTTTCGGTAAAAAATAAAAACACAACAATTGTCTGCAGCACAGTTATACTGTAAATGTGTGAAAGCTCGCTAACCATATCAACAAAAAAGCGTTGGGATTAGTGTTAAATACACTTGCTGACCTAGGTCAACACAGGCAGCAACAGTGACCGTGAATCAACCTCATCTGTTACTACAGAAGTGCTATTAAAAAAAAAAAAAGTGTCATTCACCGAAGTCGTAACAGTAGCGAATTGTCGCCAGAGTAACGTGCAAGTTATCTGGACAGCGAAGACTGAAGCGTTAGAAACAGTGAAATTATCGACTGTATACAATCTGCAATTAGTTTAAAACGTTTAAAGTTTAAAACATAATTATTCGCAACCCGTTAACAACATTTAAAAACAATAGTCTCTGGTGAGTGGCTTGCTCCAGAGTTTTATTGACAAAATAAATAAAGCTAAATTGGTTTTTAAGCAAATTGATTATTTGCTACTGACGCACTGGTGTTAATACATAGTTAATGCTAGAGATATAAAAAATTTTTGTGCATGCTTTATGGTTATTTCTTTTTATAAGCTTTGTGTTATAAGATCCGCTAAGTCTTTCGACATTGTTGCTGTCTTTTTCGTCAAATTTGCAAGTTTGTTTGTTTGTGTAGTTAGTGCTGTACAGAAGCCCTAGCCGACGTTCTAGCGATTCGGAACTATCGACGATGAGGTCGTGTATGCTAAACTTTACCATACCCAATGGGAGTAGCTGAGTTCGTCAAAAAAGAAATTCAGAACCTGCTAAAAAACGGCATTATAAAAAAATCAGCTTCCCACTATAATAACCCAATATGGGTCATAGACAAAAAGGGCACTGATGAGGCAGGTAATCGGAATATGCGTTTGGTAATAGACTTTCGAAAGCTCAATGACAGAAACATTCCCGACAAATACCCCATGACAAACATATCAATGATATTGGGGAACCTGGGTAAAGCAAAATACTTCTCGACCCTAGATTTGAAGTCCGAGTAACATCAAATAATTCTCACAGAACGTGACCGGGAGAAGAATTCTTTTTCTGTAAATGGAAGGAAATACGAATTTCGAAGACTCCCTTTCGGTCTGAAGAATGCAGCTAGCATTTTTCAAAGAACCATTGATGAGATCCAGCGGGAACAGATTGGCAAATTTTGTTACGTCTATGTTAACGACGTAATCATCTTTTCCGAAAACGATGAGTTCCACATCAAACACGTGGATTAAGTTCTCAAGAGTTTGCATAAGGCAAATATAAGGGTGGAAAAGTCACGCTTCTTTAAGAAAAGCGTGAACTTTCTGTGAACCCGGAGAAAGTAAAAGCTATACAAGACTTTCCAGAACAAAAACGGTTTTCGAGGTCAGTCCATTTCTAGGGCTCGCTACTATAGATGTTTCATTAGAGACTTCGCCGGAATAGTAAGACCAATTTCAGAAATATAGCAGTAGAATTTTGTAAAGCGGAACAAGATGCATCCCGTAAGCTGTGTAACATTATTGCATCCGAAGATGTCATGCTCTCATATCCTGATTACAAGAAACCATTTGATCTAACGACAGAAGCTTCGGCTTATGGATTAGGTGCAGTATTGTCACAGGAAGATCGGCCAATCACAATGATTTCAAGAACGTTGAAAGACCGAGAATTCAATTACTCCACTAAATATCTTTACAGACCACCAACCTTTAAGTAATCCAACCCTAATGCCAAAATAAATAGGTGGAAAGCGCGTATTGATGAATCAGACGCGAACATTTTTTATAAGCCCGGTAAGGAAAATTTAGTTGCGGACGCCCTGTCCAGACAACAACTTAATGTAGTACAGGGGTGCGAGAGTGAATCTTGTGCAGCGACAATTCACAGTGAGGAGTCACTTACCTACGCTATCGAATCAACGGACAAGCTGTTGAACTATTTTCAGAATCAGATAGTGCTAGAAGATGAGCGTTTTCTGCTAAAACGCAGCTTTGGACTGTTTGGCAACAAGAGGCGTCATGCGGTCAGTTATGTTGCCAAGGAATCTGTGTTGAACGAGCTGGATTCCATATTCACACCTAAGGGTCTAAATGCCTTCCATTTTGATTTACACATAATCACAATGATACAGGACGCAGTAGTCCGAAGATTCCCAGCTACAAAATTTTTGTACTGCAAAAATCGCGTAATGGACATATTCAGGACAGAAGAGAGAATGAAAATTCTCACAACAGAGCCCATAGGGCGGGTCAAGAAAACGTGAAGCAAGTTCTATCTGAATACTACTTCCCTAAAATGACCAAAATGGTAAATGAAATCGTCCAAAATTGCAGGACAGGTGCTAGGGCTAAATACGACAGATACCCTAAAAAATAGGAGCTTGGCGAGACGCCAATTCCTTCACATGTGGCAGAGATACTTCATATCGACATCTTCTCTACCGACAAGAAATTCTTTCTGACCTGCATTGACAAATTCTCCAAATTCACTGTTGTACAGCTCATTGCCTTAAGCACTATAGAGGACCTGAAACCAGCTTTGCTCCAGCTAATGAATTTCTTTCCGAAAGCCAAATGGGACTATTGCGACAGTGAGCCATCGCTAAACTCACACATCATTAAATATATGCTGGCCAACAACTTTGGAGTCAACATTCCTAATGCCCCACTTCTGCATAGTATCTCTAACGGACAGGTAGAGAGTTTTCATAGCACCTTGGGGGAACTTGCCAGGTGTTTTAAAATCAGCAAAGGCTTAAGCGATACGGTTGAAATTATTTTGTTGGCGACGACTGAATACAACTAGTCGGTAGGAAGCCGGTTGATGTGGTCCAAGCACGCTCTGACAAGCTGCAATAGGAAGTTCACTCCAAGATAGAAAGCGCTCAGAGCAAGGTAAAATGCCTTGCGAAAGAATAGAATCTTTGAGGTAGGCAAAAAGGTGTTGGTCAAGTCCAACAAACGGTTGGGAAACAAGCTCACGCCTTTATGCAAAGAGAGAGCTGTGTAAGCAGACCTAGGGACCGCGGTCCTCATTAGAGGGAGGGTGGTCCACAAAGACAATATTAAGTGGAGCCACTAGGCGCGTTTTGATAAGTTAGTAATAATCCTTTTCATTTACTTAGCCAATTGGCACAGTTACTTTAAGTTTTACTGGTGGTGGATTATCCCCTTACAAACAACAGCCAGAACTGATTAGAAATGAAAACTATTCTCGATTCGTTCGGGCTCATATTTCTCTTCTCATTGTCTTCAGCATCGGCGCACATTAGCGACTATTCGTATGCCAAATATATTCTCATGGTGGATGGTCGGGTATTAGTGTGGGTAGAATTTGCTCATGTAAAGCATTCGGCGAATCTGCCGGAATACTTGCGAGTGGTACTGTCAATTTGATCGACTGTTCCTCAATCCCACATGAAAAAACTGCTAAACGTAGACACAGCACACCTGTTAGACCTCTTAGAAGCGCTAGGCGCACACAATTTTAAAAATTATTGCGGGCACGCCCGATGCAAGTGACTTAGAAAAGACTAGGTTTAGGTAAATGCAGCCAATAAATTCTAACAATAGACACATAGAAATTAACACCAGAATTCAGGACCAATTTAACCCTTCACCATTTACCGTCAACCAAATCCTAAAAGAAGCCAAGAACTCACAAGCTGATACAGGTCATTTATATGAACCGCTGTTGACCAGAAACAGAATGCTAATGATGGAGTTGCGAAACTAAATGCTTGGTATCACACTTGCAATGGCTAACATTGTCAGCCCTAACATTCTAGATCACGCAGATTTTTAATCAGTTTGGCTGGAAGAACCCATCAACACTTCCATAAGGGATCTTATGTCCGTTGCGTCCGTAAAAGTCCTCCAATCCGCTAACGCACTACACTTTATAATTAAGTTTGCTTGCAAGAAAATTACTATTTTTCCCGTCATCCACAAGAACTTCGTGCTACGAATAAAAGACGTCTTCATGGCCCAGTGCAAAGGAGAAACTCACTCGTTAGAGAGTTGCACCAGTTCACCTGGAGCCACACTCTGCCGCCTAGCATCAAAGAGCACATGCGCTAGGGAATTCCATGCGGGAGGTACAGCGCATTGCGAGGTACAGTCAAGTCATCTAGACGCAATCACCCGGGTAGATGACGGGATCATTATTATCAACAACAGAGAGGCAAAGTTACAAGTAGACAACGGCACTCAAGTCTTGGTACATGGCACACACCTCATAACTTTCACTGACAGAGTCTTGATCAATGACACTCTGTCCTTCAATAACTACAACACCCAGAACAAAGTACCGGGAAATGCTAACTACTCACTTCTGAACATAGCTGCCAGCCGAGATGTTCTCAGCCTCCCGTACCTTCATCGATTAAGTGAACGCAATTTGGAGGAGATCCAAAGGTTTAAGGAAAATGCTGGAACTGACCGTGCGTATCGCGTGGGTATCATCGTGATGGCCATATGCGGCGTCCTCGTTTATATTGGCCTTACTTATCGGCGAATTACCGTGGAAAAGAAGTCTGCGGAGCAAATAAGAGAACTAGTCGCCGAAATAGGGTTGGCCGAGGGCGGCCTTAGACCTGAAGGGGGAGTAGTTAACAGAGGTTAACGATCAAATGCAAATTTGAACCTATGCTACAAATGCTCAATAAGCTTTAAGCCGGAAGTCACCACATAGCGGCAAACACAGCATATTTGTGTGGCCGTTATGAAACGATCGCGAAGCCAGATAATTCGCTTTCGTTCCAGTAAAGTAAGATTTTGTATTGGGAAGCGTTCTTACGTACTATTGTTTCGATTCGATGTGTGAAAACGTGTGTCTTGGAATCAATACTTTGGAATCGAGACTGCGCACATCGGTTCACGTCTAAGAAATAATGAAAAAACAGCAACTCAAACTTAATTAATTTGCACACTTACCATGTATCATATTGTCACGCAACCAATAGTTAATAAGCCTTGATTGACCACCACCACATCATTATTAATTCGCAACCAGTACTTTACATTCCCATTACAGAGCATTCTCACAAACTAAACAATAAACAACAATGTATCGCTGGCGAAGGGCTAGATATTTGCAACAAACGTTCTAGATACGTAGACAAAATGAATAACCCTAACACTACTATATCAGCGAGTGAAGTGGAGAATGCTACAGAAAAAGTGAAAATCTACATTCCCTCAAGTCGCCCCAGATTGCGTCTCCACAGATGCTGAAAGCAAGAAGCGTATTAATGTCACTCTTAAATTTCTTTGCATTGCTGGGGAATTCAATCAATCACTTGCCGTTATTTTGTTTTCACAAATCATGGTCTTCCGATCTTAAATATATAAGCATACTTATACAAATAGAACAGAATTCATTCTTTCATTTGTAATTGTACTTTCTGCAGAAAAAAATATTTGCCAAAAAAGGTTTTCAACTGGTTTTTCAAAAAGATTTTTCGAAAAAAATATTTAACCTGTTGATTTTTTAGAGCTCGCGGTTTATATTTTCGAGGTTTGGCTCAAACAACATTTAAAGAATATCTTGAAAATTCAAATTTGTCAATGATTTAAAAATATATGTGTAATTTTATACGATTGCAAAAGGAAAAAAATTTAGTTGTCACGAAATGTGTAAGATATTGGGTGATGCTTAAAATAAAATATACATATTCTGAGTTCCATTTCGGACAGACAAGCATGGCTACATAAACTCGTCTTTTCTGGTTGATATATAATATAAAAACTCGGAAATGGCTCCAAGAAACCATTACAAATTTCGTAAAAAAAAATTAAAATACCCTACACAAGGGTAAAAAAACAGATAGGGGATATCGGATATGACCTTAATGTTAAAATAATAGAGAGGGGCTCACTAATGTACACATAAATAAATAAGTAAGTAGGCATCTGCATTTTTTCAGCTGCATACACTGTATTTTCTTCTGGAACACACACTCTTTTATAATAATAAATTTCAACCCTCTTATTTACATATATTAATATTCCATGTGAAGGGTGAGCAAATTATCATTGGACAAGTAGGGTGAGCTATAATGGGGATCGGACTTCTGTTTTTATCTACTTCTCGAAATTTCAACATAGTCAATGCACATTGCAGCCCTCTTAGTAAATCATTATTAAATTAAATTGTACGTAAAAATGACAAGCAGTCATGTTTTGCTTATCTCTGTTTAAATTACACATATTTCTACTTTGATTGATGCAAAAGCTCTCGTTTTATTCATTAATACTAGCGGATGCCTCAGCTTTGAGACTAAGCCGGGAAAAAATCAGTTGGATGTTAGCAAGTGACCCGTTTGGGTGTCGTGGGTGCGTGTACATTTCTTCGATTGTTGTGTAAATAGTAAAAATAAAAAAACAAAATACATATATACATATATACTATATATATATATATATGTATATAATAAGTTACTCAATATTATAATACATTTTAATAAATAATATCCTTCATTTTAAAATGTTTTCATTTCTCACAAAAGTGAAATGCATTTCCCAAAAAATTTTACGGTTTCATATGTACTTATGTTGATCGTGAATCTAAAATTTAATATCCTTGTCCTTTGTCTAAGTATACAATTAATAAACTATTATTTAATGAGTAAAAGTACTTATTATAAAATTTAAATAGTAACGGAAGGCTATCTGGTGCGCCGAATATTATATACACTTGCAAAGTGGATATTTTCTATGGCAGCTGTGTGATATAAATATAGTAAAATCTAACTAGAAAATTTAATCAAGAAAAATTTAAAAATTAAAAAACACTTTTTCAACCAATTGTTCCTATTTTATATATTGAGCTATTTCATGTAATTGTTCGATCCGGACGACATAAATGCTGCCTGCAGCAATAACAAGGCCCCGTAACAATTTTCATTCACCTATCTCAAATACTGCGAGACTAGTTTGCATATAAACAGACGAAGATGGCTATACCGACTCGTCGACTTGATCAAATATATATTAAGGAGGTGTATCCTTTAATGCATTACAGATTTCTTGAAATTATAATACAATAAACAATAAACTGTATAAATAATTTAATCACAATAGTTTTTGAAGGACACTTTTTTTTATAAATTTGTTATTTACAGATCTACGATAGAAAATCAAACTCAAGATCAAAATATTTATTCTTTGGGAGTTATCAAAATGTCCAGTAGTTTTGGGAACGATGGCGACGGCGGCGACCAACAAAAAAATGACCCAATTGAGATGGGTAATCTATTGTGCTCAAAAGAGTTACCTACAATACAATCGGTATCGGAAAAAACAGCCGTACCCTCTAATCAACAAGTAAGTTGAATTACTATACTAAAAGTGTATTATATGAACACCTTTAAAAATGAATTTGATAGCAATAACATTTTATATTAAAATAAAAAGGTAAATTGAAAAATTTTTCATTCTATCCCATTTTTTGGAAAATTAGCTCCCAAGGTTTGAAAATTGGGGTCAAATGTTAAGAGGATAAAATATAATTTTTACTGGATTGACTTCAAATTCAAATAGGTCAGAAAATAGGGAGTCAATAGGTGTTAAACGGGTTTCATTTTAAGTCTTACCCGATCGACTTCAAGTTCAGTTTCAGAGTTCTACTTTAAAATCTAAAATATAAAAATGAGCCCAAGGTTGAGAAATAGAGTGTAAAAATATGAATGATTCTAAATTTTACCCAAATGACTTCAAACTGAGATTCAAAGGTCTGTGTTAAAATCTAAAATATAAATACACACTTTTTTTTTGTAAAACCTGCCCCAAAAGTCGAAAAATGTTATGTCAAAGATGAATTGACTTTATATTCAGGAAAATGGGCATGAACCGTAGAAAACATTTATTTATTTACTTCTTCACTATTTTCAGAATCACAAATTCATCACAAATAATTAATAAGCAAACTCTTCACAGTTCCCCCGAGAAAATATGGCGGGAAAGTAGTAAGAAGTAAATTTATTTTTTTTAGGGTACATATAACAAAAAATTATTAAAAATGTTTACCTGCTTCCCGCCCAAAATACCACGGGCTTCCCGGCCGTATAGGAGAAAATTTGTAATCATTTTTTCAATTGCTCCAAGCTGTTTTGCAAAAGTATTTTCGAAAAAATAATAGTTGACTGATTTTAATAAATCCATGTACGAAAAATGTAATCCAATATATAAAATATTTAATAATAATAATAATATAATAAATAATACATCTAATATTTATATTCCTTGTTATATATATTATTATCGTCATTCCGTTTCTCAGTCTGGTTACATAAAAACTTGTCTCTCAGTTTTTGAGATAAATAGATACAATTTTTTTTTGTTGCAGGCGGCACATATGGCCGGATTGGACAATTATATCACATAGCTATCAGTTCAAAAGTGGTATGGTAAAAATTGGTGTTTCTTAATGTATCTTGATTAAACTAACCTGCCAAATAATATTCACCTAACTCTAAAACTGAGGGTGTAATTTGAATGTAAAGAGACTTGCAGACGGACGGATGGGCAAGCGATATAATAATATGTATACTTTATGGGTTCAGAAATGACTTCAATCCCGCATTTACCATTTCGTGACATAGTAATAATTCCCTTAGCAATGGTAAAAAAGTTATTTTCCTTATTCACGTTATATTTTATTACCATTTCCTGTGCGTTGATGACTCAGTTAGTTATTAGACAAAAGTGGAAATTTCCAAATTTATAGAAAAGAATAAGCGTATACATATAGAATATCATTTTATTTTTCAGTTAACTAAATTACATCTACCCGAGCGTGGAAGTTGGAGCTCTAAGCTAGATTTCATACTGTCTGTAGTCGGTCTAGCAATTGGGTTAGGAAACGTTTGGCGTTTTCCCTACTTGTGCTATAAAAATGGTGGTGGCGCATTTATTCTTCCATATATCTTGACACTATTCTTAGCTGGTATTCCGATGTTTTTTATGGAGCTTGCGCTCGGTCAAATGTTGACTATTGGTGGCTTAGGGGTGTTTAAAATTGCTCCAATTTTTAAAGGTAAGCAGATCTAAAAGTAGTTTTATTATATGAATGTGCTCATTTTTTTGTCTAAGGAATTGGATATGCTGCTGCCGTGATGTCTTGCTGGATGAACGTTTACTACATTGTTATATTGGCGTGGGCAGTGTTCTATTTTTTTATGTCAATGCGAGCAGGTAATTTTTTTTTAAAAGTTTTCTGAGCTAAAAGTTCTTTCTAACAATAGTAAATATTTACAGATGTACCATGGCGGACGTGCAATAACTGGTGGAATACAATCAATTGTGTCAATCAGTATGAAAGAAAGAACTTAAATTGCTGGAATAAAATCATTAATGGAACAGCGAGTAAAGTTTGTTCAGTGGCTGCAACGAATATTTCTTCAACAGAACTTACAGACCCGGTTAAAGAATTTTGGGAGTAAGAAGAAGAAAGAGAATATATATATATATACTATGGCATAAGAATAAATACTCTTGCCAGTTTGTTATTCGAGACGTATCAATAAAATGTGATAATTTCACGACTTTTAATTATGCATAAGCAATATTTGATAAAAACAGGATCACTCAATCTGCAAAAGTATTTTGATTTATGGCGCAACGTATAGAACCATTGTACCTACTTGCTTAATATGCATCTGACGTTTCCTTTTTTTCTAGGCGGCGGGCATTACAAATATCCTCTGGTATTGAAGAAATTGGTAATATTCGTTGGGAGCTGGCGGGCACCCTACTTCTTGTTTGGATACTTTGCTATTTTTGCATTTGGAAGGGAGTAAAGTGGACGGGAAAAGTTGTTTACTTCACTGCGCTATTCCCATATGTTTTACTAACAGTTCTGTTAATTCGTGGAATTACTCTTCCTGGCGCTTTGGATGGTATTAAATTTTATATTATTCCCAATTTTTCGAAGCTTTCTCAATCCGAGGTAAATATAAAACAAACGCGGAAATATTGCTTACACAGGCTCAAAGTTATTGGACTTTAAAGGTTTGGATAGATGCAGTGACACAAATTTTTTTTTCTTATGGATTGGGCCTTGGAACATTGGTGGCCCTCGGTAGTTACAATAAGTTCACAAATAATGTATACAAGTAAGACGAGCTAAATTTAAATACGTGTAAAACTTTTTTAATAATAAGTGATCTAATTTAGAGACGCATTAATTGTGTGCACTGTCAATTCAAGCACTAGTATGTTTGCGGGATTTGTAATATTTTCCGTAATTGGATTCATGGCTCATGAACAACAAAGACCAGTTGCAGAAGTAGCGGCATCAGGTTGGTATAATTTTACAAATTCATTATCATAACCTATCTAAATGTATATAAAAAGGTGTAAAAATTGTAAGGTTTAGGGTTTGCTCTTTATATTACACAGTGCTCTTGTGTTTTTAGGTGAAGTAGTTTGTCAGTTTTTGGCAAAATATGATTAAAGTTTTTGATTCAACTTTGTGATGAATTTGCTATTTGAATATCGACAATTTTGTGCAGCTTTAATTACAAAACATGAAAATTGGACACTACAAACCGAATACCGCAATAGTAAGCAACAAAAAGAAGCAAGCCAACGCCAACCACACATTTTTGCAGAGTGAACTTTCGAATTCTCAAACAGTTTTAATCCTCAATGGATTTTTGCTGTAGTCAGCAAAAATCACAGATGAAAATGCAGGTTTGTTTTTGACATTTTCCAAAAAATATGAAACAAGATTTCTGATTTTAGTGTACAGAAACTGAGTTCATTTGGATAAAAATTAGCGATTTCTCCTTACAACATTTGACTCCAATTATACGACCTTGGGGCAGATTCCAAAAATAAAAAACATAATCAAAAGAGCTCTGAAACTTAGTTTAAAGTAAATTAATCATTCATGTGTTGCACGCAGCACATATGTAAGTCGGAATTGGTAGAATTCGACAACTATATACATCATATGGTACCTACATAGAAATAAAAAATCGACCACAAAGTTGTGGTGTCGAAAAATAATTGGGTTTAGTATGTTGCCTTCGGACAATTATATTATATATCATAGCTGACATGTTCTCCCTCAAGGTATCTCAATGAAACATTATACGTAGCAGTGTAATATCTAATAGAGTTGTGAAAGCTATAAAAAGCGGTATAAGCTTCCATAGAAACGATTGAGTAGAACTATGGTGCATTGCCTAATATGTTTTTTTCAAGTAATCTTAATGGAATTTGGTAATTAAAGTTCGTAAGTTCGTAATTTCCATTTAAGATCTGAACCATATATCAAATAGCTGTCATAGAAACGGTTAAAAAATTTTGATTCTCTTATTTCAGTCTTTCCCCACAAGTTTTTTTTATTTCAATATAACATTTTTCTATAGCAAGATTAAATTTTACAGGACCCGGACTTGCATTTCTTGTGTATCCGTCAGCGGTGTTGCAGCTGCCAGGATCACCGATGTGGTCATGTCTTTTCTTTTTCATGCTTCTCCTAATAGGCTTGGATTCACAGTTCTGCACTATGGAAGGTTTTATTACTGCAATCATTGATGAATGGCCACAATTACTGCGGAAACGAAAGGAGATTTTTATTGCTATTGTCTGCTTTCTAAGCTACTTAGTTGGGTTAACCTGTATATCGCAAGTAAGTTACTATCAAAATATTTAAGTATGCTGCCTTTTCTGAAAAAAATAAGCGGTGCTTGTAAAGTCGTCTTCCAAGTCTGGAAAGAATTTGGAAGAATAAAAAGAGACCGAAATCAGATGAATTTTCGAAATTAATCGAAAAAACTTTGCAGCACCTCTATAAGTTGATTATTTTACTTATTCAGCATAGCTTTATTAAGAGTCGGTCTACTATGACTAGAGGTGAATGATTCATTCCTAAGTCATTTGCAAACCAATGTCTTTTATACTGATTTTTGTAAAGCAATTTGTTCTGCTGTTATTTCGATTATCTTATTAGATTGTCTGCAAGATTGCTGTAACTCCATGCACCTTTGATGCCAGCTTAATAAGTTGCATTTAAATATATCTAAGTGATTTTTTATGACTTTATGTTGATTTACTCCGCACTTAGTCACGTATATGCTTGACAACTTACCGTTGCATCGTTTGCAACATATATCGACTGTTGAAGATTTTGGTAGGCTTTTTGCTTCCAAACTTAGGTTTAATTTTCATATCTCCTCTATAACTAACAAAGCCAAGGATGTTCTTGGATTATTAAAAGCTGGTCGAAGGACCCCTTTTTTACTCTCTTTTCATTCTCATTTTTTCATGGTGTATTACATACATTTTTTTTGTTCTTTTATGCCTCCGGTATTTATTTTTAATTTCTGCCATTTTTCTTCCGATTGAGAATAGACGATTTAATAAAAAAAATAAAAATAACTTATTGCGATTTTTCTATATGCCAAATAAAAAGAAAAATTTTGGTTACATTCATTAACAAATGTAAAATGGATTTTTCTGGCTGAAAGTGAAACGCTGTACATTTGTTATAAAAGTTGTAAGAAATAAAAATAAATAAAAAAAAAAATGTAATTCGGGAATTTAAAAAATTCAATAATTTTCTTGTAAGTATTTTAATATTAAAACACATTTAAAGATTTTATTTTGAAGAAAAGTTTGTTTATTTATAGATTAAACATTCTCTGCGCACGTTACTCACATGAATATAGTTCCAAAAATTAATTTATTTCCATTCATAGTAAATTCAAGCTAACTAAAAAAGACTAAGATGAGAACACTATACTATAAAATTAAATAAATAAATATATTTTTATTCTAGGGTGGGATGTATATTTTTCAAATTCTTGATTCATATGCAGTTAGTGGGTTCTGCTTACTTTGGCTAATATTCTTTGAGTGTATTTCAATATCTTGGTGTTATGGAGTTGATCGATTTTACGACGGAATCAAAGACATGATAGGATATTACCCGACGGTATGGTGGAAGTTTTGCTGGTGTGTTGCAACACCCGCCATATGTTTGGTAAGCACAAATTAGTTATTTGTTAGTGATCTGCTTTATAAATTTTAAATATTGTTTATTCCTTTTACGATAGGGAGTGTTTTTCTTTAATATAGTGCAATGGACTCCAATTAAATATTTAGACTATAGTTATCCATGGTGGGCTCATGCGTTTGGTTGGTTTACTGCTTTGTCTTCGATGCTATATATTCCAGCATATATGTTCTGGTTGTGGAAACGAACGCCTGGAGACTTATGCGCTGTAAGAATTCCTCTATTCACTTAATTTGAAATATAAGAAACAAAAAATTTTACCATGCAAAAACTTTTGACATTGTTCCAATGGGAGCTATATGATATAGTTTCCCAATCTTTATGTCATTTGGTATGCTTGTAGAATCCCTCATTTTCATCAGTTATGTAAATTTTATTCCGATTTTTTTCTAAATAAAGCAACTATTTTGGCCGATTGTTCTTTTCTATGGGAGCTATAAGTTATAGTAGATCGATCTTGATAATTTTTGATTAGCATTTCAAAATCACACTCTTATTGTACAGATAGACAAGAACTATTTCATTCCGTTAATCTCATTGAATTAATCTCATTGTATGAAAACTTTTGTTTTTCAATATGCCGTAATAAAACCAACAATTTAGATGTAAGTGTGTGGTTTGAAAGTGTTGACTTAAAATTTAAAGATGGGAATATTTTCTCATATAGCTGTTCCAGGACCAAGATAAGATATTAAGATATTTTAAAAATGAACAGTTGTATGTAAGTGCGTGATTTCCCTAAAAGTGAAAAGTGAAAAAGCTGAAAAGAAATATAAACTTGTTACAATTAGTCCAAAAGTTGTGTTGAAATATTTTTGGTTATCTTAATGAAACTTTTAATTTAAATGTGTGGGTTTTGTAAATACATATGCAACGACAAAAAGAAATAAGTAAAATTTGTTAAATTTTTTATTTTGGCCTTTAGCAGCTATATGATATAATGGACCGATCTTGTTAATTTTTGGATTGCCTTTAGAAATTACACTCCGTCTTATCGTCCCCATCAAGCAAACAAAGTTATAATAATACACTTGTATAAAAATTAAGATCGAACCATTTAGCTGCATTGCGAAAAATTGGCTAAAATATAAAATTTAATAATAATTTCAGATGCTTATTCCAGCGTCCTGAATATATCATGTACTTACTACTTTTATTTAAATATTATATAATGTTAATGTTTTGCAGAAAATACGTACGATTGTTCGAATTGATGAGGATATTACACGACTGCGTGAAAAAATGCAAAGCGAAGCCTATGCTAAGGAAATAGAGTTTAATTCGTTATAGGTTTAACTAAATTAACTGTAGGTTTTTGACATATTCGCTGTATCTTCACAATACCCAACATCATATACTTTAGTATTGTTGCAGCTATAAAGCCATGTGTATGTAATGATATTTGAAATAATGCTCGGTTTCACCCTTAGCTTGAACTAATTTATATATTTTATTTTTCATCAAGTTGAAATATTTTTAGTTATAATATGTAACATTACAGAATGTATACTTTTGTAAAATATTTTGTTTTGAAAGAATAACCGTGACCTTATATACGAATGCAACGAATGACTATTGATCTTATGCATAAGATTTCATAAATTATTAAGTGTTAAATTCGAGTAACTTTCCAAATCCTTCTCTATAAATATATTCATATACGTAATAATAGATATTATGTATGTTTGTATACAATTGTACGTGAATGGCTTACTAGAATTTATAGGAAAGATAATTTAAAATTACTTTTAAAAATTAGAGTTTATTAACTATAACTATAATGTAATCATATATTAGATATTCAAAATAAATTAATAACTATAATAACAATATTAATAATTAATAACAAAATTATTAATGCAGTGAACTCATATAAAACTATTATAGTTTATTTTATGACATAACGTAAATTTTTTGTAATTACGTTTCAAAATATTTGTAAGTTAGTTTTTTTGTGTCAATTAGTTTATTATCTTATTTTTAATAATCAATAATAAAAATAAAAATTTTAATATTTAATTATCATTAAAATTATATTTTGAAACTCTATATTTTATCCTTTATTCTTTCTTTTCTTACTTTCATAATTATTATTCTCCTGTCTACTTCTATTATTGATCTGATTAGATTTTTTTCTGGGGTTAATCAATAGGAGCAACAAATTTTAGAATATTATATTTTTTATTTTATTTTATTTATTATTAAATCGACTAATTGCAGTCGAGTGGAGAGTTACAAAGGCTAAGAGTAATTGTTATTTAAATTAAATTAAATATTAAGAAATTGAATTAAATTAAAACTTACAAAGTAAGATTAAATTAACGTAAAAGAGAGTTATAAAGAGTTATTTGAGAATGTAATTTGAGCACAGTACGCGGAATCGATTGTGCAAGGCATAGTCAGTTTTGCAATTAGATAGTAGTAAAGGATAATAATTTCGTGTTAGTTAAAGAGGAACATGAAAGTTAAGTCAAGATAATAGAAAAGGAGAGCTAATGTCACCGATAATTAATTTATGAAGAAAAGTAACACAAAGGATAGTTGTACGGTTAGTTAAGGAAGGGACGTCAATGAGTAAAAGCCTATCAGAATACAGCTGAATCCCAGTTTAAGCCACGAAGAGCAAAGAGGAGGAATTGCTTCGAATGGATTCAATACGAACTAGGTGGATTCTATATTGAGGACGCAAAACTAATGAACAATATTCTAGTAAGGGACGCACTAGAGACGTTTACAGGAGTTTGTTAACAATAAACTCTTTGGACCAACGTTTATTGAATCCAAGAACACCCATCAAAAAGCACACCAAGATTTTTAACAGTCGATATACGTTACAAGGAGAGAGAGTAATTCGACTAAAAGTCATAAACAAACATTTTGATATTTAAATGCCACTTATTAGCCTGACACCAAAGATGCATGGAGTTACAGACATCTTGCAGACAAATATAGTTAGAAGTTTCGTTGTAAGAAAAAATGAGCTTTACATCATCAGCATACATAAGGATGCGTGATTGTGACAAAATAGATGGCAGGTCATTGAAAAATAATAATAATAAATAAGAAAGTCCGAAGTGTTGGGGAATCCAATTCGATTTAGCTTGAAGATTAAAAGATCATGCTTTACTAAAATCAATGATGAAATTCATCATCAATAAATGATATCTGTTTGCATTCTTCTTATGAATGAATCATTCACAAATTATGTGAATTCAAGCAGATTAGTTGTGGTAGAGCGACTCTTAAATGGGAAATTATCGACTTACAGAGGTGCTGCAAAGTTAATGTTACAATTTTTTTTAATTACTTTGGAATCACGGAAACTTTGCAATTCCTCTGTAATTCGATATATCGGATTTAGCTCCCTATTTGTGAATTGGGATAAAATATGATTCCTTCCAAAGACATGAAAAAAACAGTGGAATCAAGAGATAAGTTAAAATGTTTGAGTATGGGAAGATGTAAAGAGCTCCAGCATTCTCTGGATACGCAACTAGGGATTTGTCGGACACAGGCGAATATGAAGATTATAAAGTTTTCATTGCTGTAACTAGATAGTTATCAGTAATGATAGGAGCAAATAAAGAGTTTGATGACGATCTGTTACGCTTAGAATTTACACATTTATAATACAGTTTAGGATCCCGCTCAGACTGATTCCTGCAGCGCATAAGATACTCATTATAGCATTGAGAATTAAGGAGAAGGAAGTTAGATTTTTACATATAATATTTGGAAAAGTTGTGATTAGATCTAGAGATTTTAAATTTTTTAAATAGTTTAGTTTTAAAATTTTTAAAATTTGAAAGTCGACGAGTAAACCAAAGAGGCTTAGATGAAGCAGGCAATAAAAGATCAAGAACTGAGTTAATAGTGTCATAGAAGTGGGTTAGAGCACAATTTATATCAACCAAATTGTATAGAGTTGAAGAAAGAAGCTGATTAAGCAAGACAAAATTTGCCTTGAGGAAACGTGAGTTTTATTAAAAGTATTGTATAATGGTAAACCATTGCAGTAGATAGAGAAATTTCTACGGTAGGATGAAAGCAGTGTTCGGGCAATACTAATGGACAAGATCTTGACACACTGGTAGAAGTGCAATCGTTGACAAAAATAAGATCAAGCATTCTATCAAGATTATTAGGAATCGAGTTTATTTGAAACAACGAAAGGTCGAAAGGAATCTAAAAAGTCATGTTGTGCAGAAGGCACATTATTAATTAGATTTCCTAAAGAGAGACCACTGGATATTAGGCAAATTGAAATCGCCTAAAACGACAAACATGTCATTATCGCGTACGAGTGTTGATATTATTATATTATATTTAATACGGATTAAATGCTGCATATAAATGGAAATATCAGAACACGGAGGGATATAAAAGCACGTCATGAAAATGAAACATGATGGAAACGGTACCTTAACGACAACTATTCCCACATCAAGATGGGAAAAGGATAAGGTAATTGACTACCACCGGAGTGAAAAATTAACTGCAATGAGTGCCCCTCCACCACGTCAAGTTGTTCTATCTTTTCTGATATAAAGTTTGTGGAAAAAATTTCAGAATTTTAAATTGAGGATTAAGCCATGTCTCAGAAAAAGCAATAATTTGAGGCTCGAAGAAAAAAAAGATACATTTTATGTTTAGACCCTAGACTTCTAGCATTCTGATAATTAATATGTAATAAATCAGAACATCGACCTAGTTTTTTGGAGGATTATTACTAATGGTTGCTTGCGAAAGAGAGCCAATAGCACTAGACTGACAGGCTCCGGACGAGTGCGTTTTTTTATTATGAACTCGTGAACAATTATTTGTGGAGGCCAGAAATTTGGATCACAAATAAGTGAGAATGTGTCTGATGGAACGTTAATTTTGAAGGAGGCTAGAGGCTAGGTTCAGAGAAATTAAATTTAGATACTGATACATTGCTTGAAGATTTTCTGGCAATATAGGCAGCAATAGCTTCACATGTAGTATCAGCTGAAAGTCTAGATAGGAAAATTTGCTTACGCGGTGCAACAACAGTAAGCAAAGGAGTCTGGGCAGAGTCAGAACCCTGAACAGTTACCGAAGCTGGAAGCACAGTTATGGGTGCAGTACCAGGATGGGCTGTAATTAAGGCAGTTGCCGGAGATGAAGTCGCAGACTTTAACTGAAGTGGAGCTGCAATGACAGCCGGAGCTGGAGGGACAGCTGGACTTGTATCTCGTGCTGTAGTTGGAGCACAAGCCTGAGCTTGATTAGGAGAAGTTGGTTGGACATGAACAGCAAATAGATTGGTATTTGAAGAATTATCGGGGTGTTTAAAGGAAGAGTGGCCGACTGACGGTGAAGGCGAGGGCGAAAAAAATCGAACCGGAGATAATTCTAAACGGCGAGGTGTTGATAAATTTTCTGAAGGGGGAATAGCCATCGCAGAGGAAGATAGAAGAGCAAAATTTAAAAATTGATCCTCTAACCGACGGTTAGGTGGGGATTCGAAATTAAACTCACTAAGCATCTCAATGCTCGAGTCAAAATCACTCGACAAAAGCTTGAACATTTTATGCAACTTAAGAAATTGACCACTCACAGAATTATACATTTTGGAGAAATTCAATTGCAAATCATTGCACCTCGGACAAGACCATTTGAGACCTCCACAACCTTTGTTGGAATTGTCTTTTTCCAACTTGTCAATATCTCGTCTAGTTAGAACTGCACATTTGCCATAGCAAGAAATTACACAAATAATGCTGGAGCAATGCGCAAAGCAACAAGAAAAATTTGAGCGGGCGAGCGGCCCACAAGCGAACAACCGCACAGAAGGAATATAAGTAAAGGTAAAGTATTGTTAATAGAATAATTAAAGCTTTTGATAAAAGTGGCACAGCTGATAACTATGCGTGCAACAATGTGGTACTGGCTTACCAATGTCCAAGATAAATTTAAAAGAAAAATCACTCAATATAACACAAAAACCAATTTTATTACGGAGCACGAAAAAAACTCGACAGTTCACTTCTCTCTCTGAAATTGTAGTAGTGTGGGTATAGGAATCTTTTATATTATATATTATATATAGTATACGAGGTGGGAGGTATTTGTACGAATTTCAGCTCTAACGGTTGTATCTACTGCTTCCCCGTTTGTTTCATGCAAACGGTTCGGTATCAAGCACTGAGTTTACGTTTAGATATCGACTAGCTAGAAGGGATCTTTTAACTCGCGGTGATATTGCTAGGAATTTATTTTCTCGGGTCTTTTAAAACTTTGACAGTGTATCTACTATGATACCGTCAAAATAAACTAGTCCAGGAAGTGAAAAAAATAGTGAAAACAGTGTTGTTCCCAATTTTTTTGACAAATTGGCCTACAAGGCGAAGTGTTATTTTAACGCTGCCTGCGGCAGATTGAATCAAAAAGAGAGTGGATAGTATGGTGCAACTGGAAGCATTTTCGGAGCTAATAAAATTTTTATTCGTTCTGGTGTCTATAAAAAAATTTACACTAGCTCTTTTTTCGTTCCATATTCTTTCTATGGTACACTAGATATGCATTGGCCATAAAATTTGAAATCCCATCGTCTAGGGTCACTTCGACGAAGGTTTCTGGGTTTGTCTCTTGTGGCCGGTTCTCTTTTTCGTTCCCTGTAGTACCGTGATTTACCTCACTAAAATAGAATTCTTGGGTGTGGTCTTGGACCAATTCATTTGGATTGGAACCTGAAGGAGACAAAACTGGTTCCATATGTAATAGCCTCTGGGCTTTTCGGAAGGGATTTAGATTGGCTTGACACTACCGCTGTATTCATGATATAGATAGTTTGGCCAGATTAATTGGCCATATTACTGGCCGGGCTTATATTCCGCATTTATCGATGCCCTAGGGTGAGGCTGAAAGGGTGACTAGATACTGTACGTGTTATTAGGACGATAGGTTTGTGCAGAAGGAATGAATTCATTTGCGTTCCCTATATTCCGTAGTTATATGCAAATAGAATAAGCCTCTAGCAAATCTTTGGGTCTGCAAATTACCAACAACTTAGAGGTGTCTCCACCGAGTCCTCTAATAAAAACGCTTAGGGCTTTATTCGTGTACAGTCTTTTTTATACCCTTGCAGAGGATATTATAACTTTGTTACGAAATGAGTAAATCATTGAAGGAGCCATCTCCAACCCCATCAAGTATTTATATTATTGATCAAGACGACGAGACGATTTGATTTAGCTATGTCCGTCTGTCCGTCTGACCGCCTGTCTGTCTGTTTATATGCAAACTAGTCTTCCAGGTTTTGAGTTAGGTGAATGCAATTTGATATGGACAACTATATCACATAACTCCCATAACAACAATTGTTGTATGGAAAAATTTTTTGATTTTCAACGTATCTTTACTAAATTTAAATGTTATATGGAAAAATGTAATTTCTAAACGCACACGGAAAATCTTTAAGATCGGATATTATATCATACAGCTCACATAAGAATAATCAGCTTAAAAATTGCTGTCTGAGAAACTTTTTTTTTTCTCAAAGTAATGGATAGCTACTACCACACATATTCCAACAGTAGGTATCAATAACGATTCACCACCATTGTCAAACGATGGAGAAACTATAAGTTATACACTACGTAAAGACTACTAATATTCTTGCCAGTTGGCGATTAAAAAATATTCAATGCACGTCGATTAATTCACCCATCAACTACGCTCCTTGACAGCCAAAATCTACGACTACGAATTACTTTCAATAATTTGCTTCTACTTTTGGTTGAAATTGTCACAAGACAGGGGATCTAGTTAAATCAGTTCGAAAAAAAAAGAATTTCTTCTTGTTTTAGTAGCTCGGACAATCGATTTATATACTGATTTAATCATTGAAGGCAGAAATTGGGAATTGGAAGACTACGGATTGTTAAACAATTTATTATTGCAAAGTCAAACTATAAATGACACATGTAGAGACAATTCTAGTGATGTGGTACCAAATATGCATGTAGCTTAAAAGCGTAGGTCTTACTAAGCTCGTTAAACATTCTTTTGAGATGGAAATCAATAAACCTGTAAAATAGCACTATTGGCAAATATTGCCTGGCAAAGAAAAATTAATGTTTGAATCACTTAGCATTCCTTTTTTTTCTTTTCGCTTTTTGTTCTCGTTGTATTGCTCCTCGCTGCCCATTACTACAACACAACAACACTCAACAACAATAGATTCATAATGACCAAAATTATTCGTCATTAGAAAATTGTTGTCCTAAAATTAGAATATTTGAAATTCAAATTCTAAATTCGTTCAAAATTTGGAGCACCCGATGTATTCATTGAAATTGTTAAGACAAAACTGTCATAATATCCGTTCTAATCTTTACTCAAATTTTAAAATATATATTTTAAGATTATTGAGAAAAATTAAAAAATTTTAAATTTTAATTTTAATATGATTCGCAAATGAATATCAAACTTTTCGTTCTACCAAATTCTTAAAAAATCTTCAGCATTCAAAAGTCAATAGAAAATTCAATATGTGCTAAATGGATAATGAGAAATGAAAATTCAATAGCTTCATAGCACTAACCATATAGATAGTTCATTTCATACAACGAACAATTGCAAATGACGGCAGGCATTTATGCTTAGTTGGACTCTCTTGATTTTTAGATCGGTCATTATGTGCGCATTGGGTTTTTCACAATTACCAGCTAGAATAGATTTTCATTTCTGAGGTTTGCAATGCAAGCAGTAGCGGATGTGTAGGCAAGCAAGTGACGGCTTGCGTTGACTAAAATTTGAAGATTTTATGAAACTGGATGAAAGAAACTGGCGCGCCTATTAGTAGGTACCCTTTAAGAATTAATAAAACATTCTTAAATTGTTAATTTTTTCCTGTCGATCGATTTTGCATAAGACAGCTATAATTTAGCTATATATGACATATAGTAAGCTAATCTTCATAATTTTGGTCATGTATTTATAAAATATACATGAGCAATTTCCAAAAATCGGAGTTAAAAATTGGTTTGATAGTAGAATGGAACAAAATGTACTCCAACTACTTGGTCCATTTTATGCCGAAATAATTGAAAACCATGGTAAAAAAAAGTGTTTCCCACTGATTATAGAATAGTGATAATTAATTCTCAGGTTAAGTGTGCCAATACTTTTGTACTGGCAAAAGCGCTTTTTTTTTTAATTTTAAAAATTAAATAAAATCAAGATAAGCCTATTGTTACATTTGTTTGAATGCGGTGTCAGTGAGTGTTGCAAGAAAAATAAAGAAGAAAAACTAATTTTGGCTCTAGAAAAAATTAAAATAAATGATATATTGAAAAATGAGGTCCAAAGACGATGTGGAGTACAGATTCGTACTTTATCTAATCGCCTTAAGACTGATAATACTACAAAATCATTGCAATAATTGTGAAAGAAAAATACTTCGCAAAAAAAAAAACCAAAAAAAGGCTTGATGGCGTGTATGGCGTTTCTCCCACACTATGTGGGAGAGATGGCAAATTGCCGACTTAACTTTATTATTTTATTTTACTTTTTGTTTAAAGTCATATATACTTAATAATAGTAACGGACATTAATGTACCTCTTAAATAAAAAAAAAGCGATTTAATTATATTGATTGATTTTTTATTTATTTCTCCTTTCTACAAAAAGTATGGCGTCCCTCCCACTTTTACCCTAGTATATTTATTAATTAATATCAAAAAATGTTTTAGGTATATTACATTTGCTTTAACTGTCGCAAAAATAGTGGCAAAGTTGAAACACTGTGCTGAGCCAATACTTTTGTGTGTCTCTGTACATTCTCACAGTGTCACATATATCTGCATACCCCCATTCACACACACACCATTACACTAACATTCAACAAAACATCTACATTCAAAAAAATATTCGATGAGATGATATAAATAAAGACAAAAAATTAAAATGTGAGTAATTTTTTTTATGACTAGTAAGGGTATGCTATTTTGTATATGATATAACAATCCGATGTTAATGATATTAGGTATGCGTTTAGCAATCACACTTTTCCAAATAACTTGTAAATTTTGTCAAAATACCTTGAGAAACAAAAAAGTTTTCCATAGAACATAGTATAGATGATCGAACGTTGCATTTATCAATAAATGGGTGCTGTGCTTCATGGTATAGTGCGATACATTTCCAAGCATTAAATAGGTGTAATCACTTACAAGATGTAGATGTAAATTTAGATGTACCTAAATTGAAAACAAATATCTAAATTACTTAAAAAAAAAGAAATTTTAATCAAATATATAAAAAGAAAGGGTACAAATGTTTTTTATCAGTTATCCAATCTTTTTCAGTTCTGATAAGGTATTTGAGTATTTATTCAATCAAAGGTTTAAAGTTTCGATACAGTTTTATTCGCTATGTTTAAAAATCTAGCCATGCGTTATAGGAATCTAAAATCAAGATTCTAATATCAATCAATACCAAATTCAAAAAAATATGTTGAAAATTTAAGAGCCCCCCTCCAATAAAAATAAATCCCCAAAATTATCTGTTGTGCAGTTTAATGCCATTCAAGCCGGAAGATGTTTTTAATGAATTGGTTCATGTTGTTGAATCAAAATTATATAGAAGTTGGCAAATCAGTTGCTTTATTGGTATCGCTCATAGCTCATATACTGATGGGTACAGACATACTGCAAAGAAATATTACTGAAAATTTCATTCAGAGTGGAGGAACCGGAACCGGGATGAGCCCAATAGAATTATCAATGGCGTATCCAATGCCGTTGGTCACACGGCGAGCACCTCATTTCACTGGAACAGCTGTAATTAATAAGGAACTTGTGGCGATATCACTTGATAAGTTTACTGGAAAATACGTAGTACTGCTTTTTTATGCCCTAGATTTTTCCTCGGTTTGCTCGCTAGAGGTGACAGCATTTTCCGATCGCTTGCAGGAGTTCCAGAATTTGAATACTGTTGTTATTGCCTGCAGTGTCGATTCACCCTATGCCCATATAACTTGGGTGCAACTGCCTCGTAAGGGCAGCGGCTTAGGCAATATTAAAATACCGTTGCTTTCGGATATATCACACAAAATTAGCCAGGATTATGGTGTATATATGTCTGGATTTGGTCACAGTCTGCGTGGCCAGTTTATCATTGATACAGCTGGTATTATTCGTCAGGCGACAATCAATGATCTCCATGTGGCAAGATCTGTAGATGAAACTCTTCGTTTGATCAAGGCCTGCCAGGCCGTCGATAAAACTGGACATGCCTTCTGAGAAACCTCGTAAATGTATAGCGGCGAGCGGAATTCCATTTCAAAAATGTTAATTAACTATCAATAAATATTTGTAGTATTTTTAAGATGAAATTGGTTATTTTAATTTCACTATATAGGAGAGGAAGACGATGCTGCAAAATGGTTCTATTATTAAACTACTAGTTTCTATAGTCTTTTATTATTTATTTTTTATTAAATCGGCAGTCGATAAAAATTATCTGACAACATAAATTAAAAATTATGAAACAAAATTAAATTAAATATTATATTTCATTTTTATAGAGGCATTAAATAAGATACTAAATTTTATGAACCTACACTTGATGGGAAAGTAAGATAATACATCACTTGGACATACAAAATAAAATGTGACCGTGTGCCTAAGTTTTTTCGGTCAAAGTGTTGCAACGGCAGCAATATGATATAAAAGAAAAATAAATTAAAAATAACCCAATCAGACCAAGAATTGAAGATAAAGAACTCTTTTCTTTTACAAAGATTGAAGAAAATAGAATAAAAAAACGATAGAAAGTAATAGTAATAAAGTAAGATAATACATAGATAATAAAATGTGACCGTTCTATGAACGAATCAATGTAGCATATGCGTCAGGCTATCGCGCTTCAGCTAAGCCATTGCTTGGCGGAACTAATTAATAATTGTGATGCAAATACCCGACATATAGTATCAGCTGAAAGTCTAGATAAGAAAATTTTCGTACGCGGTGCGACAACAGTAAGCATGGGAGTCGGGGCATGGTGAGCTGGAAGCACAGTTAGGGCTGCAGTATCAGCTTGGGCTGAATTTGAAGCCGTAACCGGAGCTGGAGCCGCAGACACAATTCCAACTGGAGCTGCAGTATCAGCCGGAACTAATGACACAGCTGAACTTATAGTTTGTGCACAAGCCTGAGCTTGATTTGAGGAAGTAAAAGCCTGAGCATGATGCGGGGAAGATGCTGGAACATGAACAGGAAATTGATTAATATTTATAGGATTATCGCGATGTTCAAAAGAAGAATGACCGACCGATGGAGATAATTCTAAACAGCGAGTGATTAATAAATTTTTTGAAGGGGGATTAGCCTTTGAAGGCGAACGTGAAAGAGGAACTTTTAAAAATTGATTCCTTAATCCACGATTTGGTGGAGAAAATTTAATTCAACTGAGCAACTCAATACTCGAGTCAAAATCGCTTGACAGAAGCTTAGACAATCTATGCAACTTAAGAAATTGATTTTTCACAGAAATTGGGAGAAATTTAATTGCATGTCATGGCATTTCGGACAAGACCATTTGTGGCCGCTACAACCTTTTTTGAAATTTTCTTTTCCAGTTAGACCTGCACATTTTTCATACATCATGTTGTCACACAACCAGCAGTTTACAAGCCTTGGTTGGTCACCATCATTTGCTGGGCCATACTTGTAGTTCACCTTGCAGCAAAATATTTTATTAGTATGAGAAAATATCCTAATGGGTATTGTTACTGTTACTATGAAGATCGCGAAAAAAGAGTTAGAAGCAATAATTACACAAACAATGCTTGAGCAATGAGCAAAGCAGCAACAACAATTTGAGTTGGCGAGCGGCGCACAAGTGAACAACTGCACAAGTAGAAAGAAGAAAATGTATTCATTTTAGAGTAATGAATCTTTTTTAATACTGCTCTGCCTTATCAATACGGTTTATTTCTGGTCTGTTCTCTTCGATAGAACTCTATCGAACTTTCAATTTTATTTTTATTGTAACCCTTTCCTAGAGGCAAAATGAAAAAAAAATCACAATATATCTGAGATTGAACCAGAAAAGACAAAAAAAAAAAAAACTGTCAATGGACTCACGCACACCGTGTTTGCGACAACAGGAAAAGATCTTCAAAATAAATCTAATAAAATCTATTCAAAATTAAAGTCATGTTGGTAACCAGTAAAATATTGTTGCAAAGTTTAAAAGCTGTGTAATTAATAAAGATTTAATTATTCTTCTAAAAACTTTACCTTTTCTATTTTTGTTTATGCTGTTGTTCGCTAGTGTGCCGATCGCCCGCTAAAATTGGTGTTGCTTTGCCCATTGCTCAATCATTGTTTATGTAATTTCTTGCTAACAGTTATTTCTTTGCGCTCTCAATTTGCGCGCTCTTTGTACTAAACAACAATACCCAGTAGGATATTTTTTTTCTTACTAATATAGATATATTCTTTTTTGTCCGCATAGAAATAACATGTCTTGATGAACTGCACGTCTTAGCCGTCGGTAAGAGGATCAATTTTAAATGTTCCTTTTCCTCTGCAATGGCTAATTTCCTTTCAGAAAATTTATCAACCCCTCGTCGTTTAGAATTATTTTCGATTTTTCCGGTGCGATTTTTCTCGCCTTCGCCTTTACCGTCATCCGGCCATTCTTCCTTTGAACACCTCGATAATTCTATAATTACCAATCCATTTGCTGTTCATGTCCAAGGATCTTCACCAAATCAAGCTCTGGCTAGTGATTCAACTACAACACGAGTTACCAGTCTATTATTGCAGCTCCATTTCAGGTGGTGTCTCCGGCAACAGCTTCAAATACAGCCCATGCTGGTACTGCATCCGTAACTGTGCTTCCAGCTTCGGCAACTGTTAATGGTGGTCACGCTGCCCAGACTCCCATGTTTATTGCTGATGCACCGCGTAAGCAAATTTTCCTATCTAGACTTTCAGCTGATACTACATGTGAAGCTATTGCTGCCTATATTGCCAGCAAATCTTCAAGCAATGTATCAGTATCTAAATTTAATTTCTCTAAACCTAGCCTCTAGCCTCCTTCAAAATTAACGTTCCATCAGACACATTCTCACTTATTTGTGACCCAAATTTCTGGCCTCCACAAATAATTGTTCACGAGTTCATAATAAAAAAAACCCACTCGTCCGGAGCCTGTCAGTCTAGTGCTATTAGCTCTCTTCCGCAAGCAACCATTAGTAATAATCCTCCAAAAAACGAAATCGATCTTCAGATTTACTACATATCAGTTATCAGAATGTTAGAGGTCTAGTGTCTAAACTTAAAAATGTATTTTTAGAACCTTCGTCCTTCGAGTCTCAAATTATTGATTTTTCTGAGACATGGCTTAATTCCTCAATTTCAAATTCTGAAATTTTTTCTACAAACTTTACTCAAACTAACTCATTGCAATTAATTCTTCTCTTCGGTCCGAGTTAATTTATTTATCCGTTTCCCCTCCTGATGTGGAAATAGTTGCCGTTAATTATTATTTATTTATTTTTATTTATTATTAAATCGACTAATTGCAGTCGATTAAAGAATTACAAAAGATAAAAATAATTATTATATAAATTAAATTAAAATGTAGAAAATTAATTTAATTAAAAATTATAAGTAAGATTAAAATTGAATTACATTTAAGCTTTCTGGGGTATTAAATTCAAATTAATTCTTATGGTCCAACATTTGTTGCACATGATTGGGGAAAACCCAGGCAAAAAAACCCAATCAGACCAGGAAAAAAGGCGAAAAAGAAATATAAAGATAGTTGAAAATAGAATGAAAATAGACTAGAATAGAAAAAAGGATGAAAAGAAAGAGAGTAATAAAGTAAGATAAGAACAATTCAGGAAAACACCAACCAAAAAAGAAGCAGTGTTGCCAAGGCAGCAACCACGTCAACCATCAATGATTGGGGTTTTCCCGTAGATAGAACAGAAGACCCGATTTTAGATGTAAGAGAGAGAGTTCTAAAGAGATGGCGTGATAAAATTCGTTGTAATTAGAGCACAGTACACGGAATCGATTGTGCAACGCATAGTCAGTTGTCCAATTAGATAAAAATAAGGGATAATAATTTCTTGTTAGTCTACGACGAACATGAAAGTTAAGACGAGATAATAGAAAAGGAGAACTAGTGTCACCGATAATTAATTTATAATTAATTATATTTACGGTTAGTTGATGAAGGGAGATCAATGAGTAAGAGCCTATCAGAGTACGGTGGAAGACGGCGATCGGGATCCCAGTTTAAGCCATGAAGGGCAAAGAGGAGGAATTGCTTCTGAATGGATTCAATGCGAACTTGATGGATTCCATATTGAGGACTCCAAACACATGAACAATATTCTAGTATGGGGCGAAGTAGAGAAGTATAAAGGAGTTTGGTAACAAAGGGGTCATTAAACTCCTTGGACCAACGTTTAATGAATCCAAGAACACCCGTGGCTTTGTCAGTTATAGAGGAGATATTCAGAATGAAAAGAAGTTTGGCATCAAAAAGTACACCAAGGTCTTCCACAGTCGTTATACATTGAACGGGAACATTATCAAGCGTATGCGTGACTAAGTGAAGAGTAATTCGACTAAAAGTCATAAACAAGCATTTAGAAATATTTAAATGCAACTTATTAGCCTGACACCAAAGATGCATGGAGTTACAGTCATCTTGCAGACAAATATATTTAGAAGGATCGTTGTAAGAAAGAATAAGTTTCACATCATCAGCATACATAACGATGCGTGAGTGGGACAAAATAGATGGCAGGTCATTAATAAATAATGTGAAAAATAATGGACTAAGATGACAACCTTTCGGCACACCCGAAGTAACAAATACGGGTTTAGAAATTTCGGATCTCAACAGAACTCTTTGGGTCCTGTTTTTTAAATAAGCGGAAATCCAAGTCAGAAGTGTGGGGGGAAATCCAATTCGATATAGCTTGAAGATTAAAAGATCATAATTTACAGAGTCAAATGCTTTACTGAAATCAGTATAAATGTCATCTGTTTGCATTCTACTTAGGAATGCATCATTCAACAATGATGTGAATTCAAGCAGATTAATCGTGGTAGACCGACTCTTAATAAAGCCATGTTGAAAAGGGGAAATTATCGATTTACAGAGGTGCTGCAAAGTTGATGTTACAATTTTTTCGAATAATTTTGGGATTGCAGACAACTTTGCAATTCCTCTGTAATTCGATATATCGGATTTAGCTCCCTTTTTGTGAATTGGGATAATATATGTTTCCTTCCAAAGACATGGAAATACAGCGGTATCAAGAGATAAGTTAAAAAGTTTGAGTAGGGGAAGATCTACAGAGCTCCAGCATTCTCTGAGTACGCAACTTGGGATATTATCGGGCCCAGGAGAATATGAAGATTTTCAAGTTTTCATTGCTGTTATCAGTAATGATAGGAGCAAATAAAGAGTTAGAGGAAGCAATAGGATAAGGATAAGGGTAAGCGATATTGTTAATGGAAGAAGTGTAAGTAGATTGAAAGTAATTTGCAAAAAGGTTAGCACTAGTTTAGTCGTCAATGAATCCCTCATTCTTCAGGAAAAACGTTGGAGGCATAGACGAGCTGTTACGCTTAGAATTTTCAAATTTATAAAACAGTTTCGGATCCCGCTCAGACTGATTCCTGCAGCGCATAAGATACTCATTATAGCATTGAGAGTTAAGGAGAAGTAAGTTAGATTTAGCAACAGAATATTTAGAAAAGTCAAGATTAGATCCAGAGAGTTTAAATTTTTTAAATAGTTTAGTTATAATATTTTTTAAATTTGAAAGTCGACGTGTAAACCAGGGAAGCTTGGATGAAACAGGCAATAGAACACTACTTGGAATACAGATATCAAGAAGTGAGTTAATAGTGTCATAGAAGTGGGTTAGAGCAAAATTTATATCAACCGAATTGTATAGAGTAGACCAATCAGTTGAGGAAAGAGGTTGATTAAGCAAGAAAAAATTTCCCTTGCGAAAACAACGGCGGGTTTTACTAACAGGTTTGGATATTGGTTTAGTCGACGTGGCAATTGATAGCGAAATTTCTACGATAGGATGATAGGAGTCTTCAGGAAATACTAATGGACAAGATCTTGACACACTGGTAGAAGTGCAATCGTTGACAAAAATAAGATCAAGCATTCTATCAAGATTATTAGGAATCGAGTTTATTTGAAACAACGAAAGGTCGAAAGGAATCTAAAAAGTCATGTTGTGCAGAAGGCACAAGATAATTAGATTTCCTGAAGAGAAACCACTAGATATTAGGCAAATTGAAATCGCCTAAAACGACAAACATGTCTTTATCAGGTACGAGTGTTGATATATATTTAATACGGATTAAATGCTGCATATAAATAGAAATAACAGAACACGGAGGGATATAAGAGCACGTTATAAAAATGGAACACCGCCAAATGTCAGAGTGCAACTTTGTTTTTTTTTTGTCTCTAAACCACATTTTTTTTTAATTAGCACGCGTGGGTTTTTTTTAACTAGTTGGGCGCAAACTAATAAATTCCTTTGGTTAGATAATAGAAATTTTTCATTTATTTGTTACAACTTATTTGCTTACGACCGGTGGACGGAGCAAGAGCTTATTCGATGAGCTACGGTTTTATCTAAACTGAAGTACAGAAAATTCTTAAATATTAAAGGGGATGACATAAAGTTATGCAGTTAAGTCGTGGTCGGCAAGCCGGCCAAGCATTTTTTTCTTTTTCCATATGTTCATATTTATATAACCGCTATTACCGGCGTTGCCCGGGTCAACATAAAAACTATATTTGAATATGTTGGATTATACATACATATTTTTGCGAAACACATTGAGACAAATTGAAAAAATAATAACTCTACAAGTTTTCAGCTATTTTCAGCCCGTGATCAAAATAACTTTTATGTTATTTTTCGGCTAATCGCCTACCGCAAGCCGATTAATTAATATGTAATAGCTAATTATTGTCTCCCTTAAATTTGACTGAATGCATTCTTTTGTTTTGAACATGCTCTTTCGCCAGCTGCATCAGCGCTCGCATCGTCTTCTGCTGCTGGCCATTAAGACATTAGAAATTTGTTCACTTAGTTTCCGCCAGTATGAAGTCATCTTCCTCAATCATGTCCAGATCACCCCGTTTGCGACGTAATAGCTCGGGTGCTAAGTACTCCACCGCCGCATCGAGCTCATGCACCTTGAACATTAGATAAATTGGCTCTATAAATTTGTTTGAACTGCAAAATATGAGGTATATTTTTATATATTAGTATTTAACACATATTTTACTATTATCAGAACAAAACTCCAGGCTAATTGTAATTTTAAGGTGTTACATAAATTTGTTCGCTTCAAATAATAAATTTGAAGTTCACTATTTTAAAAGTGTTAAACTAGTTAACTTCTTGTACTGAATTCTTACAGTGGTAATGTGTATGGATCAAATGGAAAGAAAGTCTCTAGAGTTTTCTCTGGCATAAGTTTTTCATGACCATAAAAGGTGGGCAGTTTCCGTCGTGAATTGCGCTCCAGCACAGTGTGGCAATACGCCAATTGATATCTGCGCGTAACGTCAGCAAAAGCAGTTGCCACCGACGGCAGGCAGTAATCCAACGGATTAAAATGGCACGTGGCTAACCGGGAAAGTTGCAGTGCGGTCAAGAAAGACAAATCTAAAATGCAAAACATAAATGTTTATAATTATTAGAGATAATGTATTTAATTCGCTTACTCTTTTCATTGAAGGTCAGATCACGTGCACGTAACGCAATTAAATAGAATATAGCTTGGCAAACGGAAAAGAATACCATGTCGACTTTAAGTGAACAATTTTTGCTGCTAAGCTCGTCCGAGTCATTAACGTAGGTGTTTGCCCAGTTGCTCATCTCCTTGAGATAGTAGGTTATTGTACTACAATAAATTAAACATTTGTATTCATAGTAATAAAATAATAATAATAGTAAATTAATAATAATAGATAGCAAAATAATAATATTTATTTAATAGAATTCTCTCTCTCACACCTAAAATCTGCTCTTCTGTTCTATCTCCGGGAAAACCCTAATCATTAATGCTTGACGTGGTTCCTGCCTGGGTAACATTGCTTCCTTTGTTGGTTGGTGTTTTCCTGAATTGTCCTTATCTTACTTTATTACTCTTTTACTTTCTATCCTTTTTTCTATTCTGTATATTTTCATTATATTTTTCTATTCTATTTTCATTCTACTTTCCACAATCTTTATATTTTCTTTTACGCCCTCTTTCCTGGTTGGGTTTTTTTTCTGGATTTGAGAATCCAGTGCAACAAATGTTGGACCATAAAAATTAGTTTGTATTTAATGCCCCCAGAAAGCTTAAATGTAATGGTAATTTAATCTTATTTTTATTTAATTTTTAATTTAATTAATTTTCTTAATTTACTTTATATAATAATTTATTTTTTTTCTTTTGTAATTTTTCAGTCGACTGGAATTAGTCGATTTATAATAAATAAATAAATAAATAAATATCCGATTCTTCTCCTGTGGCAGGAAAAAATTTAAGAAACTTTGTTGATCTGGTAGTTCAATTAGTCAATCATGCAGATTAATCTAATAAATATAACACATTTTTTTCAAGGTAACTCACCTTAAAGGCACAAATTTGGCACGAGCTAAAAAACTGGCAATGTAGCTAATAGCAGCGTGTCTTATGATTGCGGATACATTTGAACTTTGGGCCTTGAGCCAGAGACAACTTAGAAAAGCTTTCGCATAAGTCGGTCGCATGCTGCACACATAAAACATGGTGAACTGAACATAGTGAGTGTTGTGGCTAGGCAGAAGGACCTCATCGAATATGATTAGAAGTGTTTTGAAGAAGCGACTCCTGGCTATACACTGTTCGTCGTTGCCATTGGGTACGGGCCGGCATTTGTTGTCCAGAAACTTAAAAAGGTTTAGTAGACATATGTCCAGCGTTTGACTTATGGGATGCTCAACTGATGGTTTGGTTTTCGGCTGAGCGTTCACAACATCCATATGCTCTTTCATTTTATCCTCTTCGGTTTCCTGTTTGAGAACCTCGATCTCATCGCTTGGTACATTTACGTCTAGTACAAGCAGTCTGCCAATAAATTTGAATCAATAAAAATGGGAAAAAGAGGGTGTATTTGGCGTGCTATTGAAATATACAGACAGATAGTCAAATAGTCTATATTTGCTCAATGGAAAATCACATATAAACCCTCTATAAAAAGGTAAAATTCCAATGGACAACTTACTTCTGCAGCACCAGGTTCAATAGCAGCTCCTCAAATTCTGGCTTAGACTCCATTAGCCAGAGAATGTTGTGCAGATAGCCGGCTGTGACATGACTGGGCTTCTTAAAGTAGGGGAACTTGGATGCCACAGTATCAATGACGGCATCAAAAGTTATGGGTACAGCTGTCAGTATGCGATTGAGTAAACCATGCACACCTTCGAGTTGAATTCGTATTCGCTTCGTAGGATAACCATTAATCCATTCTGCCGACTCCTGATTACTGGGTATCCAGTTCAAAATCCATTTATTGATGGCTATTTGTATATACGTATTATGAGCAACCATAATATCCACACTGAATTCCGTATAGGCCTGTATGACTTTCGGGCTGCGTTTCATCCAGTTCACCGAAAGCAGCGCCTCAACCAAATTGGCAAAGTCTGGAGTAAGGCTGTGCACTATGTTGTGTGCATCCTTCATTATTTGTATAATCTCCTCATCCTGTAATGGGAAAGTAGTTTGGGTCGAGAACGTTTTACAGCCTTGATTATATAACTTACACAGAGTTCTGCAGTCCGTATAAAGTAAGTAAGCTCGTGGATTAAGTGAAAATTCCGTTCTTCTAGCGCCACTCGAACCGACTCAACGATACCCTTCTCTTTGGGCATTTGAAATCGAACTTTCTTGAGGACCGCTGTTTTAACCCGTTCAAGATCCGCATTGGAAAAGGATTTTAGAATGGATGTAACACCCGTTTTGCTGCTGTATACAGACATTGCGTGTAACAGTATTTTAATGAAATTTATTTTTAGAAATGTAAACCGAGCAAATGTGCCGAATAGACAGATAGATCTACGAGTTGTCAATTATGCAGCAACATAGATACTCTATGAAGGTATATTTAACAAAAATTTCATTAATTTTTATTAATTCAGTTTTTAATCGTGGTTTTGCAAACGTGTGCTCCCACGTAAAATCAAAACAACTGTGGCTGATTCTCCAGTGTGTCCAAATAATTGAAATATGTATATTTTCGTATTTTAAGGATGGCAATTATTAATGCTATCGATAAGTAAAGTAAGCTATACGCACTAGCCAAGCAATATATTGTTTAGAGGGGAAAGGAGTTTTATATTACGTTATGCATTTCACTTCGTGATTTTTTCTTAATTAAAACCTTGCCAATTAGGATAATCCCGGTGTATATTTATATTCCTGTAAAAGATATTTCACAATAAATATAATATATTGTGAAACTTTATATTTAAGTATATCGATATATAATTAAGCATCCCTGTTTGGCTAAGCGCCTATCGCAAGCTAATTAAGATTTAATAGTTAATTATTGCCCTTAATTTTGAATGTATACCTAGCTTAGTTTTCCTTTTGTTTTAATCTTGTTTTTCGCTAGCTGCATCAGCACATCGGCTGCTGCTGCTGGGCTCAGTCAAAATTTGTCTATCGCTTGTATCGGCTCGCTTTTTTTTCGCATTTTTAAATGATTTCCATTTAACTTTAAACCATATAAATTAAAGCAAACATTGACATTGCATAGAATAATATATATATAAATAAATTAATTTTACAAACTAGATTAATAATTTATTTATAATTGTGGTTTCCGTCAAGCTACAGAAAAACATAGCTGACAAAAAAGCTTGTCCGCTGAACAATCCCTTGACGGGGACAACGAAACGTCAACACTATATTATGTTAAGCCATAATAACACAATTGGCTTCGTTTTTTATGTTAGACACGCTTAGTGGAACCCCAGCGTTCTATAACGGATTTGACAAGGATCGACTGCTCGGCGATGTGAACGATGACACTGAAGGTGACCAATAAGGTGAATCAGTTGAAGTGGAACTCTTCGGCGTCATATTATAAAAGAAGGATGTTAGCAAAGTGGTCGGCACTAAACACAACAAAGGCGGCTTCCAAAGTTGCGAAATTGAGGGAAATTGCAGAAAGGATCAATAAGACGGCTCAAAACTCAGGGTCACGAAAACTACAGAACTAACGTTGACAACTGTCCCAAGAGGAAAGCAGTCCATTTTAAACAGAGAACTGTACCAAGGGCGTAGCAAGTACAACCGCTTGCTGCTTGAGGTGACTGCTGAGGCAAGAGACTCACACACTGAAATCTTAGCGGCCGACTAGGAGTATCCGGCGGTTGCTGTAAACCCAACGGTATAATAATGCTTTTAAATGCTAAACTATTTTTTGCTTTGAAGCCAAGGCAAGCAATCAACAAGAACAAAGAAACACTTCATGCTACTGTCGCTCACAACAAATGTCGAGGTTTGATTTACCAGCGACAGAAGTCACCGATGAAATGCGCAATGAACAGAAGATCATACAGATGCGCTCTGTCTTAGATCCCAAATAGTATTTCTTTAAAGTATTTCTAAATCGGCACAGTGCAACATTCGCCACTTGATCGTTATAGCGAGCAGCATACGCGTAAGACCAGAAAGTTGCTGGTAGACGAACTACTAAAGGATGAGACCCTCCAGAAGTTTATTTATTACGTCGACTAGATGCAGATGGTTTAAAATTACAATAAATTGAATTAATTAATTAAATAATTAATACAATTTAATTAAAAATAATTATTTTATCAGTTAAATTAAAACATATGAGGGTAAGCAACTAACTGACACTTACTTACATATTTTGTTAAACCACACAACCAAACCATTGGAAACCTTTAAAGGTTTAGTTATAGCACTTCACTTTATTTTAAGTATTAAATATTAAAATTGCTTAAAAAAAAAATGATATATATTAACTTCAAAACCATGTTAATTTCGTCTCGTTGGATGAGTGTAGTAGCATTGAAAGCTCAAAATATTATAGGGTGAGTTATTGAATAGTTTTGCAATATAATATTCTGATCAACTCAACTTTCAATATTCGATTAAATATAAAGCTTTGACAAAATTTTAGTTGACAAGAATTTTCACAAAAAGAATTCCTCAAAAAGTTATCGCAAAATTCTGAAGAAATTCAAGTTTTGCCCATAAAATTGATCAACTTAGAAAGTGGTTTCAATTAGTTTCTATGCTAATTTTACCATTTCGAATCTATTAAACACACATTGTTGACAAAATATGAGTTGAAAAAAATTATCACAAAAGCATATGATGAGTATTTCCAAATTCTGAAGAAATTCAAGTTTTGCCCATAATATTAATCAACCCTGAAATTGGTTTTCAATAGTTCTGTATGTCAATTTTATCATTTCTTATCGATTAAATATAAAATTTTAACAAATTGCAATGGAAACAGATGTTTACAAGGAACATTTGAAGCAACTCAAACTTTACCCAAAAAATTGATCAACTGATGCCGAAATTTGAGTTTGAATTATATATTGGTGTAACAGACCCAATGCACGCATGGATAGTTATGTATGATTCTTTCAGTGGTAACAATTGGTAACACTTATTTTTCCACTACTGTTAATGAGGACATGTTATGTATGTTAGTCTAAAATAAACTTTCAACGTGAATGCACGCGCGTACTACTTTTACTTCAACTCGTCTGTTATCTTAAAGTTTAATTTATTATGTTAAGCCATAATAACACAATTGGCTTCGTTTTTTATGTTAGACACGCTTAGTGGAACCCCAGCGTTCTATAACGGGTTTGACAAGGATCGACTGCTCGGCGATGTGAACGATGACACTGAAGGTGACCAATAAGGTGAATCAGTTGAAGTGGAACTCTTCGGCGTCATATTATAAAAGAAGGATGTTAGCAAAGTGGTCGGCACTAAACACAACAAAGGAAATTGCAGAAAGGATCAATAAGACGGCTCAAAACTCAGGGACACGAAAACTACAGAACTAACGTTGAGAACTGTCCCAAGAGGAAAGCAGTCCATTTTAAACAGAGTACTGTACCAAGGGCGTAGCAAGTACAACCGCTTGCTGCTTGAGGTGACTGCTGAGGCAAGAGACTCACACACTGAAATCTTAGCGGCCGACTAGGAGTATCCGGCGGTTGCTGTAAACCCAACGGTATAATAATGCTTTTAAATGCTAAACTATTTTTTGCTTTGAAGCCAAGGCAAGCAATCAACAAGAACAAAGAAACACTTCATGCTACTGTCGCTCACAACAAATGTCGAGGTTTGATTTACCAGCGACAGAAGTCACCGATGAAATGCGCAATGAACAGAAGATCATACAGATGCGCTCTGTCTTAGATCCCAAATAGTATTTCTTTAAAGTATTTCAAAATCGGCACAGTGCAACATTCGCCACTTGATCGTTATAGCGAGCAGCATACGCGTAAGACCAGAAAGTTGCTGGTAGACGAACTACTAAAGGATGAGACCCTCCAGAAGTTTATTTATTACGTCGACTAGATGCAGATGGTTTAAAATTACAATAAATTGAATTAATTAATTAAATAATTAATACAATTTAATTAAAAATAATTATTTTATCAGTTAAATTGAAACATATGAGGGTAAGCAACTAACTGACACTTACTGACATATTTTGTTAAACCACACAACCAAACCATTGGAAACCTTTAAAGGTTTAGTTATAGCACTTCACTTTATTTTAAGTATTAAATATTAAAATTGCTTAAAAAAAAAATGATATATATTAACTTCAAAACCATGTTAATTTCGTCTCGTTGGATGAGTGTAGTAGCATTGAAAGCTCAAAATATGATAGGGTGAGTTATTGAATAGTTTTGCAATATAATATTCTGATCAACTCAACTTTCAATATTCGATTAAATATAAAGCTTTGACAAAATTTTAGTTGACAAGAATTTTCACAAAAAGCATTGTTGAAGTTATTGCAAAGTTCTGAAGAAATTCAAATTTTGCCCGTAAAATTGATCAACTCAGAAATTGGTTTCAATTAGTTTAGTAAGCGACATAAAATTGAGTCTTCGCGATCGGGAATTAATTGTAAAGCACTAATAGCAAAATGAGTGCCTGTACCAAATTGAGAAGCTGGAGGAAAGGAATTATGATTCTTGGAGCATACTTATGCGCAGCGTGTTGAAGCATGCAGAGCTATGGGAAGTGGCGTCTAGCGATTTAATTGTTTCAAATGCCGGTGAGGGCGTTAAGACATCACAATTATGATACATAAAGAACTGTGAAAGTGCACGATTTAGCTAGGAGAAGTCCATCAGCCTAGTGGGCTTAGTATCACTATATAAGCTTAACTATATAAGAGGTTACTTGGTTTGCGTATGACGGAAGGACAGAATATTGCTAGATATTTAAGAATATTCTACGAAATATTCAATCAACTTGCTGCAGTTGGAATCGAGATGGAAGATGAGATACGGGCCATAATTTTGCGTTCGTCTTCCAGAAAGTTATGAGAATTTCGTTTTCGCCATTTAGAAGCGCGACAGACTGCACAAGTTTGAAATTCTGGTGTAAAGCTGAAAGAAGAGGGAGGCGAAAAGAAGGTGTAGAGACGAATGGCGGGCATTTTCGGCAGCACAAAAGCGGGGAAATAATGATAAGGGAGAATAATTGCCACTAATAAAAAATTCGCTAATATTATTTGTAAAGGCGAATTGTCGAAACGAATCTGTTAAAACAGATGTTGCAAAAAGCGCAGGAAAAAAGCGAGCATTTTAGCTTAGCAAATGCATTGGATGCTAACAGTTTTAATAGATCGAACTGGTGCTTGGACAGTGGAGCAACGAGTCATATGTGTTGTGATCGGCGGTTATTTTCAAAGTTTGAAAAACATACGGAAGTTATCGGCTTGGCAGATGGAGGCGCTTTGCAAGCAGAAGGCAAAGGTTAAATGCAACTGAAGACCGAAAAATATACATTGAATCTGGGTGATGTATTTTATGTGCTGAAATTAAAAGCAAATTTTATTTCTGTAAGCAAAGCAGTAGCAAACAAATGTGCTGTGCATTTTGGTCCAAAGAGCCCAAAAATTTTGTGAATGTATAATGGAAGTTAACAGAACTGGAAATCTGTTTGTTTATTTCCTAAGGAGCAAAAAAGTTTATGATAAATTTATGAAATATAAAAATGGCAAACTGGCAAGCAAATTAAATGTATTCGGAGTGACAATGGGCGTGAATATGAAAACAACAAATTCTACAGTTTTCTGAAGGCGAATGGAATTTTGAGGCAGCTGACCTAGGCGTACACTCCGCACTAAAACGGTGTAGCAGATCGAGCTAACCGAACATTGGTAGTGAGTGCAATGTTTACTGGAGGAGTAATTATTCCATCATCCTATGAGGAGGTGATGGATAGTACACATGCTTCGAATTGGCATGAGGCAATGCAAAAAGAGTATAAAGCTTTGATTGGGAATCAAACTTGGCAGCTTGCAGATTTACCTAAAGATCTGCGCACACTTGGCTGAAAATAAGTATTTAAATTTCAAGGCGAGATTGGTTGCAAAAGGATGTTCGCAGCAGTATGGTGTTAACTATAACGAATCATTTTCACCTGTGTGCCGATTGGAAAGCATGATCTTCATTTTGACATTTGCGGCAGAGTTACAACTGTATCTCCATCAGATTGTACGGCATTCAGTATGCACGGAATACCTGAATAGCGATCTCACGGATACTGTCTACATGAAGCAGGTACAGTGTTACGAAGATGACAAGCATGCAGGCAAAGTATTGTAGATGAACAAGTCAATATACGGATTAAAGCGAGCAGGAATGAGTGGAACTCCAAGCTGGACAAAGTTTTGCGACAAATCGAATTTGTTCCATGCGGTAATGAGCCATGCCTTTATAAACAGAATGCTGGAGGTAGATTATCTTGAATCCTGGTATATGCTGATAATTTTCTTATAGCGTGACATTCGAAAGTCGACTTGGTTAACATAAAAACTGCCATTTCAAAATCGTTTGAATGTGTTGACAAAGGGCCATGAAAATTGTTTCTTGACATGGAAATTGAGCGCGATGGCGAAATTACTTTGGGTCATTAATACAGAAATAAATCAAGGGTCTTTTGCGACATAATGGAATCAAAAATTGTAGACCAGCTGCAACGCAATTAGATATCAGGTGGCGTGCGACGATGACAAGAGTCAGAAGGTGGATGGCACAATAAATCAATCTGTAGTCGGTGAGCTAATTTGGATGGCTCTTACAACTAGACCAGATATTTTATATTCAGTTGCAAAATTGACTCCGCGGAATAAGGAGCATCTTACAGGCGTGAAGCACGTCAGGCGGTATTTAGAATCTACAGCTAAGATGGAGTTACACAACAGGTTGTGAAGGTTTTGTTGATGCTGAATGGGGCGCCGATAAGCTCGATCGCAATTCGTATACTGGCTTTGTATATTTCTTGGCTGGTGGTCCGATATGCTGGAAATCGGAAAAGCAGCGCAGCGTGATACTCAGCAGTTCGAAAGCTGAGTATATGGCAAAAAAGCTATTGTCATGCGCAAGCTAATTGTAGAAGTTGGCTGCGGTGTAAAATACACTCCCACAGTGTTGTATGGAGACAACCTGCGCGCGCAGCAACTGGCGAAGAATTCTATACACCATGTAAGGACCAAGCAGGACTGAACTACAAATCTAATGGTATCGGATATGCTGACTAAGAAACTGCCGAAAAGAAAGCATTAGTTTACAAAATGCATTGAATTTGAATTAGTTTTTGCTTGCATTGAGGAAAGGTGTTGAAATTCGAATTTGAATTTCTGTTTCTGCACGCATGTATAGTTATGTAAGATTCTTTCAATGGTAACAATTGGTAACACTTATTTTACCACTACTGTTAATGAAGACATGTTATGTATGTTAGTCTAAAATAAACTTTCCATGTGAATCCACGGGCGTACTATTTTTACTTGATCTCCGCTGTTAACTTAATCGCTTGAACTACCCAGAAATTAGTTTTAAATAGTTCTGTATGCGAATTTGTACCTTCTTATCTTTTGAAAACAATATATTCACAAATTTCAATTGACACAGATCTTCACATAAAAAATAGTGGTGGAGTCTTGGCAAAACTATGAAGAAATTCAAGTTTTGCCCAAAAAAATTATCAACTCTGGCTTAAAATAGTTCAGGGTGCTAATACTTACATTCTAATTAGATAAACATAGAACTTTAACAAATTTTCAATAATCAAACATAACAAACAAAACCCTTAGAAATATGGTGCGGGTGAATCGTGTTATGTTTTATTTCCCGGCTTTTATTTTTCTTTTAGTCTGACTCTCATCGATATTTTTTACAGTTAAATATTCCAATGCCTGAACTTTGCTTTTAAAAAACACACAGAAATTCGTTTCGATTTATCAGCTATATTTATATCAATACCACGAACGACCTGACTCTGCTAATTCTTTCAGGTTTCGAAAATTTAAATATCCATTTTTATTATGCCACATAATATAACTTTCTTGTAAAAAAAAAAAAAATTCTGGATTATTTCATTCATAAGCAACATTAAACCTTTTATCATTTTAACAATCGCACAATTTTTATCGATTGCTGTAGCTTTGCTCACCGAATAAAAATCATTGGTAGCGATGGTACATACAAAACAACACGTGACTCGATTTTACCCTCGCGCGTTTTTATTATGATTGCTCGATGTATTTCTTTGCCGATAATATTATTTTGTCTCTCGTTCTCCTCTGTTGGTCAATAATGAAATTTGACGGTTTAAATGGTTTATAATTGATTTGTATTTATAGCCTACCCTGGTTGGTCCCTTGATCAGAATTAAATCTTGAATAATGTTGATGGGCCGCAAGAGCCGTTTGCTGGCAAAAGTCATGTCCAGTTTCCGTGCTATCAGCACATTCCGTTGCCACGCGGAAAACTCAATTTTGCTTCAGTCGTTAATGCATTTTACACATTTTTCCCGCACACATGATTCCGCAAGTCCAGATGTACAGAAACTCTTCGCATTTGTACGCGCCTTACATCATAATTATTTCGTTTAACTTTCAATACTTTCAACATTATACAGACTCATAATTGTTATCTTTTTGTGAGCTTGGGCCTGCTGGAATTATTGATATGGACAACACTGTATGTCTCTCTATTCTCTTTTAATAAGGAACTTTGCTTATGCCTTATGTTGTTGGTTTGGTCACCTACGAGCACCGCATTACTTTTTTAGTCTATAATAAACCCTGCTTAGAGGAGCTTATAGGCCTAGGACCTGGAGAGCCTGCCTGGTAAGTCGAAAAGACATTTAATTAATGTGAATGTATTTTGTGAAATACAAATTGACAATAAGTTAGCGATACGAGCTGAAGCCTGTCGAGTGTGGTCGAACTGTAAAAAATAAAAACGATAAAAACAGAGCAAACATACAAGAAATTTGTCGAGCTTCAGCAGAACTTGGATACACTCAAGCGTAAGGAATTATCACATCAGCTAGACACAATACATATATAGAAGCCTATGCTGCTCTCGCATCGTCCTTACCAGTATTATTCACATGAGCAATACGAAAACGCTATCCATTATGGTCAGCACCAGCAACTTCAAATGATAGCCAGAAACCATCTCTACCCAAGCCCATTTCTAGACTCTTTGCATTCAACATTAGCGAAGGTTGAACACCTGTGCAACGGTCGGGAGAATATTGAGTCGAATTTCTTGCTTATTTAAAAAGTTAACACCAACACATCTGTTGACTTTCCAAACAGCACATAGTATACGGGCAACTCGGGCAATTTATGCCCATTACTATGCACTAGTTTCAACAAATATACGAAGCAGTCAATGCCCAACACCAAAGAAGCCTTCCTAGTCCGTTGTGACTATTGAACGTCCCAGGAAATTCAATGATGTAAAACAATGGTTCAGATGGGAGGTTTTGGACACACTCAACGATACCTTCGCCTGCAACATAGATGTGTGAAATGCGGAGAAGAGCACATTTCGACGGACTGCCAAAAAACCAAGGACCCCTGGATTTTTGTGTGCACTGTGGAGTGGACCACGTCGCCTCATTCAAAGGGCTGCAATGTCTACAAGAAGGCCAAACAACAAATGGCTCCAGATGACAGAAACTTTCCACCGTCTTAGCAACCATATGCAACTAAGTCTCCATATTGTTCTGTGCAATGCTAACGGCCTGTGCCAAAACCGGCCGGAAATCGAACACCATCTAAGAACCAACAATGTGGACATAGTTTAAGTGACTGAAACTCATCTCAATAGCAAAAGCTATTTAACAATAAAAGCGTACGTACTTATCCATACCAATCATCCCAACGGTTCATCATGCGGAGACGCCGCCATCCTCATCAGAAGAGGACTGAAGTACATGGAGCTCTCTTCTACCAAAAAACACTGGGCCCAGTGTGCCAAGAAAAGAATTGAAAGTCCAACAGGTGATCTCACCATAGCAGCGGTGTATCTACCACCCCGGCATCGCGTTGATTGGAACCTTCTGCGGACCTACTGAGCAGTCTGGGCAACAGATTTATAGTAGGTGGAGACTTCAACGCCAAGCAGGTTGGTAAGGTTCCAGGCTGAACACTCCGAGGGAACGTGCAGTGTACATCTGCGTAAACGAGTTGATGCTAAAGTGCTACACCACAGGGGAGCCCACCTACTGGCCAAGTGATCCCTGCAATATCGGATCTGGTCGACATTGCAATTTCTAAAGAAATTAATCTGATATAATAGCGTGCCGTACCAACGATGAACTATGTTCAGACCAGTCTACGGTCAAACTAAACATTAACATCCCTATTCTCACCATAATGAATACTGACAATCGGTTGTTCAAAAGGACTACGAACATAACCAAATACAGGACATGGCTGGAAGTAATAGTAACACCAGGAATTCCTGGAAAGCTGTAAGCAAAACGATCTGCACCACAACCTCTGGCAAGCCACCAGACACATCAAGAGGCCCATTAAGAGGACGTTGCCTGTTCGGTGAGCAGACGGATCGTGGTGCCGCTCAAGCCAAGAAAGTGCCTTGTCATATACAGATCACCTTGCATTGGCTTTTACTCTCTTCTGCAGATGTTCCACCTTTGATAAGGAGAATACCCGGCGGTTGATCAAAGTTCCGTGCCAGATAGACTTACCAATCCCCCCATTCGAGATTCCTGAGGTGTTACAGGATATTAATGCCCTCAAGTCAACAAAGTCCCCAGGGTACGACGGATTGGACTCCATCGCCATAAAGATGCTTCCAGCTAACTGCGAACATCTGGTCTCCATATAGAACAGCTGCTTCCAGTTGGAAATTTTATTCTAATCCACAAAACAGGAAAACCGGAAGCCAACCTTGCCTCCTATCATCCGATTAGTCTGCTGGCGATACTCTCCAAAATACTCGAAAGAGTATTTTTGTGTAGTGTATTGCCAACACTGGATGCGGCTGGTTTGATCCCTGATCACCAGTTTCGCTTCCGTCGCTCCCATGGCATTCCTGAACAATGTCACAGGCTGGTCAAAAAAAAAACACTTTCGAGGAAAAACGCAACTGCTTAGCGGTCTGCCTAACAGTACGCCAAGCCTTTGACAGAGTGTGGCACGATGGACTGCTGCTTAAGCTGAAGATGAGTCTACCAGGAGAGGAGTTTTTATGTTCGTAGGTCGCAGATCATGGAGGTTAGTACACCCTGTACACGGCAGACAAGCCAGTTCTACCAAACACAAACCAGCTTATCGCATCGTACGCGAATGACACAGCTTTCCTTGCGGTCGCAGACAACCCGCAAGATGCCTGTACAACAAGAACAACTGGATGCCCTTGACTTCTGGCTGAAAAGAGGAATCAATCGCTGTAAACCCAGATAAATCAAACCACACAACCTTCACCGTCAGAAGGAGCAATTGTCTGCCTGTGACCCTAAATGTAGAACCAATACCCACAACCGACCACTTCAACTACGTGGCAATAACACTTGACAGAAGACTGACATGGAAATATCATATTAGTTCCAAGACCAAACTCATAGGAAGGCACTCTAAGCTCAGTACAAAAAATAAGCTCCTGCTCTACAACACGGTGAACAAATCCATACTGACATATACAGCACAGCTCTGAGGCACTGCAAGCCAATCCTACATAAACAAAATCCAGATAATTTATAACAAACTCATCAGGCATGTACTAGGAGCACATATATACCATGACAAGATTTCCATCCACGAACACTTGGGAGTCCCCTGGGTCCGCGAAGAATTTGCCAGGATTAGCGTCAGATACGTGAAACGGCTCCACAATCACCCCAGTACAGTGGCCCTCATTCTCCTGTACAACAGCACATCACTAAGAAGACTGAGAAAGACGCACCCTCTAGTCCTAACACTAACCACTTAAATACCCCTCCCCACACACATAACACACATACACATACAGACCTCTCTACAACTAATTAACTATTAACAAATCAATGTCAAACCATAAATTTTAATGATTACCCTGGGCAGATTTTAAATAAAGAATAGATTAAAAAAAAATGCGGCATACAGGCATACACCCTAACATAATCACTTCCTACCTGAAACAGTCGTAGCCACCTTACCCCACACAGCTGATCCATATGCTGCGCAAGCAATAAACAGACCACTATATATGGTATGCACGGCACGCCTACGAAGGCCCCAATCACACCTCAAAATTCGACGCACATGTCCGACCGCACCAAGCAGCTGGCGCCATGACATGAGGAGTGAAACACATCCTATCTACAAAGGTAATGCCAAGATATTTAACCGTTCAGCCTAAAAGTCGGAATTCGACTTAGCAATCTACCCTTGAGCAGCATTGTCACAGTCTTGTTCGTCGTTATGCTGACCCCAACACTGTTGCCCAAATCCCACAATCATGATGAGCAAGACGTCTGCATACGCACAACATTTATAAACTTGTTCGAGATCCAGCAAAAAAGAATCCATCATTAGGTTCCAAATAAATAGATCCCTGAGGACAGCCACGAACCACATCCATGCTCACACTCATATTCCTTCCTACGGCACTTACTCTCTCCAGAAGCCGTTCCACCATGACTCTTTCAAATACTTTTCCAAGCACCGGTAGGAGACTGATGCCCCGGAAGGATCGTGGATTACTCCGGACCCTATCAGGTGATTTAAAGAGCATAATCACTCTCGCAGTTTTCCACTCACTGGGGAAATATCCAACATTCACACACTTTTCATACACCGCAGTCAAATATTCCGGAATGGAATTCCAGACACTCTTACATATTTCCCCAGTGAAGTCATCCATTCCAGGAGACTTTCTCGACTTTAACCTCGAGAAAGCCACCTCCAATTCATGCCCCAGTAGCGGGTCAACGGGATCCACCACTCTAGGAGGCAAATCCCGTCCATCCGCCCTGGGGAAAAACTCATTTAAAAGCACATCCATACACTCCCTCCATGCCGTCAGCCGAGGGTCGTCCCTATTGCGTTCCAGAAAGGAACGCCACTCACTCTCTTTCACTCTTACAAGCATCTACTTGTACTCATTCATATTCCAATATTCTGACCTAAGTTGAGCCGAGCTCTCAGCATTGGCAGATCTCGCTCTTTGGAATCGCTTCCCCAGAGTGCTAACTTGCTGCCGCTTAATTGTAAGCTCATGCGTCCACCATTTCACACGTTTAAGATTCACCTTTCGGTGCCTCTGAAACATGTGATCATTCGCACAAATTACCCACTCATTCTGACACACAAGTTGCTCATCGACAGACTCTCAGACAAGCTCATCCAAAGACATGCCGTTTCTCTCACATACACCCTAATTCGCAAATATGCGAAATTGAAAATCATACATACTCATTGCTGCCACAATGCCGTCAAATGTGAACCACTCACTTGGTTCGTTCACCACCCGTACATCCTGGGGCACGGACGCTTGCCCAGATATCTTACTAAACCACAAAGAGGACGAAGCATTCGCATCTAAACCAAGGATGACTGGTACGCTGCTCACCAGTAGTAGTATCTCATCCAAATACGCTATATACGGTTCGAGGGGATTTCCGAACTTATAGTATACGTTCGCCACAAACAACATACCGAAACTGTGAGCCTTAGTGGCAGCACCCCATAATCAGTTGAATTCACTAAGTGCATTCAATACTGACATCATTCACCACGACAGCCGCATCAGCCCTACTATCAGGAAAAACACGCATACTAGCGACCAAGCCACGTACGCATTCGTTGGTTGCGTAGGGTTCCTGCAACAGGGCAATGGAACTGCCTTTTTCACACATAACTGCAGCGATGTCACACATCAAAACGTACGACCTCTGCAACTTCCAGGACAACATTCAAATTCAACATTCATACGGACACATTTCTTGAAGGCTTCAGATAATCGCGCGTCCATCCCTTAGGGGTTAAACCTCGTGGCTACGCACATCCAGAGTAGGACCTACCTTCTTCACTGTCTTTTCGTGTAGATGGCATTGCCAATATGGAACCCCCCTTGGCTGCACCCGCCGGCGGAGCCGGTATCTGTCTGCTCTGAGCATGATTAGCATATTCCCCAGCCTCCATACGCCCCCTCAGGCTATCGTTCTCTGCAATAAGCGAGAACAAAAACACGTAGAACTCGTTGGTGTAGTCCATAAGACTACAAGCCACTCGCAATGCGAACATTTTTCGAGATACTCTCCATACTCTCTACTGAACTCCCCTTACGCTTAAATGGCCCCTTTTTACTCGCCGAACACGAGGGAAACAGTGCTTCTGCAGCAACGGGATCAACCACACTCATATCTGGAACAACAAAACTATGCTCCACCCCACTTACTCTTAGGGCTCTCTGAGTAACGCTCACATTTCAATGAGAGCCACCCAAATCGCTTTCAAATCTAGTGATAATAGTTGCCAGAGGATGTCCTCCTTAACCAATGCTTCCTCTGGATCAGCCTTTATCTTCCTCGGCGGCATATCATTGTGATCCCGTTACCTTTTATGGCAACGACCAGACACACACACAAGCGAAATACCGTACGGGTGGCAAAATGTTACTAACTCACACGCACTTGTTAACAAAAATCAACAGCGAATATCAAGCACAAAGAGGAACGCACAAAAATGTAAACAAGTTACAGTTATGAATAACCGCAACTTTGATTACTCGCAATAACTTACTTATTAGTTACAGTTACAAATAACCGTAACTTTTTATTAACGCACAACGCAATGGTCCGTCTACTCGACTCAACGTCTCACAAGCAACTGGGACAGTAGGAATCTGACTTAACACCGTTGTTTTCGCAAGTGAAATTTTTCCTTGTTTAATTAGCTTCTTTCTTCAACTGATTGGTGTACTATATATAATTCGGTTGATATTAATTTTGCTCTAACCCACTTCTTTGACCCTATTAATTCACTTCTTGAAATGTGTATTCGAAGGAGTGATGTGTTGCTGCCAAGCCTCCTAAACTGTTTTGTAATTTTGTAAGCTTACCTGAGATATGATACCGTGGTATATGTTTATTTTCAGTTTTTTGAAGGAATGGTTAATTGAATGAAAGAAATTTTACCAGATAGTTCCAGATGGCAATTTGGTTTTCAACCTGGACGTTGTGTAGAAGATGCTTGGAAACATGTAAAACTTACAGTTGAAAATAGCACAGCAAAATTTGTACTTGGTATATTCATTGATTTTAAAGGTACATTTGATCTTGTTGAATGGAATATTATAATACAACATTCAATAGACTCTGGCTGCAAAGAAATCAATTTATGGAAAAGCTTCTTCTCTAATAGAATGGCAAGCATTATTAACAATTATGAAAAAGTTACTATTCCAGTTATAAGAGGTTGTCCTCAACAATCTATTAGTGCTGATGATCTTCTACTTTTTATTGAAGGCAACTCTAGAATTATTCTAGAAGAAAAAAGTCTTATGCTAATGACTATTGTATATAATTGGGGAAATGAAGTTGGCGTTTCTATTTCTGCCAATAAATCAGTTTCAATGATGTTAAAAGGATTATTTCATAGACAGCCATGTATACGATTTCCTGGAGGAAGTCTTCCATATGTTACTAAATGCAAATATCTTGGAATTACTATTGGTGAACGAATGAATTTTCATCCACATATTGCATCATTAAGGAACAAATTAGTATCAGTTGTTGGATCTTTATCTCGAGTATTACGAGTTGATTGGGGTATTAATCCTCGTGAAAAACGAATTATTTATACAGATCTTATGATACCTTGTGCACTTTTTGGTGCATCTATTTGGTACAAAACTTCAAAGAATCAAATAACTGCAAGAAAACATCTTTTATCTTGTCAAAGACTAATTCTGCTTGGTTATCTTCCTGTATGTCGTACAGTTTCTACTGTTGCCCTTCAAGTTCTTGCTGGTACTCCACCATTTGATCTCGCTGCCATTCGTATGGCAATCAGATTTAAACTTAAACGTAATTATGCTTTAGATAATGATGATTGGCTACATAATGAATATCTAAATAATTTAAATTATAAACAAAAAATGACTCTTCTGGATGATTATATGCTTCAAGAATGGCCAAATAGATGGGATAATATTAATGATCATGGACGTATTACTTATAAATTCTTTCCAAACATTAATTTTGTATTTAATCGTAAAGATTTTGGTTTTACTTTACGTACTGGATTTTTACTTACGGGTCATGGATTACTTAATGGATTTTTATATACTATCATGCTTATGTGGTGCTCCTCTTGAAGACTCGATTCATGTTTGCAGAGTAACAGGGTGCTGTGGCCCATAGACCAGCAGAGACTTTAGATAGGCCTCGCTCCCCACCAAGGAGTGATGAAAATGTCTGAACAGCATTGATTCGAATTGGTACCTAGAATTACGTTAATAGCTAACTACTATTCGGCTTCACGCCTTTTTCTAGGGGCGTTAGTTGGCGCTTAATCCATACTAAATGTGTTATATGTACTTGTACATATTTGAGCACCGTGGTGTTATACCTTCATTGGTAAATATCACTTTAAAAATACTCAGAGTGATCCGATTCTTCATCTGTCCCTATCTACTATCTAGCGAAACCACAGCCAAGGGAACGGGCTTGGAATAATTAGCGGGGAAAGAAGACCCTTTTGAGCTTGACTCTAATCTGGCAGTGTAAGAAGACATAAGAGGTGTAGAATAAGTGGGAGATATTAGACTTCGGTTTGGTGTCGACAATGAAATACCACTACTCTTATTGTTTCCTTACTTACTTGATTAAATGGAACGTGTTTATACATTCTTAGACATTATACGGATATATTTAATATATCTTATGGTATTGGGTTTTGATGCAAGCTTCTTGATCAAAGTATCACGAGTTTGTTATATAATCGCAAACAAATATTTTAATGAGAGAATGCATTTATGTGTTTTTGATTTAAAAATTTGGTATAACTCCAATTACTCAGGTATGATCCAATTCAAGGACATTGCCAGGTAGGGAGTTTGACTGGGGCGGTACATCTCTCAAATAATAATGGAGGTGTCCCAAGGCCGGCTCAGTGCGGACAGAAACCACACATAGAGAAAAAGGGCAAATGCTGACTTGATCTCGGTGTTCAGTACACACAGGGACAGCAAAAGCTCGGCCTATCGATCCTTCTGGTTTAAAGAGTTTTTAACAAGAGGTGTCAGAAAAGTTACCATAGGGATAACTGGCTTGTGGCGGCCAAGCGTTCATAGCGACGTCGCTTTTTGATCCTTCGATGTCGGCTCTTCCTATCATTGTGAAGCAAAATTCACCAAGCGTTGGATTGTTCACCCATGCAAGGGAACGTGAGCTGGGTTTAGACCGTCGTGAGACAGGTTAGTTTTACCCTACTAATGACAAAACATTGTTGCGTTCCTGCATAGTACGAGAGGAACCGCAGGTACGGACCAATGGCACAGTACTTGTTCGCCTGAACGCCTCTAAGGTCGTATCAATGCTGGAATGCAATGATAAATAAGGGGCAGTTTTTTTTTCTAAACCATTAAAAGTCTGATAGACAATTTGGTTTCATTAAGGGTAGGTGTGTTGAGGACGCGTGGCAGTATGTTACTGACTCTATTGAGTCCAGCAGCTCCACGTATGTCCTAGGAATTTTTGTGGATTTTAAAGGTGCGTTCGACTACCTGAGTTGGGTGAGCGTGTTAATGAAGCTGCGTGACTGTGGATGCCGGGAGTTAGCCCTCTGGGAGAGCTATTTCTCTGGCAGACGAGCGTGTGCCGTACGGCGAAATGAGAATGCGAGCGTGGATGTGGTTCGTGGCTGCGCAGTCGAAATCCGACTGTTAGGCTGAACGGCGTATCCATTAAGTATGTGTCTGAGGTGAAATACCTTGGCATTACCTTTGGTGAGAGGATGTGTTTCACTCCTCATGTAGTGGGGCTCAGGCGCCGGCTGCTTGGCGTGGTTGGACATGTGCGTCGAATCTTGAGGAGTGATTGGGGCCTCAGCAGGCGTGCCGTCCGTACCGTATACAGCGGTCTGTTTGTTGCTTGCTCAGCATATGGATCGGCTGTGTGGGGTGGGTTGGCTACGAATGTTGTAGGCAGAAAGCAAGTGCTGGCTTACCAGAGAATGATTCTGTTAGGGTGTATGCCTGTGTGCCGCACCGTCTCTACGGAGGTGATGCAGGTACTGTTAGGTGTGGTCCCTCTGGACTTGGAGATTAGACGGCGTGCCGTCTATTTTAGGATGAAGAGGAGACTGCCATTGTTGCAGAGTGATTGGTTAGCTGATAGGGATGTGGAGAGCTTAGGGCTTAGTGAGTGCAAAAGATTGTTGAATGAGTGTGTTCTGTCTGACTGGCAGGTCAGATGGAGCAATAGTATGAATGGGCGGGTCACTCACCAATATATTCGTGATGTCACGTTTGTCGGCTGCCGACCAGATTTTGGTTTTAACCTTAGTCTTGGGTTCCTGTTGACGGGTCATGGCTCCCTCAATGCATTCCTGCATTTGAGGCGCCTTTCTGACGGTCCGGAATGCCTTTGTGGCTCGAGCGAGGAGACATGGGAACATGTTCTTTCTGAGTGTCCGCTGTACGAAGGTCAAAGAGATCTGAGTGCAATGGGTGTTGTACAGGTTACTGGTGGGTTTGTCGTAAGTCAAGCGCTCTCTACTATTGATAGGGTTAGAGCTTTGAATGAGTTTGCCCGATTTGTTTTCGCCACTCGGCGATCGATGATGGCTGAAGGAAGTGTATGAATGTTGGTATGATTGTGGGGGTATGAATCGGGGATGTTTGTTTCGCCGGATTATGTGTTGTCCGCTGGGGCTACCAGTCCCCGAGTTACATGCAACTCTACTGGAAGTATTCTTCGAGTATTCGAGTCCTGACCAGAGGATTTGTCTGGTACCACGGATGTTTGGGAATCACAGAGGCGGTCTCAGCCTTCTGCCAATGCGCTAAGGCCTTTTTGGCTTGTTGGGAGCATAAGCTGGCCGCTGTTTTTATGGCGGTTTGATCTATGATCAATTATTTAAATGTCGCGTTCTGCGGAAGAGGTAGGAATAGACCTCCCGCCACCAGTGAGAAAACCATGCCCATGAGCGTGGCCTATACTGTACCATCTGTAGGCTGGCTTAGGCCAGTTTGCATTCCTATTCCGTACAGCTATGCTTAACATTCTGGAGTCACCAACCCGTAACTGTTTTGGAGTTAAAATTGGGAGTGTCCTTCATGGCACGAAGTCTGACCGGAGTCTTTAATCTGGTACCACGGGAGGCCAGGAGCCGGCAGACCATGTCCGTCCTGGCCTTTGGTGCGGCCCCTCGGTTAGTATCGTGGTGGTTGTGGTTTAATACCTAAATGCGGGTAGAGCGTATGCTCGACGTGGAGTTGCGTTATACAACCGGGTGCTGTGACACCAAAGATCAGCAGAGACTTAGATAGGGCTTGATCCCCACCAAGGATGAAGTTCACCATCAAACAGTAGTGACTTTGATTAGTACCTGCGGAAATATTTCAAGGGGGCACTGATTTACGATTAAATTAATTCCGTGCGTGGGCACCGTGAGATAAAGCCATCGTGGCAGAAGCTCACGTTAAACACAATTGACTTTAATGTACGGCGGAAATCAGTTGTTTGCGAGACGTTGAGTTGAGCAGACGTGTTCGCGGACCATTGCGCTGGCAATAAAACTTCAAGTAACGGTTAAAGTGTAACGGTGACTTGTTTACAAGTTTTGCGGGTGAGCATAAGTTGCGGTAAGCATTATTGTAACTTGTTTACATTTTTGCGTGTGAGCATAAGTTACGGTAAATATTACTGTAACTTGTTTACATTATTTCGCGTTCTTCTTTGTGCGTGATTTTCGCTGTTGATTCCTGTCAACAAGAGCGTGGGTGTGAAGAACATTTTCGGCTCCCGTACGGTACTTGGCTCGTTTTTTTTTTTATATTCATATTTATTCTCTTAATTATAGATTTAAATTTACAATTTTCAAATTTCCTATGCCTAATTGTAATTCTAAGACAGGATGGGTAAAGCTTAGCGTCCGCGGTACGACCGCGAGGCAATGCTTCGCGGACATATTGCTTTACCAATCCTAGACTGTCAGCCTTCTCCGGCTGCGCTCCTCTCTTCTCAGCTCTGTTATCATGACTGCTGCGAAGTTACTGACCGCTTCCCACTTTTCTGCCGAGTGCAACATGCTCGGCACCAGGCTATTGACAGTAATGGATTCACCCAGCATCCGCTCTAGTGTCAGCCTGTGTTGGTCGAAGCGTCTGCAGCGGAATATCACATGGTACGCATCCTCTACCACTTGGTGTCCACATGAAGGGCATTCGCCGGAGGTGTCGTGTCCGAAGCGTTTAAGGTAGCTTCGAAAGCAACCGCGACCTGACAGCATCTGGGTCAGATAAAAATTTATCTGCCCATGCCTCCTTCCGAGCCACTTCTCCAAGTTGGGAATCAGATGGTGCGTCCAACGCCCCTTTGTTGAGCGATCCCACTGCGTCTGCCACTGCTCGATACTGCGCCGCCTTGCATCGGGCCGCGATATTCGTGTAGCATCGGTATTCCCCATTGAAGCTCGCTTCAGCTGATCAGCCTCAAATACTAGCTCGGCGATCGGGATCATTCCTGCTGGCACCAAGGCCGGGTCATCCGAGATTGTTTTAAATGCGCAACGGACTCGGATTGCACTCAGTCTGTATGTGGCGCAGATCCCACGGCGGTAGCTGGGAACTGCCATCGCTCTGCTCCATATTGGCGCTGCATACAGCATGATTGCCTTGGTGACGCTCGTTAGCAGCTGTCTGCGTATCTGGTTTGGGCTACGAGTGTTTAGCAATATCCTGGAGAGCGATCTGTTTGAAACAGCCGCTTTTGAGTTGGCAAATTCTAGGTGCTCCCTGAACGACAGCTTAGTGTCCAGCATGACGTCAAGGTATTTGATTGCCCTTTTAGAGGCAACCCCGGCACGCCAACCAGTATGCTCGCCGTCTCCACTTTCTTGCTAACATGAGGCCAGCTGAAGCTAGCCACCGGTTTACCTGCGCGATACAACTGTTGCATGCCACCTCAACAGATCGCAGTTCCTTCGCGACGATTACGATGGCTACATCATCGGCGAAGCCAACTATGTGAGTGCCCTCCGATACTGTGAGACGCAGCACTCCATCGTACGTAATGTTCCAAAGGAGCGGGCCCAGTACTGATCCTTGCGGCACCCCAGCGGACACTCGATAAACCTGTTGGCCTTCGTCGGTAGCATATTGCAGCGTTCTACCGTTGAAATAGCTGCGGATTATTGCCACGAGCTGCTCAAAAACTCCAAATTCTGCTAAGGCGCTTATTATGGCATCCCACCTTGCAGTATTGAATGCATTCTTTATATCTAAAATTGCAATGAGACAATACTGCTTGGACCCGCCGTCCCAGCGTGAACCTTGTATGGCTTCTGACGCTATGCCGGTGACTTTGCTCAAGGCGTCGATTGTGGATCTCGCTTTCCTGAACCCGAATTGGTTGGGGGATAACCCTCCCGCTCTATCGATGGCTGCCTCCAGCCTGGTACTTATTACCTTTTCCAGCACTTACCCTGCCGTGTCCAACAGGCAGATTGGCCTGTAGGAAGAGGCATCTTCAAGTGGCTTTTCCGGCTTTGGTAAAAGTACCAGGGTCTGGGTTTTCCATATTTTGGGGAAGGTTCTCTCCTGCAGGCACGCATTAAAAACATCGAAAAAGGAGTCCGGATGCAAGGACAGCGCCATCTTTAGAGCGCAATTCGGTATGCCATCGGGGCCGGGAGCTTTAGAGGCATTCAGGCTTCTGGCTATTGCAAGCACTTCGCTCGACGTTACTAAGTCGCATATAGGAGACTCCACCATAGCGAGGGGTACTATCGCGTTGTAGTGTGCCGATAGTTGGTGGGGAAACAGTGTCTCAACTATTAGCTTCAGTTCACCGGCGTCCGTTGGTGATGCTTGCTTGCCGCTGTAGAGCCTTTTAACCACAATTTTGTATGCCTTCCCCTACGGGTCGTATTCGGCCGAGTCGCAGAGTTCAAGAAAGCAGTCTCTTTTTCTCTTGCGGATCGCTAGCTTCAGCCTTTTTCGTGCCGTTTTATATACGCCTTGCCATTCGCGGAAATCGGGTCTACCCCTTGCCCGCTGATAGCGCCTTCTGGCCTGGAGACAGGCTTTTCGGGCATTGGCGATGTCATCGCTCCACGAATACGTTGGCGTGTGGTGTCTGGCGAATGGTTGCCGTTTAACCCGGTACTTGGCTCGAGTGTGTGCCTGTGCTTTGCCTTAAAAGGTACTAAGGTAACGGGACCATCTGGTGATATGCCGCCGAGGAAGAAGAAGCCGGTTGACGAGGTGAGTGCGGGGGTACGTACCGTGTTATCTGATGATGACATGTCGCAGGCCTCTGAATCATCAGTTTATACGACAAGAACTAGGTCGATCCAGGGGAAGCAGGGGTTGAGGAGGGCAACCTCTTTGGCGACTGTTACTGCTGGATTAGAGAGAGATTTGGGTGGCTCTCAGGGAAACGTGAGCGTTACTCAGAGAGCCATAAGTCTGAATGGGGTGGAGCATAGTTTTGTTGTTCTAGGTGTGAGAGTGGTTGACCCCCTTGCCGCAGAGGCAAACCATCCCTCGTGTTCGGCGAGTAAGAAGGGGCCAGTGAAGCGTAAAGGGAGTTCAGTAGAGAAGATGAAGGGTATCTCAGAAGATATTCTGAATGCCGCGGTAGGTGCGAATATCTCGGGCTCTCTGATCTGTAGCCAGTGAGTACGAGGTGTTGTTGTTCTCGCTTATTGCGGACAACGATCGCCTGAGGGGGCGTCTGGAGGCTGGGGAACATGCTAGGCATGTTTAGAGCAAACAGATGCCGGTTCCGCCGGTGGGCGCACGCAAAGGGGGTTCCACGTTGGCAGTGCCATCTACCCTGGAGATACCCCGACCGGTTGAGACCTGGTCCTTGGTCGTCCGCAGCAAGGCTGCAGGTGGTACCGCAAAGGACGTGGTCCAGAAGGTAGTGAAGGAGGTAGGTCCTACTCTGGGTGTGCGTGTCAACGAGGTTAAACCTCTACGGGATGGAGGCGCGATTATCCTCTTAGCCCTAAGCTCTCCGCATCCCTATCAGCTAACCAATCACTCTGCAGCAATGGCAGTCTCCTCTTTATCCTGGAATAGACGGCACGCCGTCTAATCTCCAAGTCCAGAGGGACCACACCTAACAGTACCTGCATCGCCTCTGTGGAGACGGTGCAGCACAAAGGCATAAACCCTAACAGAATCATTCTCTGGCAAGCTAGCACTTGCTTTCTGCCTACAACATTCGTAGCCAACCCACCCCACACAGCCGATCCATATGCTGCGCAAGCAACAAACAGACCGCTATATACGGTACGGACGGCACGCCTGCTGAGGCCCCAATCACTCCTCAAAATTCGACGCACATGTCCAACCACACCAAGCAGCCGGCGCCTGAGCCCCACGACATGAGGAGTGAAACACATCCTCTCACTAAAGGTAACGCACAGGTATTTCACCTCAGACACATACTTAATAGATACGCCGTTCAGCCTAACAGTCGGATTTCGACTGCGCAATCTGCCCTTGAGCAGCATTATCACAGTCTTGTCCGTCGCTATGCTGACCCCACCACTGTTGCCCCAATCACAAACAGTGCGCAAACGCGCTTCCGCATTCGCCTGAATCTCAGCCCACGACCGCCCGTCAATCATGATCAGCAAGTCATCCGCATACGCACAACACTTACATACTTGTTCAAGCTGCCGCAAAAGAGAATCCATCATTAGGTTCCAAATAAATGGACCACAAATGGATCCCTGAGGACAGCCACGAACCACATCCACGCTCACATTCTCATTCCGCCCTACGGCACACGCTCGTCTGTCAGAGAAATAGCTCTCCCAGAGGGCTAACTCCCGGCATCCACAGTCACGCAGCTTTTATTAACACACTCACCCAACTCAGGTAGTCGAACGCTCCTTTAAAATCTACAAAAATTCCTAGGACATACGTGGAGCTGCTGGACTCAATAGAGTCACTAACATACTGCCACGCGTCCTCAACACATCTACCCTTAATAAAACCAAATTGTCTATCAGACATTTGGTCACTCACTCTCTCCTGAAGCCGTTCCACCATGACTCTTTCCAGTACTTTTCCAAGCACTGGTAGGAGACTGATGCCCCGAAAGGATCGTGGATTACTGAGGACCCTATCAGGTGACTTCAAGAGCACAATCACTCTTGCAGTCTTCCATTCACTGGGGAAATATCTAACATTCACACACTTTTCATACACCGCAGTCAAATATTCCGGAATGGAATTCCAAACACTCTTACATATTTCCCCAGTGAAGCCATCCATTCCAGGAGACTTTCTCGACTTTAACCTCGAGAAAGCCACCTCCAATTCATGTCCCAGAAGCGGGTCAACGGGATCCACCACTCTAGGGGGCAAATCCCGTCCATCCCCCGTGGGTAAAAACTCATTTAGAAGCACATCCATACACTCCCTCCATGCCGTCAGCCGAGAGCCTCCGACATCGAGGCCACATACATCCGTTTCCCTACGCTTACCTCTCACTACTTGATAGGCACGACCCCAAGGGTCGTCCCTATTGCGTTCCAGAAAGGAACGCCCCTCACTCTCTTTCACTCTTACAAGCATCTGCTTGTACTCATTCATATTCCGACAATATTCTAACCTGAGTTGGGCCGAGCTCTCAGTATTGGCAGATCGCGCTCTTTGGAATCGCTTCCGCAGAGTGCGAACTTGCCGCCGCTTAATTGTAAGCTCATGCGTCCACCATTTCACACGTTTAAGATTCACCTTTCGGTGCCTCTGAAACATGCGATCATTCGCACAAATTATTCACTCATTCTGACACACAAGTTGCTCATCCACAGACATGGCCCGGAAGGTGCCAAGCGGAACTTGCGTTGCCGCTTCTCTCACATACAACCCATGAAGGGGCCAGTTCGCACCACATATGCGCCAGCGAATACCCCCAACACTTTCATGCACAACGGGAGTGTGATTGATACAAACCTCGATGGGATTGTGATCACTCACACCTACCCCGCCCAAGACACTCCATTCTAAATCAAACACTCTCATTGCTGCCACATTCACGAAAGTGACATCAATGTCACTCTTTCCCATCGGACCATCAAACGTGTACCACTCACTTGGTTCGTTCACAGGGACACGGCCCATTCAGCTAGCAACTCACCCCGGGAATAGTTCGAGTATCCGGACGCTTGTTCAGATATCTTACTAAACCACAAAGGAGACGAAGCATTCGCATCTAAACCAAGGATGACTGACTCACCAGTAGTAGTACTTCATCTAAATAAGCTATATGCGGTTCGAGAGGGTCCCCAAACTTACAATATACGCTTGTTACAAACAACCTATCAAAACTACCACTAAGGCTCACACACACCCCATATTCAGTTGAATTCACTAAAGTGCATTCAATACTGACATCATTCACAACAATAGCCGCATTAGCCCTACTATCAGGAAAAACCCGCATACTATCGGGCAACCCACGTACACAACCATTGGTTGTGTGGGGTTCCTGAAATAAGGCAATGGCTACCCCTTTCATACATAACTGTGTTTATCAACTTTTCTTTACAGATTGGAGTATACCATTGATTACTTGATGTCTATTGCGTTTCTTTCTGTATATTCCTTACTTGTCAAGGATCAAGGAATCAAGGAAAGTTGTCTACTTACATTCTCTTCAAGGATCTGGTGGATATTGGTGGATTTGCACTTGTGTGTGGTATTTATTGAATGAAGTTTTATTAATTTTTGTTATTTTGTTGAATTTGTAGTTATTTTGTTTTGAATTTATTTTTGACATTTTGCTCTTGACATACGTTGATTTTATTGTTGTTTAATTTGTTATGAGTGTTAATAGTGGGAATTTAGAAGATGGCTGTTTAACTGGACGTTGTTCTGGTATGAAAAGGACAGTTCCTTCCAGATCATAAATACCTAAATAACCCAAGATGTCTGAAGCAGAAAATCCGGATGTTGATTCGAGTAAGATGTCTGAAACAGAATTTAATTTGGTTACTGATTCGAAAGGACGTTTTGACTTCAGATGTTGTTGTTCCCTCGTGTTCAAAGAATAAGAAGGGACCAGTGAAGCTTAAGGGGAACTCAGTAGATAAGATTAAAAGTATCTCAGAAGATATTCTTAAGGCCGCGATAGGTTCGAATGTCTCGGGCTCTCTGATCTGTAGCTTTATAGACTACACCAGTGAGTACGAGGAGTTATTATTTTCGCTTATTGCTGAGAACGAGCGCCGGAAGAGGCGTCTGGAGGCTGGAGAACATGCTAAGCATGGTCAAAGCAAACAGATGCCATTTCCGCCGGTTGATACACGCAAAGTGAGTTCCACTTGTGCAATGCCCTCTATCCTGGAGATACCTCGTCCTGTTGAGACCTAGTCCCTGGTTGTCCGCAGCAAGGCTGCAGGTGGTACTGCAAAGGACGTAGTTGAGAAAGTAGTGAAGGAAGTAGGTCCTCCTCTAGGTGTGCGTGTCCATGAGGTTAAACCTCTTCGGGATGGAGGCGCGATTATCCGTACCCCTTCTGTAGCAGCGCTGAAAAAGATAGTGGAGAACACGAAGTTTGGCGAGGTTGGTTTGGAAGTGAGAGTGAATGACAAGTTAGGACCAAAGGTTGTTGTGCAAGGTGTTCACCTACAGATTACTCCTGATGAGTTCATGAGTGATCTGTATGAGATGAACCTCAAGGAGACTATGTTCCTTGAAGTTTTTAAGAAAGGTGTTCGTATAGCAAGCCGGCCCTGGGTTGTAAATACTGATAGATCAGTGAATGTTGTCCTGGAGGGTGCTGGCCTGGCCATGCTCTCTTGCTTGTCGGACGTTGTTACATTAAATGGTTTTCCTTTAGAGTGAAAGACTTTGAGCCGCACCTTTAAATCAATGAATATACCACGAACATATTTTGCTGTGCTATCTTCAACTGTAAGTTTAACATGTTTCCAAGCATCCTCTACACAACGTCCAGGTTGAAAGCCAAATTGCCATCTAGAATTATCTGGTAAAATTTCTTTCATTCGATTAACCATTATTGCTTCAAGTACTTTTCCAAAAACTGATAGTAAACATATACCACGATATGATGTAGGTAAGCTTCTATTTTTATCAGTAGATTTAAGAAGTGGAACAACTCGTGGATGTTTCCATTCCATAGGAAAATATCCTTCATAAAGACAGCGGGAATATAAACGAGTTAATTGTTCAGGAATTGCTTGCCATATTTCTTTACATAAAGTTCCAGTAATACCATCAAAGCCAGGTGATCGTCTACTTTTAAGACGAGCAATACAAGTATCAATTTCAAAAATATCTAAATTAGATGGAGTAATATTATAATTTGCAGTATAAATAGGTAATTTTGTAACTGGAAAAAAGTTTTCAAGAAGAATCCGTGTACAATCATTCCATGAAGTAAAAAGTTCACCATTATTATAAATACATCCAATATCAGAATATTTTTTACGTCCTCTGCAAATTATATAAACATTTCCCCATGGATCATTTTTATTATTATTAATAAAGCGACGCCAATTTTCTTCTTTAAATTTGAGAATAAGTTTTTTATATTGATTAGTATAAATCCGAAGTTCATTAGGAAATAGAACAGCATTATTATCATTTCTACGACGAGCTTTTTGTAATTGACGTCTAAGTCTTCTAACTTTTCTGCGCATAATATTAAGTTCGGAATTCCACCAGGCAATCTTTTTAGGAGTTCTTTGTGATTTACGTCCTAAAATTTGATCACATACTTGTTGGACCATTAGACGAATAGAAGATACATGAGAGTCTAATGGTAATTCTAAAATGTTAATTAGAAGTTGTTCAGAAGCATTAATTAATTCATCACGAAATAAGCGCCAATTCACACGAGAAGTATTCCAAGTAGGTATTTGATTAATATTTTCATTAGAATTATGGGTAATATAATTAACTGTAATATCAATTATATTATGATCACTAAGGTCCCATTCAATAATTTTCCAGTTAAATTCTGCCCAATTAGAAGCAGCTTCATTAGTAAATGAAATATCAATATCACTTTGTGCACTATGATTATCAAAAGTATAAATATCACAGGATTGATTAAGTATATAAATTCGATTGTTAGACATCCAATCACTTAATAAAATGCCTCGTTCATAATTTAGATTTGAATTATGTTCAGATAACTTGCTAAACCACATAGGAAATACAGCATTAGCATCAATTCCAAAAATAACAGGTCTCTTATTAGCTAGTAATAATACTGCATCAAGATATTGAAGATATGGTTCTAATTCAGCATTAAATTGACAATATACCGAGGTTAAGAAAATTGAACCAAAACTACCAGTAATATTAATGCATACTCCAAATTCAGTAATAAGAGATTCAATAGGCATACAAATGATATTTGGATCATCAATGATAATAGCTGCTTTCTTATTAATATTAGAAAAAACTTTCATTCCAGAAGGAAGTCCAGTAATTCTTTTAAATCTGTCTAAATAAGGTTCTTGAAGAATTGCAAATTTGTGGCCAGAATCACGTATGCGAACTCCGAGCTCGATGGTAGCAGCTCGGCCACGACCGAAATTAGCTTGTAAAAAACTAAACATTAATGTTTATCTTGCACGCTAGCTAATACTTGTTTATAAATAGGACAATTTTCTGAAATCATAAAATGATCACAAGGAAGTCCTTTGAATTGACAATTTCTGCAATTAACTTATTTAGTACACTCTCTTGCACGATGACCATTTTATCCACATTGACGGCAAGTATAATCCTTTTGTTGACATCGGGTAATTACATGATCGAATCCAAAGCATTTATAACATGCATGAATTGATTCTAATAATCGACATCGGAAAGAGAACCATTTAATATATAAATATCCAGAATCATCAAATATAGCTTTAGCCTTATCAGGTTTTTGGTTTTTCTTGATATTTAAACCAGATTCTGCAAATTTTTTATGTTGAACCACTTTCCACATTTCATTTTTAGAAGGAGTTCGAATAATTGCTCCACCTTTCTTTTTTAATTCACGAATTTCATGTACTCTTACACCAAGTTCAGGCGCTACTTCTTTTATAATTCTTTCGGCAATTTGTTTACCAGTAATTTCAGGATTATTACTGGTTAAAACCGCTGACCAAGTCTCATTAGGTTTTCTAGTCTTAGGCATCAAAGGTATTTTAATAGGGACAATAGGCTTTGTTATAATTTCAGTAGTTTTGGCAACAACATTAGAATAAAGTAAATCCTTTTTTAACTTCATAATTTCATTTGATTTGTTCATCATAACTTTGTCAAACTTAATAGTAATATCAGATTTAACATAATGCAGATCCTTCTTCATATTAGCATTTCATTCAATAAATAGCACAAAGTAATACAGACAAGCGTAAATCCACCAAATCCTTGAAAGAATGTAAGTAGAAAATCCACATTGATTCCAAGAAACAGTATGTCCTTACTTAAAAGGGCACGCAATAAACATGAATCAATAAATGGCAAAGTCCAATATGTAAAGAGAGGTTGATAAACAGATACGCAACAAGGACGTTTGATTCCAGCACAAGTTCTTCTTATTAATATTTTTTAAAAATTTCCGAAAAGTTCAAACACACAAAAACACGTCTGATCACAACGAGTGCTAGAAGCAAACTGATTTAAGTAGGAATTTGACTTGACAACTTATTTTCGCCATTATTATGTATATTATACATTTCTGCATAGGAATAAGCTTTGAGTTATTTCCGCCGCTTAGAAACTTGTTTAATTTCATACATTTTAATTTTCAATAGGGATAGTGGGCATCTGTCTTTTGAAGTTGGGTACGGCGTTATTAAGTATATGATACATTTATTTATCGTAATAATGCTTGGTCTTGGTGACTGCCGCCGTTTTGAAGTTTTCATGATTTTCAATAAATTTTTTTTATATGTGCATAGTTCATTTTTGTTCTAATTTGTGTTTTAGATTCAATATGTATTATTTATACAAATATTTATGCATTGGAATAAGCCTTGAGTTATTTCCGCAGCGACGACAGACGTCTTCTTTGGCCCTGCATTCCGCGACTATATGGTCAAAGCCCAGACAACGGAAGCAACCCATAACCGGCTCAAAATCCCTCACCCTAAATGAAAACCACTTAACGTAGCATCGTCCGACATCCAAGAGGGCTTGCATGGCCAGGCCAGCACCCTCCAGGACAACATTCACTGATCCGTCAGCGTTTACAACCCAGGGCCGGCTCGCCATACGGACACCTTTCTTAAAGGCTTCAAGTGACATAGTCTCCTTGAGATTCATCTCATACAGATCACCCATGAACTCGTCAGGAGTAATCTGCGAGTGAAAGCCCTGTACGACAACCTTTGGCCCCAGTTTGTCATTCACTCTCACTTCCAATCCCACTTCGACGAACTTTGTATTCTCCACTATCTTCTTCCGCTCTGCTACAGAAGGGGTGCGGATAATCGCGCCTCCATCCCGTAGAGGTTTAACCTCGTGGACACGCACACACAGAGTAGGACCTACCTAGGACGTTGGCACTGCCAACGTGGAACCCCTCTTGCGTGCGCCCACCGGCGGAACCGGCATCTGTTTGCTCTGAACATGCCTAGCATATTCACCAGCCTCCAGACGCCCCCTCAGGCGATCGTTCTCCGCAATCAGCGAGAACAACAACACCTCGTACTCACTGGTGTAGTCTATAAAGCTACAGATCAGAGAGCCCGAGACATTCGCACCTACCGCGGCCTTCAGAATATCTTCTGAGATACCCTACATCTTCTCTACTGAAGTTTTCTTACTCGCCGAACACGAGGGAACGTTTGCCTCTGCGGCAAGGGGGTCAACCTCTCTCACACCTGGAACAACAAAACTATGCTCCACCCCATTCACACTTATGGTTCTCTGAGTAACGCTCACGTTTCCCTGAGAGCCACCCAAATCTCTCTCTGATCCAGCAATAACAGTCGCCAAAGAGGTTGCCCGCCTCAACCCCTGCTTCCCCTGGATCGACCTAGTTCTTGCCCTCGTACAAACTGATGATTCAGAGGCCTGCAACATGTCATCATCAGATAACACGGCACGTGCCCCCGCACTCACCTCGTCAACCGGCTTCTTCTTCCTCGGCGGCATATCACCAGATGGTGGTCCCGTTACCTTTTAAGGCAACGCACAGGCACACACACGAGCGAAGTACCGTACGGGCGCCGAAAATGTTCTTCACACACACGCACTTGTTGACAAAAATCAACAGCGAAAATCACGCACAAAGAAGAACGCGCAATAATGTAAACAAGTTACAGTAATATTTACCGTAACTTATGCTCACACAAAAATGTAAACAAGTTACAGTAATGTTTACTGCAACTTATGCTCACACGCAAAACTTGTAAACAAGTCACCGTTACACTTTAACCGTTACTTGAAGTTTTATTGCCAGCGCAATGGTCCGCGAACACGTCTGCTCAACTCGACGTCTCGCAAACAACTTAGGAATTTGACTTAACAATTTATTTTCGCCATTATTATGTATATTATACATTTCTGCATAGGAATAAGCCTTAAGTTGTTTCCGCCGCTTAGAAACTTGTTTAATTTCATACATTTTAATTTTCAATAGGGATAGTAGGAATCTGTCTTTTGAAGTTGTGTGCGGCGTTATTAAGTATATGATACATTTATTTATCGTAATACTGCTTGGTCTTGATGACTGCCGCCGTTTTGAAGTTTTCATGATTTTCAATAAATTTTTTTTATATGTGCATAGTTCATTTTTGTTCTAATTTGTGTTTTAGATTCAATATGTATTATTTATACAAATATTTATGCATTGGAATAAGCCTTGAGTTATTTCCGCAGCGACGACAGACGTCTTCTTAGGCCCTGCATTCCGCGACTATATGGTCAAAGCCCAGACAACGGAAGCAACCCATAACCGGCTCAAAATCCCTCACCCTAAATGAAAACCACTTAACGTAGCATCGTCCGACATCCAAGAGGGCTTGCATGGCCAGGCCAGCACCCTCCAGGACAACATTCACTGATCCGTCAGCGTTTACAACCCATGGCCGGCTCGCCATACGGACACCTTTCTTAAAGGCTTCAAGGGACATAGTCTCCTTGAGATTCATCTCATGCAGATCACCCAAGAACTCTTCAGGAGTAATCTGCGAGTGAAAGCCCTGTACGACAACCTTTGGCCCCAGTTTGTCATTCACTCTCACTTCCAATCCTACTTCGACGAACTTTGTATTCTCCACTATCTTCTTCCGCTCTGCTACAGAAGGGGTGCGGATAATCGCGCCTCCATCCCGTAGAGGTTTAACCTCGTGGACACGCACACACAGAGTAGGACCTACCTCTTTCACTACCTTCTCGACCACGTCCTTTGCAGCCTTGCTGCGGACGACCAAGGACCAGGTCTCAACCGGTCGGGGTATCTCCAGGGTAGATGGCACTGCCAACGTGTAACCCCTCTTGCGTGCGCCCACCGGCGGAACCGGCATCTGTTTGCTCTGAATATGCCTAGCATATTCACCAGCCTCCAGACGCCCCCTCAGGCGATCGTTCTCCGCAATCAGCGAGAACAACAACACCTCGTACTCACTGGTGTAGTCTATAAAGCTACAGATCAGAGAGCCCGAGACATTCGCACCTACCGCGGCCTTCAGAATATCTTCTGAGATACCCTTCATCTTCTCTACTGAAGTTTTCTTACTCGCCGAACACGAGGGAACGTTTGCCTCTGCGGCAAGGGGGTCAACCTCTCTCACACCTGGAACAATAAAACTATGCTCCACCCCATTCACACTTATGGTTCTCTGAGTAACGCTCACGTTTCCCTGAGAGCCACCCAAATCTCTCTCTGATCCAGCAGTAACAGTCGCCAAAGAGGTTGCCCGCCTCAACCCCTGCTTCCCCTGGATCGACCTAGTTCTTGCCCTCGTACAAACTGATGATTCAGAGGCCTGCAACATGTCATCATCAGATAACACGGCACGTGCCCCCGCACTCACCTCGTCAACCGGCTTCTTCTTCCTCGGCGGCATATCACCAGATGGTGGTCCCGTTACCTTTTAAGGCAACGCACAGGCACACACACGAGCGAAGTACCGTACGGGCGCCGAAAATGTTCTTCACACACACGCACTTGTTGACAAAAATCAACAGCGAAAATCACGCACAAAGAAGAACGCGCAATAATGTAAACAAGTTACAGTAAAATTTACCGTAACTTATGCTCACACAAAAATGTAAACAAGTTACAGTAATGTTTACTGCAACTTATGCTCACACGCAAAACTTGTAAACAAGTCACCGTTACACTTTAACCGTTACTTGAAGTTTTATTGCCAGCGCAATGGTCCGCGAACACGTCTGCTCAACTCGACGTCTCGCAAACAACTTAGGAATTTGACTTAACAATTTATTTTCGCCATTATTATGTATATTATACATTTCTGCATAGGAATAAGCCTTAAGTTGTTTCCACCGCTTAGAAACTTGTTTAATTTCATATATTTTAATTTTCAATATGGATAGTGGGCATCTGTCTTTTGAAGTTGGGTACGGCGTTATTAAGTATATGATACATTTATTTATCGTAATAATGCTTGGTCTTGGTGACTGCCGCCGTTTTGAAGTTTTCATGATTTTCAATAAATTTTTTTTATATGTGCATAGTTCATTTTTGTTCTAATTTGTGTTTTAGATTCAATATGTATTATTTATACAAATATTTATGCATTGGAATAAGCCTTGAGTTATTTCCGCAGCGACGACAGACGTCTTCTTAGGCCCTGCATTCCGCGACTATATGGTCAAAGCCCAGACAACGGAAGCAACCCATAACCGGCTCAAAATCCCTCACCCTAAATGAAAACCACTTAACGTAGCAGCGTCCGACATCCAAGAGGGCTTGCATGGCCAGGCCAGCACCCTCCAGGACAACATTCACTGATCCGTCAGCGTTTACAACCCATGGCCGGCTCGCCATACGGACACCTTTCTTAAAGGCTTCAAGGGACATAGTCTCCTTGAGATTCATCTCATGCAGATCACCCAAGAACTCTTCAGGAGTAATCTGCGAGTGAAAGCCCTGTACGACAACCTTTGGCCCCAGTTTGTCATTCACTCTCACTTCCAATCCTACTTCGACGAACTTTGTATTCTCCACTATCTTCTTCCGCTCTGCTACAGAAGGGGTGCGGATAATCGCGCCTCCATCCCGTAGAGGTTTAACCTCGTGGACACGCACACACAGAGTAGGACCTACCTCTTTCACTACCTTCTCGACCACGTCCTTTGCAGCCTTGCTGCGGACGACCAAGGACCAGGTCTCAACCGGTCGGGGTATCTCCAGGGTAGATGGCACTGCCAACGTGGAACCCCTCTTGCGTGCGCCCACCGGCGGAACCGGCATCTGTTTGCTCTGAACATGCCTAGCATATTCACCAGCCTCCAGACGCCCCCTCAGGCGATCGTTCTCCGCAATCAGCGAGAACAACAACACCTCGTACTCACTGGTGTAGTCTATAAAGCTACAGATCAGAGAGCCCGAGACATTCGCACCTACCGCGGCCTTCAGAATATCTTCTGAGATACCCTACATCTTCTCTACTGAAGTTTTCTTACTCGCCGAACACGAGGGAACGTTTGCCTCTGCGGCAAGGGGTCAACCTCTCTCACACCTGGAACAACAAAACTATGCTCCACCCCATTCACACTTATGGTTCTCTGAGTAACGCTCACGTTTCCCTGAGAGCCACCCAAATCTCTCTCTGATCCAGCAGTAACAGTCGCCAAAGAGGTTGCCCGCCTCAACCCCTGCTTCCCCTGGATCGACCTAGTTCTTGCCCTCGTACAAACTGATGATTCAGAGGCCTGCAACATGTCATCATCAGATAACACGGCACGTGCCCCCGCACTCACCTCGTCAACCGGCTTCTTCTTCCTCGGCGGCATATCACCAGATGGTGGTCCCGTTACCTTTTAAGGCAACGCACAGGCACACACACGAGCGAAGTACCGTACGGGCGCCGAAAATGTTCTTCACACACACGCACTTGTTGACAAAAATCAACAGCGAAAATCACGCACAAAGAAGAACGCGCAATAATGTAAACAAGTTACAGTAAAATTTACCGTAACTTATGCTCACACAAAAATGTAAACAAGTTACAGTAATGTTTACTGCAACTTATGCTCACACGCAAAACTTGTAAACAAGTCACCGTTACACTTTAACCGTTACTTGAAGTTTTATTGCCAGCGCAATGGTCCGCGAACACGTCTGCTCAACTCGACGTCTCGCAAACAACTTAGGAATTTGACTTAACAATTTATTTTCGCCATTATTATGTATATTATACATTTCTGCATAGGAATAAGCCTTAAGTTGTTTCCACCGCTTAGAAACTTGTTTAATTTCATATATTTTAATTTTCAATATGGATAGTGGGCATCTGTCTTTTGAAGTTGGGTACGGCGTTATTAAGTATATGATACATTTATTTATCGTAATAATGCTTGGTCTTGGTGACTGCCGCCGTTTTGAAGTTTTCATGATTTTCAATAAATTTTTTTTATATGTGCATAGTTCATTTTTGTTCTAATTTGTGTTTTAGATTCAATATGTATTATTTATACAAATATTTATGCATTGGAATAAGCCTTGAGTTATTTCCGCAGCGACGACAGACGTCTTCTTTGGCCCTGCATTCCGCGACTATATGGTCAAAGCCCAGACAACGGAAGCAACCCATAACCGGCTCAAAATCCCTCACCCTAAATGAAAACCACTTAACGTAGCAGCGTCCGACATCCAAGAGGGCTTGCATGGCCAGGCCAGCACCCTCCAGGACAACATTCACTGATCCGTCAGCGTTTACAACCCATGGCCGGCTCGCCATACGGACACCTTTCTTAAAGGCTTCAAGGGACATAGTCTCCTTGAGATTCATCTCATGCAGATCACCCAAGAACTCTTCAGGAGTAATCTGCGAGTGAAAGCCCTGTACGACAACCTTTGGCCCCAGTTTGTCATTCACTCTCACTTCCAATCCTACTTCGACGAACTTTGTATTCTCCACTATCTTCTTCCGCTCTGCTACAGAAGGGGTGCGGATAATCGCGCCTCCATCCCGTAGAGGTTTAACCTCGTGGACACGCACACACAGAGTAGGACCTACCTCTTTCACTACCTTCTCGACCACGTCCTTTGCAGCCTTGCTGCGGACGACCAAGGACCAGGTCTCAACCGGTCGGGGTATCTCCAGGGTAGATGGCACTGCCAACGTGTAACCCCTCTTGCGTGCGCCCACCGGCGGAACCGGCATCTGTTTGCTCTGAATATGCCTAGCATGTTCGCCAGCCTCCAGACGCCCCCTCAGGCGATCTTTCTCCGCAATCAGCGAGAACAACAACACCTCGTACTCACTGGTGTAGTCTGTAAAGCTACAGATCAGAGAGCCCGAGACATTCGCACCTACCGCGGCCCTCAGAATATCTTCTGAGATACCCTTCATCTTCTCTACTGAAGTCTTCTTACTCGCCGAACACGAGGGAACGTTTGCCTCTGCGGCAAGGGGGTCAACCTCTCTCACACCTGGAACAACAAAACTATGCTCCACCCCATTCACACTTATGGTTCTCTGAGTAACGCTCACGTTTCCCTGAGAGCCACCCAAATCTCTCTCTGATCCAGCAGTAACAGTCGCCAAAGAGGTTGCCCGCCTCAACCCCTGCTTCCCCTGGATCGACCTAGTTCTTGCCCTCGTACAAACTGATGATTCAGAGGCCTGCAACATGTCATCATCAGATAACACGGCACGTGCCCCCGCACTCACCTCGTCAACCGGCTTCTTCTTCCTCGGCGGCATATCACCAGATGGTGGTCCCGTTACCTTTTAAGGCAACGCACAGGACACACACGAGCGAAGTACCGTACGGGCGCCGAAAATGTTCTTCACACACACGCACTTGTTGACAAAAATCAACAGCGAAAATCACGCACAAAGAAGAACGCGCAATAATGTAAACAAGTTACAGTAAAATTTACCGTAACTTATGCTCACACAAAAATGTAAACAAGTTACAGTAATGTTTACCGCAACTTATGCTCAAACGCAAAACTTGTAAACAAGTCACCGTTACATTTTAACCGTTACTTGAAGTTTTATTGCCAGCGCAATGGTCCGCGAACACGTCTGCTCAACTCAACGTCTCGCAAACAACGTAGGAATTTGACTTAACAATTTATTTTCGCCATTATTATGTATATTATACATTTGTGCATAGGAATAAGCCTTGAGTTGTTTCCGCCGCTTAGAAACTTGTTTAATTTCATACATTTTAATTTTCAATAGGGATAGTAGGAATCTGTCTTTTGAAGTTGTGTTCGGCATTATTAAGTATATGATACATTTATTTATCGTAATACTGCTTGGTCTTGGAGACTGCCGTCGTTTTGAAGTTTTCATGATTTTCAATAAATTTTACTTAAATGTACATAGTTCATTTTTATTCTAATTTGCGATTTAGATTCAATATGTATTATTAATACATAAAATTTAAAAGGTATGAATTTGACTTAATAATTTATTTTCGCCATTATTATGTATATTATACATTTGAGCATAGGAATAAGCTTTGAGTTATTTCCGCCGCTTAGAAACTTGTTTAATTTCATATATTTTAATTTTCAATAGGGATAGTAGGAATCTGTCTTTTGAAGTTGTGTGCGGCGTTATTAAGTATATGATACATTTATTTATCGTAATACTGCTTGGTCTTGATGACTGCCGCCGTTTTGAAGTTTTCATGATTTTCAATACATTTTTTTATATGTGCATAGTTCATTTTTGTTCTAATTTGTGTTTTAGATTCAATATGTATTATTTATACAAATATTTATGCATTGGAATAAGCCTTGAGTTATTTCCGCAGCGACGACAGACGTCTTCTTTGGCCCTGCATTCCGCGACTATATGGTCAAAGCCCAGACAACGGAAGCAACCCATAACCGGCTCAAAATCCCTCACCCTAAATGAAAACCACTTAACGTAGCAGCGTCCGACATCCAAGAGGGCTTGCATGGCCAGGCCAGCACCCTCCAGGACAACATTCACTGATCCGTCAGCGTTTACAACCCATGGCCGGCTCGCCATACGGACACCTTTCTTAAAGGCTTCAAGGGACATAGTCTCCTTGAGATTCATCTCATGCAGATCACCCAAGAACTCTTCAGGAGTAATCTGCGAGTGAAAGCCCTGTACGACAACCTTTGGCCCCAGTTTGTCATTCACTCTCACTTCCAATCCTACTTCGACGAACTTTGTATTCTCCACTATCTTCTTCCGCTCTGCTACAGAAGGGGTGCGGATAATCGCGCCTCCATCCCGTAGAGGTTTAACCTCGTGGACACGCACACACAGAGTAGGACCTACCTCTTTCACTACCTTCTCGACCACGTCCTTTGCAGCCTTGCTGCGGACGACCAAGGACCAGGTCTCAACCGGTCGGGGTATCTCCAGGGTAGATGGCACTGCCAACGTGGAACCCCTCTTGCGTGCGCCCACCGGCGGAACCGGCATCTGTTTGCTCTGAACATGCCTAGCATATTCACCAGCCTCCAGACGCCCCCTCAGGCGATCGTTCTCCGCAATCAGCGAGAACAACAACACCTCGTACTCACTGGTGTAGTCTATAAAGCTACAGATCAGAGAGCCCGAGACATTCGCACCTACCGCGGCCTTCAGAATATCTTCTGAGATACCCTACATCTTCTCTACTGAAGTTTTCTTACTCGCCGAACACGAGGGAACGTTTGCCTCTGCGGCAAGGGGGTCAACCTCTCTCACACCTGGAACAACAAAACTATGCTCCACCCCATTCACACTTATGGTTCTCTGAGTAACGCTCACGTTTCCCTGAGAGCCACCCAAATCTCTCTCTGATCCAGCAGTAACAGTCGCCAAAGAGGTTGCCCGCCTCAACCCCTGCTTCCCCTGGATCGACCTAGTTCTTGCCCTCGTACAAACTGATGATTCAGAGGCCTGCAACATGTCATCATCAGATAACACGGCACGTGCCCCCGCACTCACCTCGTCAACCGGCTTCTTCTTCCTCGGCGGCATATCACCAGATGGTGGTCCCGTTACCTTTTAAGGCAACGCACAGGCACACACGAGCGAAGTACCGTACGGGCGCCGAAAATGTTCTTCACACACACGCACTTGTTGACAAAAAGCAACAGCGAAAATCACGCACAAAGAAGAACGCGCAATAATGTAAACAAGTTACAGTAAAATTTACCGTAACTTATGCTCACACAAAAATGTAAACAAGTTACAGTAATGTTTACTGCAACTTATGCTCACACGCAAAACTTGTAAACAAGTCACCGTTACACTTTAACCGTTACTTGAAGTTTTATTGCCAGCGCAATGGTCCGCGAACACGTCTGCTCAACTCGACGTCTCGCAAACAACTTAGGAATTTGACTTAACAATTTATTTTCGCCATTATTATGTATATTATACATTTCTGCATAGGAATAAGCCTTAAGTTGTTTCCACCGCTTAGAAACTTGTTTAATTTCATATATTTTAATTTTCAATATGGATAGTGGGCATCTGTCTTTTGAAGTTGTGTGCGGCGTTATTAAGTATATGATACATTTATTTATCGTAATACTGCTTGGTCTTGATGACTGCCGCCGTTTTGAAGTTTTCATGATTTTCAATAAATTTTTTTTGTATGTGCATAGTTCATTTTTGTTCTAATTTGTGTTTTAGATTCAATATGTATTATTTATACAAATATTTATGCATTGGAATAAGCCTTGAGTTATTTCCGCAGCGACGACAGACGTCTTCTTTGGCCCTGCATTCCGCGACTATATGGTCAAAGCCCAGACAACGGAAGCAACCCATAACCGGCTCAAAATCCCTCACCCTAAATGAAAACCACTTAACGTAGCAGCGTCCGACATCCAAGAGGGCTTGCATGGCCAGGCCAGCACCCTCCAGGACAACATTCACTGATCCGTCAGCGTTTACAACCCATGGCCGGCTCGCCATACGGACACCTTTCTTAAAGGCTTCAAGGGACATAGTCTCCTTGAGATTCATCTCATGCAGATCACCCAAGAACTCTTCAGGAGTAATCTGCGAGTGAAAGCCCTGTACGACAACCTTTGGCCCCAGTTTGTCATTCACTCTCACTTCCAATCCTACTTCGACGAACTTTGTATTCTCCACTATCTTCTTCCGCTCTGCTACAGAAGGGGTGCGGATAATCGCGCCTCCATCCCGTAGAGGTTTAACCTCGTGGACACGCACACACAGAGTAGGACCTACCTCTTTCACTACCTTCTCGACCACGTCCTTTGCAGCCTTGCTGCGGACGACCAAGGACCAGGTCTCAACCGGTCGGGGTATCTCCAGGGTAGATGGCACTGCCAACGTGTAACCCCTCTTGCGTGCGCCCACCGGCGGAACCGGCATCTGTTTGCTCTGAATATGCCTAGCATGTTCGCCAGCCTCCAGACGCCCCCTCAGGCGATCTTTCTCCGCAATCAGCGAGAACAACAACACCTCGTACTCACTGGTGTAGTCTGTAAAGCTACAGATCAGAGAGCCCGAGACATTCGCACCTACCGCGGCCCTCAGAATATCTTCTGAGATACCCTTCATCTTCTCTACTGAAGTTTTCTTACTCGCCGAACACGAGGGAACGTTTGCCTCTGCGGCAAGGGGGTCAACCTCTCTCACACCTGGAACAACAAAACTATGCTCCACCCCATTCACACTTATGGTTCTCTGAGTAACGCTCACGTTTCCCTGAGAGCCACCCAAATCTCTCTCTGATCCAGCAGTAACAGTCGCCAAAGAGGTTGCCCGCCTCAACCCCTGCTTCCCCTGGATCGACCTAGTTCTTGCCCTCGTACAAACTGATGATTCAGAGGCCTGCAACATGTCATCATCAGATAACACGGCACGTGCCCCCGCACTCACCTCGTCAACCGGCTTCTTCTTCCTCGGCGGCATATCACCAGATGGTGGTCCCGTTACCTTTTAAGGCAACGCACAGGCACACACACGAGCGAAGTACCGTACGGGCGCCGAAAATGTTCTTCACACACACGCACTTGTTGACAAAAATCAACAGCGAAAATCACGCACAAAGAAGAACGCGCAATAATGTAAACAAGTTACAGTAAAATTTACCGTAACTTATGCTCACACAAAAATGTAAACAAGTTACAGTAATGTTTACCGCAACTTATGCTCAAACGCAAAACTTGTAAACAAGTCACCGTTACACTTTAACCGTTACTTGAAGTTTTATTGCCAGCGCAATGGTCCGCGAACACGTCTGCTCAACTCAACGTCTCGCAAACAACGTAGGAATTTGACTTAACAATTTATTTTCGCCATTATTATGTATATTATACATTTGTGCATAGGAATAAGCCTTGAGTTGTTTCCGCCGCTTAGAAACTTGTTTAATTTCATACATTTTAATTTTCAATAGGGATAGTAGGAATCTGTCTTTTGAAGTTGTGTTCGGCATTATTAAGTATATGATACATTTATTTATCGTAATACTGCTTGGTCTTGGAGACTGCCGTCGTTTTGAAGTTTTCATGATTTTCAATAAATTTTACTTAAATGTACATAGTTCATTTTTATTCTAATTTGCGATTTAGATTCAATATGTATTATTAATACATAAAATTTAAAAGGTATGAATTTGACTTAATAATTTATTTTCGCCATTATTATGTATATTATACATTTGAGCATAGGAATAAGCTTTGAGTTATTTCCGCCGCTTAGAAACTTGTTTAATTTCATATATTTTAATTTTCAATAGGGATAGTAGGAATCTGTCTTTTGAAGTTGTGTGCGGCGTTATTAAGTATATGATACATTTATTTATCGTAATACTGCTTGGTCTTGATGACTGCCGCCGTTTTGAAGTTTTCATGATTTTCAATACATTTTTTTTATATGTGCATAGTTCATTTTTGTTCTAATTTGTGTTTTAGATTCAATATGTATTATTTATACAAATATTTATGCATTGGAATAAGCCTTGAGTTATTTCCGCAGCGACGACAGACGTCTTCTTTGGCCCTGCATTCCGCGACTATATGGTCAAAGCCCAGACAACGGAAGCAACCCATAACCGGCTCAAAATCCCTCACTCTAAATGAAAACCACTTAACGTAGCATCGTCCGACATCCAAGACGGCTTGCATGGCCAGGCCAGCACCCTCCAGGACAACATTCACTGATCCGTCAGCGTTTACAACCCATGGCCGGCTCGCCATACGGACACCTTTCTTAAAGGCTTCAAGGGACATAGTCTCCTTGAGATTCATCTCATGCAGATCACCCAAGAACTCTTCAGGAGTAATCTGCGAGTGAAAGCCCTGTACGACAACCTTTGGCCCCAGTTTGTCATTCACTCTCACTTCCAATCCTACTTCGACGAACTTTGTATTCTGCACTATCTTCTTCCGCTCTGCTACAGAAGGGGTGCGGATAATCGCGCCTCCATCCCGTAGAGGTTTAACCTCGTGGACACGCACACACAGAGTAGGACCTACCTCTTTCACTACCTTCTCGACCACGTCCTTTGCAGCCTTGCTGCGGACGACCAAGGACCAGGTCTCAACCGGTCGGGGTATCTCCAGGGTAGATGGCACTGCCAACGTGGAACCCCTCTTGCGTGCGCCCACCGGCGGAACCGGCATCTGTTTGCTCTGAATATGCCTAGCATATTCACCAGCCTCCAGACGCCCCCTCAGGCGATCGTTCTCCGCAATCAGCGAGAACAACAACACCTCGTACTCACTGGTGTAGTCTATAAAGCTACAGATCAGAGAGCCCGAGACATTCGCACCTACCGCGGCCTTCAGAATATCTTCTGAGATACCCTTCATCTTCTCTACTGAAGTTTTCTTACTCGCCGAACACGAGGGAACGTTTGCCTCTGCGGCAAGGGGGTCAACCTCTCTCACACCTGGAACAACAAAACTATGCTCCACCCCATTCACACTTATGGTTCTCTGAGTAACGCTCACGTTTCCCTGAGAGCCACCCAAATCTCTCTCTGATCCAGCAGTAACAGTCGCCAAAGAGGTTGCCCGCCTCAACCCCTGCTTCCCCTGGATCGACCTAGTTCTTGCCCTCGTACAAACTGATGATTCAGAGGCCTGCAACATGTCATCATCAGATAACACGGCACGTGCCCCCGCACTCACCTCGTCAACCGGGTTCTTCTTCCTCGGCGGCATATCACCAGATGGTGGTCCCGTTACCTTTTAAGGCAACGCACAGGCACACACACGAGCGAAGTACCGTACGGGCGCCGAAAATGTTCTTCACACACACGCACTTGTTGACAAAAATCAACAGCGAAAATCACGCACAAAGAAGAACGCGCAATAATGTAAACAAGTTACAGTAAAATTTACCGTAACTTATGCTCACACAAAAATGTAAACAAGTTACAGTAATGTTTACTGCAACTTATGCTCACACGCAAAACTTGTAAACAAGTCACCGTTACACTTTAACCGTTACTTGAAGTTTTATTGCCAGCGCAATAGTCCGCGAACACGTCTGCTCAACTCGACGTCTCGCAAACAACTTAGGAATTTGACTTAACAATTTATTTTCGCCATTATTATGTATATTATACATTTCTGCATAGGAATAAGCCTTAAGTTGTTTCCGCCGCTTAGAAACTTGTTTAATTTCATATATTTTAATTTTCAATATGGATAGTGGGAATCTGTCTTTTGAAGTTGGGTACGGCGTTATTAAGTATATGATACATTTATTTATCGTAATAATGCTTGGTCTTGGTGACTGCCGCCGTTTTGAAGTTTTCATGATTTTCAATAAATTTTTTTATATGTGCATAGTTCATATTTGTTCTAATTTGTCTTTTAGATTCAATATGTATTATTTATACAAATATTTATGCATTGGAATAAGCCTTGAGTTATTTCCGCAGCGAGGACAGACGTCTTCTTAGGCCCTGCATTCCGCGACTATATGGTCAAAGCCCAGACAACGGAAGCAACCCATAACCGGCTCAAAATCCCTCACCCTAAATGTAGCATCGTCCGACATCCAAGAGGGCTTGCATGGCCAGGCCAGCACCCTCCAGGACAACATTCACTGATCCGTCAGCGTTTACAACCCATGGCCGGCTCGCCATACGGACACCTTTCTTAAAGGCTTCAAGGGACATAGTCTCCTTGAGATTCATCTCATGCAGATCACCCATGAACTCGTCAGGAGTAATCTGCGAGTGAAAGCCCTGTACGACAACCTTTGGCCCCAGTTTGTCATTCACTCTCACTTCCAATGCAACTTCGACGAACTTTGTATTCTCCACTATCTTCCTCCGCTCTGCTACAGAAGGGGTGCGGATAATCGCGCCTCCATCCCGTAGAGGTTTAACCTCGTGGACACGCACACACAGAGTAGGACCTACCTCTTTCACTACCTTCTCGACCACGTCCTTTGCAGCCTTGCTGCGGACGACCAAGGACCAGGTCTCAACCGGTCGGGGTATCTCCAGGGTAGATGGCACTGCCAACGTGGAACCCCTCTTGCGTGCGCCCACCGGCGGAACCGGCATCTGTTTGCTCTGAACATGCCTAGCATATTCACCAGCCTCCAGACGCCCCCTCAGGCGATCGTTCTCCGCAATCAGCGAGAACAACAACACCTCGTACTCACTGGTGTAGTCTATAAAGCTACAGATCAGAGAGCCCGAGACATTCGCACCTACCGCGGCCTTCAGAATATCTTCTGAGATACCCTTCATCTTCTCTACTGAAGTTTTCTTACTCGCCGAACACGAGGGAACGTTTGCCTCTGCGGCAAGGGGGTCAACCTCTCTCACACCTGGAACAACAAAACTATGCTCCACCCCATTCACACTTATGGTTCTCTGAGTAACGCTCACGTTTCCCTGAGAGCCACCCAAATCTCTCTCTGATCCAGCAGTAACAGTCGCCAAAGAGGTTGCCCGCCTCAACCCCTGCTTCCCCTGGATCGACCTAGTTCTTGCCCTCGTACAAACTGATGATTCAGAGGCCTGCAACATGTCATCATCAGATAACACGGCACGTGCCCCCGCACTCACCTCGTCAACCGGCTTCTTCTTCCTCGGCGGCATATCACCAGATGGTGGTCCCTTTACCTTTTAAGGCAACGCACAGGCACACACACGAGCGAAGTACCGTACGGGCGCCGAAAATGTTCTTCACACACACGCACTTGCTGACAAAAATCAACAGCGAAAATCACGCACAAAGAAGAACGCGCAATAATGTAAACAAGTTACAGTAAAATTTACCGTAACTTATGCTCACACAAAAATGTAAACAAGTTACAGTAATGTTTACCGCAACTTATGCTCAAACGCAAAACTTGTAAACAAGTCACCATTACACTTTAACCGTTACTTGAAGTTTTATTGCCAGCGCAATGGTCCGCGAACACGTCTGCTCAACTCAACGTCTCGCAAACAACGTAGGAATTTGACTTAACAATTTATTTTCGCCATTATTATGTATATTATACATTTGAGCATAGGAATAAGCTTTGAGTTATTTCCGCCGCTTAGAAACTTGTTTAATTTCATATATTTTAATTTTCAATAGGGATAGTAGGAATCTGTCTTTTGAAGTTGTGTGCGGCGTTATTAAGTATATGATACATTTATTTATCGTAATACTGCTTGGTCTTGATGACTGCCGCCGTTTTGAAGTTTTCATGATTTTCAATAAATTTTTTTTATATGTGCATAGTTAATTTTTGTTCTAATTTGTGTTTTAGATTCAATATGTATTATTTATACAAATATTTATGCATTGGAATAAGCCTTGAGTTATTTCCGCAGCGACGACAGACGTCTTCTTTGGCCCTGCATTCCGCGACTATATGGTCAAAGCCCAGACAACGGAAGCAACCCATAACCGGCTCAAAATCCCTCACCCTAAATGAAAACCACTTAACGTAGCATCGTCCGACATCCAAGAGGGCTTGCATGGCCAGGCCAGCACCCTCCAGGACAACATTCACTGATCCGTCAGCGTTTACAACCCATGGCCGGCTCGCCATACGGACACCTTTCTTAAAGGCTTCAAGGGACATAGTCTCCTTGAGATTCATCTCATGCAGATCACCCAAGAACTCTTCAGAAGTAATCTGCGAGTGAAAGCCCTGTACGACAACCTTTGGCCCAGTTTGTCATTCACTCTCACTTCCAATCCTACTTCGACGAACTTTGTATTCTCCACTATCTTCTTCCGCTCTGCGACAGAAGGGGTGCGGATAATCGCGCCTCCATCTCGTAGAGGTTTAACCTCGTGGACACGCACACCCAGAGTAGGACCTACCTCCTTCACTACCTTCTCGACCACGTCCTTTGCAACCTTGCTGCGGACGACCAAGGACCATGTCTCAACCGGTCGGGGTATCTCCAGGGTAGATGGCACTGCCAACGTGGAACCCCTCTTGCGTGCGCCCACCGGCGGAACCGGCATCTGTTTGCTCTGAACATGCCTAGCATGTTCACCAGCCTCCAGACGCCCCCTCAGGCGATCGTTCTCCGCAATCAGCGAGAACAACAACACCTCGTACTCACTGGTGTAGTCTATAAAGCTACAGATCAGAGAGCCCGAGACATTCGCACCTACCGCGGCCTTCAGAATATCTTCTGAGATACCCTTCATCTTCTCTACTGAAGTTTTCTTACTCGCCGAACACGAGGGAACGTTTGCCTCTGCGGCAAGGGGGTCAACCTCTCTCACACCTGGAACAACAAAACTATGCTCCACCCCATTCACACTTATGGCTCTCTGAGTAACGCTCACGTTTCCCTGAGAGCCACCCAAATCTCTCTCTGATCCAGCAGTAACAGTCGCCAAAGAGGTGGCCCTCCTCAACCCCTGCTTCCCCTGGATCGACCTAGTTCTTGCCCTCGTACAAACTGATGATTCAGAGGCCTGCAACATGTCATCATCAGATAACACGGCACGTGCCCCCGCACTCATCTCGTCAACCGGCTTCTTCTTCCTCGGCGGCATATCACCAGATGGTGGTCCCGTTACCTTTTAAGGCAACGCACAGGCACACACACGAGCGAAGAAAATCAACAGCGAAAATCACGCACAAAGAAGAACGCGCAATAATGTAAACAAGTTACAGTAATATTTACCGTAACTTATGCTCACACAAAAATGTAAACAAGTTACAGTAATGTTTACTGCAACTTATGCTCACACGCAAAACTTGTAAACAAGTCACCGTTACACTTTAACCGTTACTTGAAGTTTTATTGCCAGCGCAATGGTCCGCGAACACGTCTGCTCAACTCGACGTCTCGCAAACAACTTAGGAATTTGACTTAACAATTTATTTTCGCCATTATTATGTATATTATACATTTCTGCATAGGAATAAGCCTTAAGTTGTTTTCGCCGCTTAGAAACTTGTTTAATTTCATACATTTTAATTTTCAATAGGGATAGTAGGAATCTGTCTTTTGAAGTTGTGTTCGGCATTATTAAGTATATGATACATTTATTTATCGTAATACTGCTTGGTCTTGGAGACTGCCGTCGTTTTGAAGTTTTCATGATTTTCAATAAATTTTACTTAAATGTACACAGTTCATTTTTATTCTAATTTGCGATTTAGATTCAATATGTATTATTAATACAAAAAATTTAAAAGGTATGAATTTGACTTAATAATTTATTTTCGCCATTATTATGTATATTATACATTTGAGCATAGGAATAAGCTTTGAGTTATTTCCGCCACTTAGAAACTTGTTTAATTTCATATATTTTAATTTTCAATAGGGATAGTAGGCATCTGTCTTTTGAAGTTGTGTGCGGCGTTATTAAGTATATGATACATTTATTTATCGTAATACTGCTTGGTCTTGATGACTGCCGCCGTTTTGAAGTTTTCATGATTTTCAATAAATTTTTTTTATATGTGCATAGTTAATTTTTGTTCTATTTTGTGTTTTAGATTCAATATGTATTATTTATACAAATATTTATGCATTGGAATAAGCCTTGAGTTATTTCCGCAGCGACGACAGACGTCTTCTTTGGCCCTGCATTCCGCGACTATATGGTCAAAGCCCAGACAACGGAAGCAACCCATAACCGGCTCAAAATCCCTCACCCTAAATGAAAACCACTTAACGTAGCATCGTCCGACATCCAAGAGGGCTTGCATGGCCAGGCCAGCACCCTCCAGGACAACATTCACTGATCCGTCAGCGTTTACAACCCATGGCCGGCTCGCCATACGGACACCTTTCTTAAAGGCTTCAAGGGACATAGTCTCCTTGAGATTCATCTCATGCAGATCACCCATGAACTCGTCAGGAGTAATCTGCGAGTGAAAGCCCTGTACGACAACCTTTGGCCCCAGTTTGTCATTCACTCTCACTTCCAATCCTACTTCGCCGAACTTTATATTCTCCACTATATTCTTCCGTTCTGCGACAGAAGGGGTGCGGATAATCGCGCCTCCATCTCGTAGAGGTTTAACCTCGTGGACACGCACACCCAGAGTAGGACCTACCTCCTTCACTACCTTCTCGACCACGTCCTTTGCAACCTTGCTGCGGACGACCAAGGACCATGTCTCAACCGGTCGGGGTATCTCCAGGGTAGATGGCACTGCCAACGTGGAACCCCTCTTGCGTGCGCCCACCGGCGGAACCGGCATCTGTTTGCTCTGAACATGCCTAGCATGTTCACCAGCCTCCAGACGCCCCCTCAGGCGATCGTTCTCCGCAATCAGCGAGAACAACAACACCTCGTACTCACTGGTGTAGTCTATAAGGCTACAGATCAGAGAGCCCGAGACATTCGTACCTACCGCGGCCTTCAGAATATCTTCTGAGATACCCTTCATCTTCTCTACTGAAGTTTTCTTACTCGCCGAACACGAGGGAACGTTTGCCTCTGCGGCAAGGGGGTCAACCTCTCTCACACCTGGAACAACAAAACTATGCTCCACCCCATTCATACTTCTGGCTCTCTGAGTAACGCTCACGTTTCCCTGAGAGCCACCCAAATCTCTCTCTGATCTAGCAGTAACAGTCGCCAAAGAGGTTGCCCGCCTCAACCCCTGCTTCCCCTGGATCGACCTAGTTCTTGCCCTCGTACAAACTGATGATTCAGAGGCCTGCAACATGTCATCATCAGATAACACGGCACGTGCCCCCGCACTCATCTCGTCAACCGGCTTCTTCTTCCTCGGCGGCATATCACCAGATGGTGGTCCCGTTACCTTTTAAGGCAACGCACAGGCACACACACGAGCGAAGAAAATCAACAGCGAAAATCACGCACAAAGAAGAACGCGCAATAATGTAAACAAGTTACAGTAAAATTTACCGTAACTTATGCTCACACAAAAATGTAAACAAGTTACAGTAATGTTTACCGCAACTTATGCTCAAACGCAAAACTTGTAAACAAGTCACCGTTACACTTTAACCGTTACTTGAAGTTTTATTGCCAGCGCAATGGTCCGCGAACACGTCTGCTCAACTCGACGTCTCGCAAACAACTTAGGAATTTGACTTAACAATTTATTTTCGCCATTATTATGTATATTATACATTTCTGCATAGGAATAAGCCTTAAGTTGTTTCCGCCGCTTAGAAACTTGTTTAATTTCATATATTTTAATTTTCAATATGGATAGTAGGAATCTGTCTTTTGAAGTTGTGTGCGGCGTTATTAAGTATATGATACATTTATTTATTATTATTCAATAGGGATAGTAGGAATCTGTCTTTTGAAGTTGTGTTCGGCATTATTAAGTATATGATACATTTATTTATCGTAATACTGCTTGGTCTTGGAGACTGCCGTCGTTTTGAAGTTTTCATGATTTTCAATAAATTTTACTTAAATGTACATAGTTCATTTTTATTCTAATTTGCGATTTAGATTCAATATGTATTATTAATACATAAAATTTAAAAGGTATGAATTTGACTTAATAATTTATTTTCGCCATTATTATGTATATTATACATTTGAGCATAGGAATAAGCTTTGAGTTATTTCCGCCGCTTAGAAACTTGTTTAATTTCATATATTTTAATTTTCAATAGGGATAGTAGGAATCTGTCTTTTGAAGTTGTGTGCGGCGTTATTAAGTATATGATACATTTATTTATCGTAATACTGCTTGGTCTTGATGACTGCCGCCGTTTTGAAGTTTTCATGATTTTCAATAAATTTTTTTTATATGTGCATAGTTCATTTTTGTTCTAATTTGTGTTTTAGATTCAATATGTATTATTTATACAAATATTTATGCATTGGAATAAGCCTTGAGTTATTTCCGCAGCGACGACAGACGTCTTCTTTGGCCCTGCATTCCGCGACTATATGGTCAAAGCCCAGACAACGGAAGCAACCCATAACCGGCTCAAAATCCCTCACCCTAAATGAAAACCACTTAACGTAGCATCGTCCGACATCCAAGAGGGCTTGCATGGCCAGGCCAGCACCCTCCAGGACAACATTCACTGATCCATCAGCGTTTACAACCCATGGCCGGCTCGCCATACGGACACCTTTCTTAAAGGCTTCAAGGGACATAGTCTCCTTGAGATTCATCTCATGCAGATCACCCAAGAACTCTTCAGAAGTAATCTGCGAGTGAAAGCCCTGTACGACAACCTTTGGCCCAGTTTGTCATTCACTCTCACTTCCAATCCTACTTCGACGAACTTTGTATTCTCCACTATCTTCTTCCGCTCTGCGACAGAAGGGGTGCGGATAATCGCGCCTCCATCTCGTAGAGGTTTAACCTCGTGGACACGCACACCCAGAGTAGGACCTACCTCCTTCACTACCTTCTCGACCACGTCCTTTGCAACCTTGCTGCGGACGACCAAGGACCATGTCTCAACCGGTCGGGGTATCTCCAGGGTAGATGGCACTGCCAACGTGGAACCCCTCTTGCGTGCGCCCACCGGCGGAACCGGCATCTGTTTGCTCTGAACATGCCTAGCATGTTCACCAGCCTCCAGACGCCCCCTCAGGCGATCGTTCTCCGCAATCAGCGAGAACAACAACACCTCGTACTCACTGGTGTAGTCTATAAAGCTACAGATCAGAGAGCCCGAGACATTCGCACCTACCGCGGCCTTCAGAATATCTTCTGAGATACCCTTCATCTTCTCTACTGAAGTTTTCTTACTCGCCGAACACGAGGGAACGTTTGCCTCTGCGGCAAGGGGGTCAACCTCTCTCACACCTGGAACAACAAAACTATGCTCCACCCCATTCACACTTATGGCTCTCTGAGTAACGCTCACGTTTCCCTGAGAGCCACCCAAATCTCTCTCTGATGCAGCAGTAACAGTCGCCAAAGAGGTTGCCCTCCTCAACCCCTGCTTCCCCTGGATCGACCTAGTTCTTGCCCTCGTACAAACTGATGATTCAGAGGCCTGCAACATGTCATCATCAGATAACACGGCACGTGCCCCCGCACTCATCTCGTCAACCGGCTTCTTCTTCCTCGGCGGCATATCACCAGATGGTGGTCCCGTTACCTTTTAAGGCAACGCACAGGCACACACACGAGCGAAGAAAATCAACAGCGAAAATCACGCACAAAGAAGAACGCGCAATAATGTAAACAAGTTACAGTAATATTTACCGTAACTTATGCTCACACAAAAATGTAAACAAGTTACAGTAATGTTTACCGCAACTTATGCTCAAACGCAAAACTTGTAAACAAGTCACCGTTACACTTTAACCGTTACTTGAAGTTTTATTGCCAGCGCAATGGTCCGCGAACACGTCTGCTCAACTCGACGTCTCGCAAACAACTTAGGAATTTGACTTAACAATTTATTTTCGCCATTATTATGTATATTATACATTTCTGCATAGGAATAAGCCTTAAGTTGTTTCCGCCGCTTAGAAACTTGTTTAATTTCATATATTTTAATTTTCAATATGGATAGTAGGAATCTGTCTTTTGAAGTTGTGTGCGGCGTTATTAAGTATATGATACATTTATTTATCGTAATACTGCTTGGTCTTGATGACTGCCGCCGTTTTGAAGTTTTCATGATTTTCAATAAATTTTTTTTGTATGTGCATAGTTCATTTTTGTTCTAATTTGTGTTTTAGATTCAATATGTATTATTTATACAAATATTTATGCATTGGAATAAGCCTTGAGTTATTTCCGCAGCGACGACAGACGTCTTCTTTGGCCCTGCATTCCGCGACTATATGGTCAAAGCCCAGACAACGGAAGCAACCCATAACCGGCTCAAAATCCCTCACCCTAAATGAAAACCACTTAACGTAGCATCGTCCGACATCCAAGAGGGCTTGCATGGCCAGGCCAGCACCCTCCAGGACAACATTCACTGATCCGTCAGCGTTTACAACCCATGGCCGGCTCGCTACACGGACACCTTTCTTAAAGGCTTCAAGGGACATAGTCTCCTTGAGATTCATCTCATGCAGATCACCCATGAACTCGTCAGGAGTAATCTGCGAGTGAAAGCCCTGTACGACAACCTTTGGCCCCAGTTTGTCATTCACTCTCACTTCCAATCCTACTTCGACGAACTTTGTATTCTCCACTATCTTCTTCCGCTCTGCTACAGAAGGGGTGCGGATAATCGCGCCTCCATCCCGTAGAGGTTTAACCTCGTGGACACGCACACCCAGAGTAGGACCTACCTCCTTCACTACCTTCTCGACCACGTCCTTTGCAGCCTTGCTGCGGACGACCAAGGACCAGGTCTCAACCGGTCGGGGTATCTCCAGGGTAGATGGCACTGCCAACGTGGAACCCCTCTTGCGTGCGCCCACCGGCGGAACCGGCATCTGTTTGCTCTGAACATGCCTAGCATGTTCACCAGCCTCCAGACGCCCCCTCAGGCGATCGTTCTCCGCAATCAGCGAGAACAACAACACCTCGTACTCACTGGTGTAGTCTATAAAGCTACAGATCAGAGAGCCCGAGACATTCGCACCTACCGCGGCCTTCAGAATATCTTCTGAGATACCCTTCATCTTCTCTACTGAAGTTTTCTTACTCGCCGAACACGAGGGAACGTTTGCCTCTGCGGCAAGGGGGTCAACCTCTCTCACACCTGGAACAACAAAACTATGCTCCACCCCATTCACACTTATGGCTCTCTGAGTAACGCTCACGTTTCCCTGAGAGCCACCCAAATCTCTCTCTGATGCAGCAGTAACAGTCGCCAAAGAGGTTGCCCTCCTCAACCCCTGCTTCCCCTGGATCGACCTAGTTCTTGCCCTCGTACAAACTGATGATTCAGAGGCCTGCAACATGTCATCATCAGATAACACGGCACGTGCCCCCGCACTCATCTCGTCAACCGGCTTCTTCTTACTCGGCGGCATATCACCAGATGGTGGTCCCGTTACCTTTTAAGGCAACGCACAGGCACACACACGAGCGAAGAAAATCAACAGCGAAAATCACGCACAAAGAAGAACGCGCAATAATGTAAACAAGTTACAGTAATATTTACCGTAACTTATGCTCACACAAAAATGTAAACAAGTTACAGTAATGTTTACTGCAACTTATGCTCACACGCAAAACTTGTAAACAAGTCACCGTTACACTTTAACCGTTACTTGAAGTTTTATTGCCAGCGCAATGGTCCGCGAACACGTCTGCTCAACTCGACGTCTTGCAAACAACTTAGGAATTTGACTTAACAATTTATTTTCGCCATTATTATGTATATTATACATTTCTGCATAGGAATAAGCCTTAAGTTGTTTTCGCCGCTTAGAAACTTGTTTAATTTCATACATTTTAATTTTCAATAGGGATAGTAGGAATCTGTCTTTTGAAGTTGTGTTCGGCATTATTAAGTATATGATACATTTATTTATCGTAATACTGCTTGGTCTTGGAGACTGCCGTCGTTTTGAAGTTTTCATGATTTTCAATAAATTTTACTTAAATGTACACAGTTCATTTTTATTCTAATTTGCGATTTAGATTCAATATGTATTATTAATACAAAAAATTTAAAAGGTATGAATTTGACTTAATAATTTATTTTCGCCATTATTATGTATATTATACATTTGAGCATAGGAATAAGCTTTGAGTTATTTCCGCCGCTTAGAAACTTGTTTAATTTCATATATTTTAATTTTCAATAGGGATAGTAGGAATCTGTCTTTTGAAGTTGTGTGCGGCGTTATTAAGTATATGATACATTTATTTATCGTAATACTGCTTGGTCTTGATGACTGCCGCCGTTTTGAAGTTTTCATGATTTTCAATAAATTTTTTTTATATGTGCATAGTTCATTTTTGTTCTAATTTGTGTTTTAGATTCAATATGTATTATTTATACAAATATTTATGCATTGGAATAAGCCTTGAGTTATTTCCGCAGCGACGACAGACGTCTTCTTTGGCCCTGCATTCCGCGACTATATGGTCAAAGCCCCGACAACGGAAGCAACCCATAACCGGCTCAAAATCCCTCACCCTAAATGAAAACCACTTAACGTAGCATCGTCCGACATCCAAGAGGGCTTGCATGGCCAGGCCAGCACCCTCCAGGACAACATTCACTGATCCGTCAGCGTTTACAACCCATGGCCGGCTCGCCATACGGACACCTTTCTTAAAGGCTTCAAGGGACATAGTCTCCTTGAGATTCATCTCATGCAGATCACCCATGAACTCGTCAGGAGTAATCTGCGAGTGAAAGCCCTGTACGACAACCTTTGGCCCCAGTTTGTCATTCACTCTCACTTCCAATCCTACTTCGCCGAACTTTGTATTCTCCACTATCTTCTTCCGCTCTGCGACAGAAGGGGTGCGGATAATCGCGCCTCCATCTCGTAGAGGTTTAACCTCGTGGACACGCACACCCAGAGTAGGACCTACCTCCTTCACTACCTTCTCGACCACGTCCGTTGCAACCTTGCTGCGGACGACCAAGGACCTTGTCTCAACCGGTCGGGGTATCTCCAGGGTAGATGGCACTGCCAACGTGGAACCCCTCTTGCGTGCGCCCACCGGCGGAACCGGCATCTGTTTGCTCTGAACATGCCTAGCATGTTCACCAGCCTCCAGACGCCCCCTCAGGCGATCGTTCTCCGCAATCAGCGAGAACAACAACACCTCGTACTCACTGGTGTAGTCTATAAAGCTACAGATCAGAGAGCCCGAGACATTCGCACCTACCGCGGCCTTCAGAATATCTTCTGAGATACCCTTCATCTTCTCTACTGAAGTTTTCTTACTCGCCGAACACGAGGGAACGTTTGCCTCTGCGGCAAGGGGGTCAACCTCTCTCACACCTGGAACAACAAAACTATGCTCCACCCCATTCACACTTATGGCTCTCTGAGTAACGCTCACGTTTCCCTGAGAGCCACCCAAATCTCTCTCTGATGCAGCAGTAACAGTCGCCAAAGAGGTTGCCCTCCTCAACCCCTGCTTCCCCTGGATCGACCTAGTTCTTGCCCTCGTACAAACTGATGATTCAGAGGCCTGCAACATGTCATCATCAGATAACACGGCACGTGCCCCCGCACTCATCTCGTCAACCGGCTTCTTCTTCCTCGGCGGCATATCACCAGATGGTGGTCCCGTTACCTTTTAAGGCAACGCACAGGCACACACACGAGCGAAGAAAATCAACAGCGAAAATCACGCACAAAGAAGAACGCGCAATAATGTAAACAAGTTACAGTAATATTTACCGTAACTTATGCTCACACAAAAATGTAAACAAGTTACAGTAATGTTTACTGCAACTTATGCTCACACGCAAAACTTGTAAACAAGTCACCGTTACACTTTAACCGTTACTTGAAGTTTTATTGCCAGCGCAATGGTCCGCGAACACGTCTGCTCAACTCGACGTCTCGCAAACAACTTAGGAATTTGACTTAACAATTTATTTTCGCCATTATTATCTATATTATACATTTCTGCATAGGAATAAGCCTTAAGTTGTTTTCGCCGCTTAGAAACTTGTTTAATTTCATATATTTTAATTTTCAATAGGGATAGTAGGAATCTGTCTTTTGAAGTTGTGTGCGGCGTTATTAAGTATATGATACATTTATTTATCGTAATACTGCTTGGTCTTGATGACTGCCGCCGTTTTGAAGTTTTCATGATTTTCAATAAATTTTTTTTATATGTGCATAGTTCATTTTTGTTCTAATTTGTGTTTTAGATTCAATATGTATTATTTATACAAATATTTATGCATTGGAATAAGCCTTGAGTTATTTCCGCAGCGACGACAGACGTCTTCTTTGGCCCTGCATTCCGCGACTATATGGTCAAAGCCCAGACAACGGAAGCAACCCATAACCGGCTCAAAATCCCTCACCCTAAATGAAAACCACTTAACGTAGCATCGTCCGACATCCAAGAGGGCTTGCATGGCCAGGCCAGCACCCTCCAGGACAACATTCACTGATCCGTCAGCGTTTACAACCCATGGCCGGCTCGCCATACGGACACCTTTCTTAAAGGCTTCAAGGGACATAGTCTCCTTGAGATTCATCTCATGCAGATCACCCATGAACTCGTCAGGAGTAATCTGCGAGTGAAAGCCCTGTACGACAACCTTTGGCCCCAGTTTGTCATTCACTCTCACTTCCAATCCTACTTCGACGAACTTTGTATTCTCCACTATCTTCTTCCGCTCTGCTACAGAAGGGGTGCGGATAATCGCGCCTCCATCCCGTAGAGGTTTAACCTCGTGGACACGCACACCCAGAGTAGGACCTACCTCCTTCACTACCTTCTCGACCACGTCCTTTGCAGCCTTGCTGCGGACGACCAAGGACCAGGTCTCAACCGGTCGGGGTATCTCCAGGGTAGATGGCACTGCCAACGTGGAACCCCTCTTGCGTGCGCCCACCGGCGGAACCGGCATCTGTTTGCTCTGAACATGCCTAGCATGTTCACCAGCCTCCAGACGCCCCCTCAGGCGATCGTTCTCCGCAATCAGCGAGAACAACAACACCTCGTACTCACTGGTGTAGTCTATAAAGCTACAGATCAGAGAGCCCGAGACATTCGCACCTACCGCGGCCTTCAGAATATCTTCTGAGATACCCTTCATCTTCTCTACTGAAGTTTTCTTACTCGCCGAACACGAGGGAATGTTTGCCTCTGCGGCAAGGGGGTCAACCTCTCTCACACCTGGAACAACAAAACTATGCTCCACCCCATTCACACTTATGGCTCTCTGAGTAACGCTCACGTTTCCCTGAGAGCCACCCAAATCTCTCTCTGATGCAGCAGTAACAGTCGCCAAAGAGGTTGCCCTCCTCAACCCCTGCTTCCCCTGGATCGACCTAGTTCTTGCCCTCGTACAAACTGATGATTCAGAGGCCTGCAACATGTCATCATCAGATAACACGGCACGTGCCCCCGCACTCACCTCGTCAACCGGCTTCTTCTTCCTCGGCGGCATATCACCAGATGGTGGTCCCGTTACTTTTAAGGCAACGCACAGGCACACACACGAGTCGACAAAAATCAACAGCGAAAATCACGCACAAAGAAGAACGCGCAATAATGTAAACAAGTTACAGTAATATTTACCGTAACTTATGCTCACACAAAAATGTAAACAAGTTACAGTAATGTTTACTGCAACTTATGCTCACACGCAAAACTTGTAAACAAGTCACCGTTACACTTTAACCGTTACTTGAAGTTTTATTGCCAGCGCAATGGTCCGCGAACACGTCTGCTCAACTCGACGTCTCGCAAACAACTTAGGAATTTGACTTAACAATTTATTTTCGCCATTATTATGTATATTATACATTTCTGCATAGGAATAAGCCTTAAGTTGTTTTCGCCGCTTAGAAACTTGTTTAATTTCATACATTTTAATTTTCAATAGGGATAGTAGGAATCTGTCTTTTGAAGTTGTGTTCGGCATTATTAAGTATATGATACATTTATTTATCGTAATACTGCTTGGTCTTGGAGACTGCCGTCGTTTTGAAGTTTTCATAATTTTCAATAAATTTTACTTAAATGTACACAGTTCATTTTTATTCTAATTTGCGATTTAGATTCAATATGTATTATTAATACAAAAAATTTAAAAGGTATGAATTTGACTTAATAATTTATTTTCGCCATTATTATGTATATTATACATTTGAGCATAGGAATAAGCTTTGAGTTATTTCCGCCGCTTAGAAACTTGTTTAATTTCATATATTTTAATTTTCAATAGGGATAGTAGGAATCTGTCTTTTGAAGTTGTGTGCGGCGTTATTAAGTATATGATACATTTATTTATCGTAATACTGCTTGGTCTTGATGACTGCCGCCGTTTTGAAGTTTTCATGATTTTCAATAAATTTTTTTTATATGTGCATAGTTCATTTTTGTTCTAATTTGTGTTTTAGATTCAATATGTATTATTTATACAAATATTTATGCATTGGAATAAGCCTTGAGTTATTTCCGCAGCGACGACAGACGTCTTCTTTGGCCCTGCATTCCGCGACTATATGGTCAAAGCCCCGACAACGGAAGCAACCCATAACCGGCTCAAAATCCCTCACCCTAAATGAAAACCACTTAACGTAGCATCGTCCGACATCCAAGAGGGCTTGCATGGCCAGGCCAGCACCCTCCAGGACAACATTCACTGATCCGTCAGCGTTTACAACCCATGGCCGGCTCGCCATACGGACACCTTTCTTAAAGGCTTCAAGGGACATAGTCTCCTTGAGATTCATCTCATGCAGATCACCCATGAACTCGTCAGGAGTAATCTGCGAGTGAAAGCCCTGTACGACAACCTTTGGCCCCAGTTTGTCATTCACTCTCACTTCCAATCCTACTTCGCCGAACTTTGTATTCTCCACTATCTTCTTCCGCTCTGCGACAGAAGGGGTGCGGATAATCGCGCCTCCATCTCGTAGAGGTTTAACCTCGTGGACACGCACACCCAGAGTAGGACCTACCTCCTTCACTACCTTCTCGACCACGTCCTTTGCAACCTTGCTGCGGACGACCAAGGACCATGTCTCAACCGGTCGGGGTATCTCCAGGGTAGATGGCACTGCCAACGTGGAACCCCTCTTGCGTGCGCCCACCGGCGGAACCGGCATCTGTTTGCTCTGAACATGCCTAGCATGTTCACCAGCCTCCAGACGCCCCCTCAGGCGATCGTTCTCCGCAATCAGCGAGAACAACAACACCTCGTACTCACTGGTGTAGTCTATAAAGCTACAGATCAGAGAGCCCGAGACATTCGCACCTACCGCGGCCTTCAGAATATCTTCTGAGATACCCTTCATCTTCTCTACTGAAGTTTTCTTACTCGCCGAACACGAGGGAACGTTTGCCTCTGCGGCAAGGGGGTCAACCTCTCTCACACCTGGAACAACAAAACTATGCTCCACCCCATTCACACTTATGGCTCTCTGAGTAACGCTCACGTTTCCCTGAGAGCCACCCAAATCTCTCTCTGATGCAGCAGTAACAGTCGCCAAAGAGGTTGCCCTCCTCAACCCCTGCTTCCCCTGGATCGACCTAGTTCTTGCCCTCGTACAAACTGATGATTCAGAGGCCTGCAACATGTCATCATCAGATAACACGGCACGTGCCCCCGCACTCATCTCGTCAACCGGCTTCTTCTTCCTCGGCGGCATATCACCAGATGGTGGTCCCGTTACCTTTTAAGGCAACGCACAGGCACACACACCGAGCGAAGAAAATCAACAGCGAAAATCACGCACAAAGAAGAACGCGCAATAATGTAAACAAGTTACAGTAATATTTACCGTAACTTATGCTCACACAAAAATGTAAACAAGTTACAGTAATGTTTACTGCAACTTATGCTCACACGCAAAACTTGTAAACAAGTCACCGTTACACTTTAACCGTTACTTGAAGTTTTATTGCCAGCGCAATGGTCCGCGAACACGTCTGCTCAACTCGACGTCTCGCAAACAACTTAGGAATTTGACTTAACAATTTATTTTCGCCATTATTATCTATATTATACATTTCTGCATAGGAATAAGCCTTAAGTTGTTTTCGCCGCTTAGAAACTTGTTTAATTTCATACATTTTAATTTTCAATAGGGATAGTAGGAATCTGTCTTTTGAAGTTGTGTTCGGCATTATTAAGTATATGATACATTTATTTATCGTAATACTGCTTGGTCTTGGAGACTGCCGCCGTTTTGAAGTTTTCATGATTTTCAATAAATTTTACTTAAATGTACACAGCTCATTTTTATTCTAATTTGCGATTTAGATTCAATATGTATTATTAATACAAAAAATTTAAAAGGTATGAATTTGACTTAATAATTTATTTTCGCCATTATTATGTATATTATACATTTGAGCATAGGAATAAGCTTTGAGTTATTTCCGTGTTTTCATGATTTTCAATAAATTTTTTTTATATGTGCATAGTTCATTTTTGTTCTAATTTGTGTTTTAGATTCAATATGTATTATTTATACAAATATTTATGCATTGGAATAAGCCTTGAGTTATTTCCGCAGCGACGACAGACGTCTTCTTTGGCCCTGCATTCCGCGACTATATGGTCAAAGCCCAGACAACGGAAGCAACCCATAACCGGCTCAAAATCCCTCACCCTAAATGAAAACCACTTAACGTAGCATCGTCCGACATCCAAGAGGGCTTGCATGGCCAGGCCAGCACCCTCCAGGACAACATTCACTGATCCGTCAGCGTTTACAACCCATGGCCGGCTCGCCATACGGACACCTTTCTTAAAGGCTTCAAGGGACATAGTCTCCTTGAGATTCATCTCATGCAGATCACCCATGAACTCGTCAGGAGTAATCTGCGAGTGAAAGCCCTGTACGACAACCTTTGGCCCCAGTTTGTCATTCACTCTCACTTCCAATCCTACTTCGCCGAACTTTGTATTCTCCACTATCTTCTTCCGCTCTGCGACAGAAGGGGTGCGGATAATCGCGCCTCCATCTCGTAGAGGTTTAACCTCGTGGACACGCACACCCAGAGTAGGACCTACCTCCTTCACTACCTTCTCGACCACGTCCTTTGCAACCTTGCTGCGGACGACCAAGGACCAGGTCTCAACCGGTCGGGGTATCTCCAGGGTAGATGGCACTGCCAACGTGGAACCCCTCTTGCGTGCGCCCACCGGCGGAACCGGCATCTGTTTGCTCTGAACATGCCTAGCATGTTCACCAGCCTCCAGACGCCCCCTCAGGCGATCGTTCTCCGCAATCAGCGAGAACAACAACACCTCGTACTCACTGGTGTAGTCTATAAAGCTACAGATCAGAGAGCCCGAGACATTCGCACCTACCGCGGCCTTCAGAATATCTTCTGAGATACCCTTCATCTTCTCTACTGAAGTCCCCTTACGCATCACTGGCCCCTTCTTACTCGCCGAACACGAGGGAAGGTTTGCCTCTGCGGCAAGGGGGTCAACCTCTCTCACACCTGGAACAACAAAACTATGCTCCACCCCATTCATACTTCTGGCTCTCTGAGTAACGCTCACGTTTCCCTGAGAGCCACCCAAATCTCTCTCTGATCCAGCAGTAACAGTCGCCAAAGAGGTTGCCCTCCTCAACCCCTGCTTCCTCCTGGATCGACCTAGTTCTTGCCCTCGTACAAACTGATGATTCAGAGGCCTGCGACATGTCATCATCAGATAACACGTCACGTGCCCCCGCAATCACATCGTCAACCGGCTTCTTCTTCCTCGGCGGCATATCACCAGATGGTGGTCCCTTTACCTTTTAAGGCAACGCACAGGCACACACACGAGCGAAGTACCGTACGGGCGCCGAAAATGTTTTTCACACACACGCACTTGTTGACAAAAATCAACAGCGAAAATCACGCACAAAGAAGAACGCGCAATAATGTAAACAAGTTACAGTAATATTTACCGTAACTTATGCTCACACAAAAATGTAAACAAGTTACAGTAATGTTTACTGCAACTTATGCTCACACGCAAAACTTGTAAACAAGTCACCGTTACACTTTAACCGTTACTTGAAGTTTTATTGCCAGCGCAATGGTCCGCGAACACGTCTGCTCAACTCGACGTCTCGCAAACAACTTAGGAATTTGACTTAACAATTTATTTTCGCCATTATTATGTATATTATACATTTCTGCATAGGAATAAGCCTTAAGTTGTTTCCGCCGCTTAGAAACTTGTTTAATTTCATACATTTTAATTTTCAATAGGGATAGTAGGAATCTGTCTTTTGAAGTTGTGTTCGGCATTATTAAGTATATGATACATTTATTTATCGTAATACTGCTTGGTCTTGGAGACTGCCGTCGTTTTGAAGTTTTCATGATTTTCAATAAATTTTACTTAAATGTACATAGTTCATTTTTATTCTAATTTGCGATTTAGATTCAATATGTATTATTAATACAAAAAATTTAAAAGGTATGAATTTGACTTAATAATTTATTTTCGCCATTATTATGTATATTATACATTTGAGCATAGGAATAAGCTTTGAGTTATTTCCGCCGCTTAGAAACTTGTTTAATTTCATATATTTTAATTTTCAATAGGGATAGTAGGAATCTGTCTTTTGAAGTTGTGTGCGGCGTTATTAAGTATATGATACATTTATTTATCGTAATACTGCTTGGTCTTGATGACTGCCGCCGTTTTGAAGTTTTCATGATTTTCAATAAATTTTTTTTATATGTGCATAGTTCATTTTTGTTCTAATTTGTGTTTTAGATTCAATATGTATTATTTATACAAATATTTATGCATTGGAATAAGCCTTGAGTTATTTCCGCAGCGACGACAGACGTCTTCTTTGGCCCTGCATTCCGCGACTATATGGTCAAAGCCCCGACAACGGAAGCAACCCATAACCGGCTCAAAATCCCTCACCCTAAATGAAAACCACTTAACGTAGCATCGTCCGACATCCAAGAGGGCTTGCATGGCCAGGCCAGCACCCTCCAGGACAACATTCACTGATCCGTCAGCGTTTACAACCCATGGCCGGCTCGCCATACGGACACCTTTCTTAAAGGCTTCAAGGGACATAGTCTCCTTGAGATTCATCTCATGCAGATCACCCATGAACTCGTCAGGAGTAATCTGCGAGTGAAAGCCCTGTACGACAACCTTTGGCCCCAGTTTGTCATTCACTCTCACTTCCAATCCTACTTCGCCGAACTTTGTATTCTCCACTATCTTCTTCCGCTCTGCGACAGAAGGGGTGCGGATAATCGCGCCTCCATCTCGTAGAGGTTTAACCTCGTGGACACGCACACCCAGAGTAGGACCTACCTCCTTCACTACCTTCTCGACCACGTCCTTTGCAACCTTGCTGCGGACGACCAAGGACCAGGTCTCAACCGGTCGGGGTATCTCCAGGGTAGATGGCACTGCCAACGTGGAACCCCTCTTGCGTGCGCCCACCGGCGGAACCGGCATCTGTTTGCTCTGAACATGCCTAGCATGTTCACCAGCCTCCAGACGCCCCCTCAGGCGATCGTTCTCCGCAATCAGCGAGAACAACAACACCTCGTACTCACTGGTGTAGTCTATAAAGCTACAGATCAGAGAGCCCGAGACATTCGCACCTACCGCGGCCTTCAGAATATCTTCTGAGATACCCTTCATCTTCTCTACTGAAGTCCCCTTCCGCATCATGGCCCCTTCTTACTCGCCGAACACGAGGGAAGGTTTGCCTCTGCGGCAACCACTCTCACACCTGGAACAACTAAACTATGCTCCACCCCATTCATACTTATAGCTCTCTGAGTAACGCTCACGTTTCCCTGTGAGCCACCCAAATCTCTCACTGATCCAGCAGTAACAGTCACCAAAGAGGTTGCCCTCCTCAACCCCTGCTTCTCCTGGATCGACCTAGTTCTTGCCCTCGTACAAACTGATGATTCAGAGGCCTGCGACATGTCATCATCAGATAACACGGCACGTGCCCCCACAATCACATCGTCAACCGGCTTCTTCTTCCTCGGCGGCATATCACCAGATGGTGGTCCCTTTACCTTTTAAGGCAACGCACAGGCACACACACGAGCGAAGTACCGTACGGGCGCCGAAAATGTTTTTCACACACACGCAATTGTTGACAAAAATCAACAGCGAAAATCACGCACAAAGAAGAACGCGCAATAATGTAAACAAGTTACAGTAATATTTACCGTAACTTATGCTCACACAAAAATGTAAACAAGTTACAGTAATGTTTACTGCAACTTATGCTCACACGCAAAACTTGTAAACAAGTCACCGTTACACTTTAACCGTTACTTGAAGTTTTATTGCCAGCGCAATGGTCCGCGAACACGTCTGCTCAACTCGACGTCTCGCAAACAACTTAGGAATTTGACTTAACAATTTATTTTCGCCATTATTATGTATATTATACATTTCTGCATAGGAATAAGCCTTAAGTTGTTTCCGCCGCTTAGAAACTTGTTTAATTTCATACATTTTAATTTTCAATAGGGATAGTAGGAATCTGTCTTTTGAAGTTGTGTTCGGCATTATTAAGTATATGATACATTTATTTATCGTAATACTGCTTGGTCTTGGAGACTGCCGTCGTTTTGAAGTTTTCATGATTTTCAATAAATTTTACTTAAATGTACACAGTTTATTTTTATTCTAATTTGCGATTTAGATTCAATATGTATTATTAATACAAAAAATTTAAAAGGTATGAATTTGACTTAATTATTTATTTTCGCCATTATTATGTATATTATACATTTGAGCATAGGAATAAGCTTTGAGTTATTTCCGCCGCTTAGAAACTTGTTTAATTTCATATATTTTAATTTTCAATAGGGATAGTAGGAATCTGTCTTTTGAAGTTGTGTGCGGCGTTATTAAGTATATGATACATTTATTTATCGTAATACTGCTTGGTCTTGATGACTGCCGCCGTTTTGAAGTTTTCATGATTTTCAATAAATTTTTTTTATATGTGCATAGTTCATTTTTGTTCTAATTTGTGTTTTAGATTCAATATGTATTATTTATACAAATATTTATGCATTGGAATAAGCCTTGAGTTATTTCCGCAGCGACGACAGACGTCTTCTTTGGCCCTGCATTCCGCGACTATATGGTCAAAGCCCCGACAACGGAAGCAACCCATAACCGGCTCAAAATCCCTCACCCTAAATGAAAACCACTTAACGTAGCATCGTCCGACATCCAAGAGGGCTTGCATGGCCAGGCCAGCACCCTCCAGGACAACATTCACTGATCCGTCAGCGTTTACAACCCATGGCCGGCTCGCCATACGGACACCTTTCTTAAAGGCTTCAAGGGACATAGTCTCCTTGAGATTCATCTCATGCAGATCACCCATGAACTCGTCAGGAGTAATCTGCGAGTGAAAGCCCTGTACGACAACCTTTGGCCCCAGTTTGTCATTCACTCTCACTTCCAATCCTACTTCGCCGAACTTTGTATTCTCCACTATCTTCTTCCGCTCTGCGACAGAAGGGGTGCGGATAATCGCGCCTCCATCCTCGTAGAGGTTTAACCTCGTGGACACGCACACCCAGAGTAGGACCTACCTCCTTCACTACCTTCTCGACCACGTCCTTTGCAGCCTTGCTGCGGACGACCAAGGACCAGGTCTCAACCGGTCGGGGTATCTCCAGGGTAGATGGCACTGCCAACGTGGAACCCCTCTTGCGTGCGCCCACCGGCGGAACCGGCATCTGTTTGCTCTGAACATGCCTAGCATGTTCACCAGCCTCCAGACGCCCCCTCAGGCGATCGTTCTCCGCAATCAGCGAGAACAACAACACCTCGTACTCACTGGTGTAGTCTATAAAGCTACAGATCAGAGAGCCCGAGACATTCGCACCTACCGCGGCCTTCAGAATATCTTCTGAGATACCCTTCATCTTCTCTACTGAAGTCTTTCTTACTCGCCGAACACGAGGGAACGTTTGCCTCTGCGGCAAGGGGGTCAACCTCTCTCACACCTGGAACAACAAAACTATGCTCCACCCCATTCACACTTATGGCTCTCTGAGTAACGCTCACGTTTCCCTGAGAGCCACCCAAATCTCTCTCTGATGCAGCAGTAACAGTCGCCAAAGAGGTTGCCCTCCTCAACCCCTGCTTCCCCTGGATCGACCTAGTTCTTGCCCTCGTACAAACTGATGATTCAGAGGCCTGCAACATGTCATCATCAGATAACACGGCACGTGCCCCCGCACTCATCTCGTCAACCGGCTTCTTCTTCCTCGGCGGCATATCACCAGATGGTGGTCCCGTTACCTTTTAAGGCAACGCACAGGCACACACACGAGCGAAGAAAATCAACAGCGAAAATCACGCACAAAGAAGAACGCGCAATAATGTAAACAAGTTACAGTAATATTTACCGTAACTTATGCTCACACAAAAATGTAAACAAGTTACAGTAATGTTTACTGCAACTTATGCTCACACGCAAAACTTGTAAACAAGTCACCGTTACACTTTAACCGTTACTTGAAGTTTTATTGCCAGCGCAATGGTCCGCGAACACGTCTGCTCAACTCGACGTCTCGCAAACAACTTAGGAATTTGACTTAACAATTTATTTTCGCCATTATTATGTATATTATACATTTCTGCATAGGAATAAGCCTTAAGTTGTTTCCGCCGCTTAGAAACTTGTTTAATTTCATACATTTTAATTTTCAATAGGGATAGTAGGAATCTGTCTTTTGAAGTTGTGTGCGGCATTATTAAGTATATGATACATTTATTTATCGTAATACTGCTTGGTCTTGATGACTGCCGCCGTTTTGAAGTTTTCATGATTTTCAATAAATTTTACTTAAATGTACACAGTTCATTTTTATTCTAATTTGCGATTTAGATTCAATATGTATTATTAATACAAAAATTTAAAAGGTATGAATTTGACTTAATAATTTATTTTCGCCATTATTATGTATATTATACATTTGAGCATAGGAATAAGCTTTGAGTTATTTCCGTGTTTTCATGATTTTCAATAAATTTTTTTTATATGTGCATAGTTCATTTTTGTTCTAATTTGTGTTTTAGATTCAATATGTATTATTTATACAAATATTTATGCATTGGAATAAGCCTTGAGTTATTTCCGCAGCGACGACAGACGTCTTCTTTGGCCCTGCATTCCGCGACTATATGGTCAAAGCCCAGACAACGGAAGCAACCCATAACCGGCTCAAAATCCCTCACCCTAAATGAAAACCACTTAACGTAGCATCGTCCGACATCCAAGAGGGCTTGCATGGCCAGGCCAGCACCCTCCAGGACAACATTCACTGATCCGTCAGCGTTTACAACCCATGGCCGGCTCGCCATACGGACACCTTTCTTAAAGGCTTCAAGGGACATAGTCTCCTTGAGATTCATCTCATGCAGATCACCCATGAACTCGTCAGGAGTAATCTGCGAGTGAAAGCCCTGTACGACAACCTTTGGCCCCAGTTTGTCATTCACTCTCACTTCCAATCCTACTTCGCCGAACTTTGTATTCTCCACTATCTTCTTCCGCTCTGCGACAGAAGGGGTGCGGATAATCGCGCCTCCATCTCGTAGAGGTTTAACCTCGTGGACACGCACACCCAGAGTAGGACCTACCTCCTTCACTACCTTCTCGACCACGTCCTTTGCAACCTTGCTGCGGACGACCAAGGACCAGGTCTCAACCGGTCGGGGTATCTCCAGGGTAGATGGCACTGCCAACGTGGAACCCCTCTTGCGTGCGCCCACCGGCGGAACCGGCATCTGTTTGCTCTGAACATGCCTAGCATGTTCACCAGCCTCCAGACGCCCCCTCAGGCGATCGTTCTCCGCAATCAGCGAGAACAACAACACCTCGTACTCACTGGTGTAGTCTATAAAGCTACAGATCAGAGAGCCCGAGACATTCGCACCTACCGCGGCCTTCAGAATATCTTCTGAGATACCCTTCATCTTCTCTACTGAAGTCCCCTTACGCATCACTGGCCCCTTCTTACTCGCCGAACACGAGGGAAGATTTGCCTCTGCGGCAAGGGGGTCAACCTCTCTCACACCTGGAACAACAAAACTATGCTCCACCCCATTCATACTTCTGGCTCTCTGAGTAACGCTCACGTTTCCCTGAGAGCCACCCAAATCTCTCTCTGATCCAGCAGTAACAGTCGCCAAAGAGGTTGCCCTCCTCAACCCCTGCTTCTCCTGGATCGACCTAGTTCTTGCCCTCGTACAAACTGATGATTCAGAGGCCTGCGACATGTCATCATCAGATAACACGTCACGTGCCCCCGCAATCACATCGTCAACCGGCTTCTTCTTCCTCGGCGGCATATCACCAGATGGTGGTCCCTTTACCTTTTAAGGCAACGCACAGGCACACACACGAGCGAAGTACCGTACGGGCGCCGAAAATGTTTTCTCACACACACGCACTTGTTGACAAAAATCAACAGCGAAAATCACGCACAAAGAAGAACGCGCAATAATGTAAACAAGTTACAGTAATATTTACCGTAACTTATGCTCACACAAAAATGTAAACAAGTTACAGTAATGTTTACTGCAACTTATGCTCACACGCAAAACTTGTAAACAAGTCACCGTTACACTTTAACCGTTACTTGAAGTTTTATTGCCAGCGCAATGGTCCGCGAACACGTCTGCTCAACTCGACGTCTCGCAAACAACTTAGGAATTTGACTTAACAATTTATTTTCGCCATTATTATGTATATTATACATTTCTGCATAGGAATAAGCCTTAAGTTGTTTCCGCCGCTTAGAAACTTGTTTAATTTCATACATTTTAATTTTCAATAGGGATAGTAGGAATCTGTCTTTTGAAGTTGTGTTCGGCATTATTAAGTATATGATACATTTATTTATCGTAATACTGCTTGGTCTTGGAGACTGCCGTCGTTTTGAAGTTTTCATGATTTTCAATAAATTTTACTTAAATTTACATAGTTCATTTTTATTCTAATTTGCGATTTAGATTCAATATGTATTATTAATACAAAAAATTTAAAAGGTATGAATTTGACTTAATAATTTATTTTCGCCATTATTATGTATATTATACATTTGAGCATAGGAATAAGCTTTGAGTTATTTCCGCCGCTTAGAAACTTGTTTAATTTCATATATTTTAATTTTCAATAGGGATAGTAGGAATCTGTCTTTTGAAGTTGTGTGCGGCGTTATTAAGTATATGATACATTTATTTATCGTAATACTGCTTGGTCTTGATGACTGCCGCCGTTTTGAAGTTTTCATGATTTTCAATAAATTTTTTTTATATGTGCATAGTTAATTTTTGTTCTAATTTGTGTTTTAGATTCAATATGTATTATTTATACAAATATTTATGCATTGGAATAAGCCTTGAGTTATTTCCGCAGCGACGACAGACGTCTTCTTTGGCCCTGCATTCCGCGACTATATGGTCAAAGCCCCGACAACGGAAGCAACCCATAACCGGCTCAAAATCCCTCACCCTAAATGAAAACCACTTAACGTAGCATCGTCCGACATCCAAGAGGGCTTGCATGGCCAGGCCAGCACCCTCCAGGACAACATTCACTGATCCGTCAGCGTTTACAACCCATGGCCGGCTCGCCATACGGACACCTTTCTTAAAGGCTTCAAGGGACATAGTCTCCTTGAGATTCATCTCATGCAGATCACCCATGAACTCGTCAGGAGTAATCTGCGAGTGAAAGCCCTGTACGACAACCTTTGGCCCCAGTTTGTCATTCACTCTCACTTCCAATCCTACTTCGCCGAACTTTGTATTCTCCACTATCTTCTTCCGCTCTGCGACAGAAGGGGTGCGGATAATCGCGCCTCCATCTCGTAGAGGTTTAACCTCGTGGACACGCACACCCAGAGTAGGACCTACCTCCTTCACTACCTTCTCGACCACGTCCTTTGCAGCCTTGCTGCGGACGACCAAGGACCAGGTCTCAACCGGTCAGGGTATCTCCAGGGTAGATGGCACTGCCAACGTGGAACCCCTCTTGCGTGCGCCCACCGGCGGAACCGGCATCTGTTTGCTCTGAACATGCCTAGCATGTTCACCAGCCTCCAGACGCCCCCTCAGGCGATCGTTCTCCGCAATCAGCGAGAACAACAACACCTCGTACTCACTGGTGTAGTCTATAAAGCTACAGATCAGAGAGCCCGAGACATTCGCACCTACCGCGGCCTTCAGAATATCTTCTGAGATACCCTTCATCTTCTCTACTGAAGTCTTTCTTACTCGCCGAACACGAGGGAACGTTTGCCTCTGCGGCAAGGGGGTCAACCTCTCTCACACCTGGAACAACAAAACTATGCTCCACCCCATTCACACTTATGGCTCTCTGAGTAACGCTCACGTTTCCCTGAGAGCCACCCAAATCTCTCTCTGATGCAGCAGTAACAGTCGCCAAAGAGGTTGCCCTCCTCAACCCCTGCTTCCCCTGGATCGACCTAGTTCTTGCCCTCGTACAAACTGATGATTCAGAGGCCTGCAACATGTCATCATCAGATAACACGGCACGTGCCCCCGCACTCATCTCGTCAACCGGCTTCTTCTTCCTCGGCGGCATATCACCAGATGGTGGTCCCGTTACCTTTTAAGGCAACGCACAGGCACACACACGAGCGAAGAAAATCAACAGCGAAAATCACGCACAAAGAAGAACGCGCAATAATGTAAACAAGTTACAGTAATATTTACCGTAACTTATGCTCACACAAAAATGTAAACAAGTTACAGTAATGTTTACTGCAACTTATGCTCACACGCAAAACTTGTAAACAAGTCACCGTTACACTTTAACCGTTACTTGAAGTTTTATTGCCAGCGCAATGGTCCGCGAACACGTCTGTCCAACTCGACGTCTCGTAAACAACTTAGGAATTTGACTTAACAATTTATTTTCGCCATTATTATGTATATTATACATTTCTGCATAGGAATAAGCCTTAAGTTGTTTTCGCCGCTTAGAAACTTGTTTAATTTCATACATTTTAATTTTCAATAGGGATAGTAGGAATCTGTCTTTTGAAGTTGTGTTCGGCATTATTAAGTATATGATACATTTATTTATCGTAATACTGCTTGGTCTTGGAGACTGCCGTCGTTTTGAAGTTTTCATGATTTTCAATAAATTTTACTTAAATGTACACAGTTCATTTTTATTCTAATTTGCGATTTAGATTCAATATGTATTATTAATACAAAAAATTTAAAAGGTATGAATTTGACTTAATAATTTATTTTCGCCATTATTATGTATATTATACATTTGAGCATAGGAATAAGCTTTGAGTTATTTCCGTGTTTTTCATGATTTTCAATAAATTTTTTTTATATGCATAGTTCATTTTTGTTCTAATTTGTGTTTTAGATTCAATATGTATTATTTATACAAATATTTATGCATTGGAATAAGCCTTGAGTTATTTCCGCAGCGACGACAGACGTCTTCTTTGGCCCTGCATTCCGCGACTATATGGTCAAAGCCCAGACAACGGAAGCAACCCATAACCGGCTCAAAATCCCTCACCCTAAATGAAAACCACTTAACGTAGCATCGTCCGACATCCAAGAGGGCTTGCATGGCCAGGCCAGCACCCTCCAGGACAACATTCACTGATCCGTCAGCGTTTACAACCCATGGCCGGCTCGCCATACGGACACCTTTCTTAAAGGCTTCAAGGGACATAGTCTCCTTGAGATTCATCTCATGCAGATCACCCATGAACTCGTCAGGAGTAATCTGCGAGTGAAAGCCCTGTACGACAACCTTTGGCCCCAGTTTGTCATTCACTCTCACTTCCAATGCAACTTCGACGAACTTTGTATTCTCCACTATCTTCTTCCGCTCTGCTACAGAAGAGGTGCGGATAATCGCGCCTCCATCCCGTAGAGGTTTAACCTCGTGGACACGCACACCCAGAGTAGGACCTACCTCCTTCACTACCTTCTCGACCACGTCCTTTGCAGCCTTGCTGCGGACGACCAAGGACCAGGTCTCAACCGGTCAGGGTATCTCCAGGGTAGATGGCACTGCCAACGTGGAACCCCTCTTGCGTGCGCCCACCGGCGGAACCGGCATCTGTTTGCTCTGAACATGCCTAGCATGTTCACCAGCCTCCAGACGCCCCCTCAGGCGATCGTTCTCCGCAATCAGCGAGAACAACAACACCTCGTACTCACTGGTGTAGTCTATAAAGCTACAGATCAGAGAGCCCGAGACATTCGCACCTACCGCGGCCTTCAGAATATCTTCTGAGATACCCTTCATCTTCTCTACTGAAGTTTTTGGCCCTTCTTACTCGCCGAACACGAGGGAACGTTTGCCTCTGCGGCAAGGGGGTCAACCACTCTCACACCTGGAACAACAAAACTATGCTCCACCCCATTCACACTTATGGCTCTCTGAGTAACGCTCACGTTTCCCTGAGAGCCACCCAAATCTCTCTCTGATGCAGCAGTAACAGTCGACAAAGAGGTTGCCCTCCTCAACCCCTGCTTCCCCTGGATCGACCTAGTTCTTGCCCTCGTACAAACTGATGATTCAGAGGCCTGCAACATGTCATCATCAGATAACACGGCACGTGCCCCCGCAATCACATCGTCAACCGGCTTCTTCTTCCTCGGCGGCATATCACCAGATGGTGGTCCCGTTACCTTTTAAGGCAACGCACAGGCACACACACGAGCGAAGAAAATCAACAGCGAAAATCACGCACAAAGAAGAACGCGCAATAATGTAAACAAGTTACAGTAATATTTACCGTAACTTATGCTCACACAAAAATGTAAACAAGTTACAGTAATGTTTACTGCAACTTATGCTCACACGCAAAACTTGTAAACAAGTCACCGTTACACTTTAACCGTTACTTGAAGTCTTATTGCCAGCGCAATGGTCCGCGAACACGTCTGCTCAACTCGACGTCTCGCAAACAACTTAGGAATTTGACTTAACAATTTATTTTCGCCATTATTATGTATATTATACATTTGTGCATAGGAATAAGCCTTGAATTATTTCCGCCGCTTAGAAACTTGTTAAATTTCATATATTTTAATTTTCAATAGGGATAGTAGGCATCTGTCTTTTGAAGTTGTGTGCGGCGTTATTAAGTATATGATACATTTATTTATCGTAATACTGCTTGGTCTTGATGACTGCCGCCGTTTTGAAGTTTTCATGATTTTCAATAAATTTTACTTAAATGTACACAGTTCATTTTTATTCTAATTTGCGATTTAGATTCAATATGTATTATTAATACAAAAAATTTAAAAGGTATGAATTTGACTTAATAATTTATTTTCGCCATTATTATGTATATTATACATTTGAGCATAGGAATAAGCTTTGAGTTATTTCCGTGTTTTCATGATTTTCAATAAATTTTTTTTATATGTGCATAGTTCATTTTTGTTCTAATTTGTGTTTTAGATTCAATATGTATTATTTATACAAATATTTATGCATTGGAATAAGCCTTGAGTTATTTCCGCAGCGACGACAGACGTCTTCTTTGGCCCTGCATTCCGCGACTATATGGTCAAAGCCCAGACAACGGAAGCAACCCATAACCGGCTCAAAATCCCTCACCCTAAATGAAAACCACTTAACGTAGCATCGTCCGACATCCAAGAGGGCTTGCATGGCCAGGCCAGCACCCTCCAGGACAACATTCACTGATCCGTCAGCGTTTACAACCCATGGCCGGCTCGCCATACGGACACCTTTCTTAAAGGCTTCAAGGGACATAGTCTCCTTGAGATTCATCTCATGCAGATCACCCATGAACTCGTCAGGAGTAATCTGCGAGTGAAAGCCCTGTACGACAACCTTTGGCCCCAGTTTGTCATTCACTCTCACTTCCAATCCTACTTCGCCGAACTTTGTATTCTCCACTATCTTCTTCCGCTCTGCTACAGAAGGGGTGCGGATAATCGCGCCTCCATCCCGTAGAGGTTTAACCTCGTGGACACGCACACCCAGAGTAGGACCTACCTCCTTCACTACCTTCTCGACCACGTCCTTTGCAGCCTTGCTTCGGACGACCAAGGACCAGGTCTCAACCGGTCGGGGTATCTCCAGGGTAGATGGCACTGCCAACGTGGAACCCCTCTTGCGTGCGCCCACCGGCGGAACCGGCATCTGTTTGCTCTGAACATGCCTAGCATGTTCACCAGCCTCCAGACGCCCCCTCAGGCGATCGTTCTCCGCAATCAGCGAGAACAACAACACCTCGTACTCACTGGTGTAGTCTATAAGGCTACAGATCAGAGAGCCCGAGACATTCGCACCTACCGCGGCCTTCAGAATATCTTCTGAGATACCCTTCATCTTCTCTACTGAAGTCCCCTTACGCATCACTGGCCCCTTCTTACTCGCCGAACACGAGGGAAGATTTGCCTCTGCGGCAAGGGGGTCAACCACTATCACACCTGGAACAACAAAACTATGCTCAACCCCATTCATACTTATGGCTCTCTGAGTAACGCTCACGTTTCCCTGAGAGCCACCCAAATCTCTCTCTGATCCAGCAGTAACAGTCGCCAAAGAGGTTGCCCTCCTCAACTCCTGCTTCCCCTGGATCGACCTAGTTCTTGCCCTCGTACAAACTAATGATTCAGAGGCCTGCGACATGTCATCATCAGATAACACGGCACGTGCCCCCGCAATCACATCGTCAACCGGCTTCTTCTTCCTCGGCGGCATATCACCAGATGGTGGTCCCGTTACCTTTTAAGGCAACGCACAGGCACACACACGAGCGAAGTACCGTACAGGCGCCGCAAATGTTTTTCACACACACGCAATTGTTGACAAAAATCAACAGCGAAAATCACGCACAAAGAAGAACGCGCAATAATGTAAACAAGTTACAGTAATATTTACCGTAACTTATGCTCACACAAAAATGTAAACAAGTTACAGTAATGTTTACTGCAACTTATGCTCACACGCAAAACTTGTAAACAAGTCACCGTTACACTTTAACCGTTACTTGAAGTTTTATTGCCAGCGCAATGGTCCGCGAACACGTCTGCTCAACTCGACGTCTCGCAAACAACTTAGGAATTTGACTTAACAATTTATTTTCGCCATTATTATGTATATTATACATTTCTGCATAGGAATAAGCCTTAAGTTGTTTCCGCCGCTTAGAAACTTGCTTAATTTCATACATTTTAATTTTCAATAGGGATAGTAGGAATCTGTCTTTTGAAGTTGTGTTCGGCGTTATTAAGTATATGATACATTTATTTATCGTAATACGGCTTGGTCTTGGAGACTGCCGCCGTTTTGAAGTTTTCATAATTTTCAATAAATTTTACTTAAATGTACATAGTTTATTTTTGTTTTAATTTGCGATTTAGATTCAATATGTATTATTAATACAAAAAATTTAAAAGGTATGAATTTGACTTTATAATTTATTTTCGCCATTATTATGTATATTATACATTTGTGCATAGGAATAAGCCTTGAATTATTTCCGCCGCTTAGAAACTTGTTAAATTTCATATATTTTAATTTTCAATAGGGATAGTAGGCATCTGTCTTTTGAAGTTGTGTGCGGCGTTATTAAGTATATGATACATTTATTTATCGTAATACTGCTTGGTCTTGATGACTGCCGCCGTTTTGAAGTTTTCATGATTTTCAATAAATTTTTTTTATATGTGCATAGTTAATTTTTGTTCTAATTTGTGTTTTAGATTCAATATGTATTATTTATACAAATATTTATGCATTGGAATAAGCCTTGAGTTATTTCCGCAGCGACGACAGACGTCTTCTTTGGCCCTGCATTCCGCGACTATATGGTCAAAGCCCAGACAACGGAAGCAACCCATAACCGGCTCAAAATCCCTCACCCTAAATGAAAACCACTTAACGTAGCATCGTCCGACATCCAAGAGGGCTTGCATGGCCAGGCCAGCACCCTCCAGGACAACATTCACTGATCCGTCAGCGTTTACAACCCATGGCCGGCTCGCCATACGGACACCTTTCTTAAAGGCTTCAAGGGACATAGTCTCCTTGAGATTCATCTCATGCAGATCACCCATGAACTCGTCAGGAGTAATCTGCGAGTGAAAGCCCTGTACGACAACCTTTGGCCCCAGTTTGTCATTCACTCTCACTTCCAATCCTACTTCGCCGAACTTTGTATTCTCCACTATCTTCTTCCGCTCTGCTACAGAAGGGGTGCGGATAATCGCGCCTCCATCCCGTAGAGGTTTAACCTCGTGGACACGCACACCCAGAGTAGGACCTACCTCCTTCACTACCTTCTCGACCACGTCCTTTGCAGCCTTGCTGCGGACGACCAAGGACCAGGTCTCAACCGGTCGGGGTATCTCCAGGGTAGATGGCACTGCCAACGTGGAACCCCTCTTGCGTGCGCCCACCGGCGGAACCGGCATCTGTTTGCTCTGAACATGCCTAGCATGTTCACCAGCCTCCAGACGCCCCCTCAGGCGATCGTTCTCCGCAATCAGCGAGAACAACAACACCTCGTACTCACTGGTGTAGTCTATAAAGCTACAGATCAGAGAGCCCGAGACATTCGCACCTACCGCGGCCTTCAGAATATCTTCTGAGATACCCTTCATCTTCTCTACTGAAGTCCCCTTAATACTGGCCCCTTCTTACTCGCCGAACACGAGGGAACGTTTGCCTCTGCGGCAAGGGGGTCAACCACTCTCACACCTGGAACAACAAACCTATGCTCCACCCCATTCACACTTATGGCTCTCTGAGTAACGCTCACGTTTCCCTGAGAGCCACCCAAATCTCTCTCTGATCCAGCAGTAACAGTCGCCAAAGAGGTTGCCCTCCTCAACCCCTGCTTCCCCTGGATCGACCTAGTTCTTGCCCTCGTACAAACTGATGATTCAGAGGCCTGCGACATGTCATCATCAGATAACACGGCACGTGCCCCCGCACTCACATCGTCAACCGGCTTCTTCTTCCTCGGCGGCATATCACCAGATGGTGGTCCCGTTACCTTTTAAGGCAACGCACAGGCACACACACGAGCGAAGTACCGTACGGGCGCCGAAAATGTTTTTCACACCCACTTGTTGACAAAAATCAACAGCGAAAATCACGCACAAAGAAGAACGCGCAATAATGTAAACAAGTTACAGTAATATTTACCGTAACTTATGCTCACACAAAAATGTAAACAAGTTACAGTAATGTTTACTGCAACTTATGCTCACACGCAAAACTTGTAAACAAGTCACCGTTACACTTTAACCGTTACTTGAAGTTTTATTGCCAGCGCAATGGTCCGCGAACACGTCTGCTCAACTCGACGTCTCGCAAACAACTTAGGAATTTGACTTAACAATTTATTTTCGCCATTATTATGTATATTATACATTTCTGCATAGGAATAAGCCTTAAGTTGTTTCCGCCGCTTAGAAACTTGTTTAATTTCATACATTTTAATTTTCAATAGGGATAGTAGGAATCTGTCTTTTGAAGTTGTGTGCGGCGTTATTAAGTATATGATACATTTATTTATCGTAATACTGCTTGGTCTTGATGACTGCCGCCGTTTTGAAGTTTTCATATTTATGATTTTCAATAAATTTTTTTATATGTGCATAGTTCATTTTTGTTCTAATTTGTGTTTTAGATTCAATATGTATTATTTATACAAATATTTATGCATTGGAATAAGCCTTGAGTTATTTCCGCAGCGACGACAGACGTCTTCTTTGGCCCTGCATTCCGCGACTATATGGTCAAAGCCCAGACAACGGAAGCAACCCATAACCGGCTCAAAATCCCTCACCCTAAATGAAAACCACTTAACGTAGCATCGTCCGACATCCAAGAGGGCTTGCATGGCCAGGCCAGCACCCTCCAGGACAACATTCACTGATCCGTCAGCGTTTACAACCCATGGCCGGCTCGCCATACGGACACCTTTCTTAAAGGCTTCAAGGGACATAGTCTCCTTGAGATTCATCTCATGCAGATCACCCATGAACTCGTCAGGAGTAATCTGCGAGTGAAAGCCCTGTACGACAACCTTTGGCCCCAGTTTGTCATTCACTCTCACTTCCAATCCTACTTCGCCGAACTTTGTATTCTCCACTATCTTCTTCCGCTCTGCTACAGAAGGGGTGCGGATAATCGCGCCTCCATCCCGTAGAGGTTTAACCTCGTGGACACGCACACCCAGAGTAGGACCTACCTCCTTCACTACCTTCTCGACCACGTCCTTTGCAGCCTTGCTGCGGACGACCAAGGACCAGGTCTCAACCGGTCGGGGTATCTCCAGGGTAGATGGCACTGCCAACGTGGAACCCCTCTTGCGTGCGCCCACCGGCGGAACCGGCATCTGTTTGCTCTGAACATGCCTAGCATGTTCACCAGCCTCCAGACGCCCCCTCAGGCGATCGTTCTCCGCAATCAGCGAGAACAACAACACCTCGTACTCACTGGTGTAGTCTATAAAGCTACAGATCAGAGAGCCCGAGACATTCGCACCTACCGCGGCCTTCAGAATATCTTCTGAGATACCCTTCATCTTCTCTACTGAAGTCCCCTTACGCATCACTGGCCCCTTCTTACTCGCCGAACACGAGGGAACGTTTGCCTCTGCGGCAAGGGGGTCAACCCACTCTCACACCTGGAACAACAAAACTATGCTCCACCCCATTCACACTTATGGCTCTCTGAGTAACGCTCACGTTTCCCTGAGAGCCACCCAAATCTCTCTCTGATCCAGCAGTAACAGTCGCCAAAGAGGTTGCCCTCCTCAACCCCTGCTTCCCCTGGATCGACCTAGTTCTTGCCCTCGTACAAACTGATGATTCAGAGGCCTGCGACATGTCATCATCAGATAACACGGCACGTGCCCCCGCACTCACATCGTCAACCGGCTTCTTCTTCCTCGGCGGCATATCACCAGATGGTGGTCCCGTTACCTTTTAAGGCAACGCACAGGCACACACACGAGCGAAGTACCGTACGGGCGCCGAAAATGTTTTCTCTCACACACGCACTTGTTGACAAAAATTAACAGCGAAAATCACGCACAAAGAAGAACGCGCAATAATGTAAACAAGTTACAGTAATATTTACCGTAACTTATGCTCACACAAAAATGTAAACAAGTTACAGTAATGTTTACTGCAACTTATGCTCACACGCAAAACTTGTAAACAAGTCACCGTTACACTTTAACCGTTACTTGAAGTTTTATTGCCAGCGCAATGGTCCGCGAACACGTCTGCTCAACTCGACGTCTCGCAAACAACTTAGGAATTTGACTTAACAATTTATTTTCGCCATTATTATGTATATTATACATTTGTGCATAGGAATAAGCTTTGAGTTATTTCCGCCGCTTAGAAACTTGTTTAATTTCATATATTTTAATTTTCAATAGGGATAGTAGGAATCTGTCTTTTGAAGTTGTGTGCGGCGTTATTAAGTATATGATACATTTATTTATCGTAATACTGCTTGGTCTTGGAGACGGCCGCCGTTTTGAAGTTTTCATGATTTTCAATAAATTTTACTTAAATGTACACATAGTTCATTTTTGTTCTAATTTGCGATTTAGATTCAATATGTATTATTAATACAAAAATTTAAAAGGTATGAATTTGACTTAATAATTTATTTTCGCCATTATTATGTATATTATACATTTGGCATAGGAATAAGCTTGTTAGACTGTTAAATTTCTATATTTAATTTTCAATAGGGATGGTTTTTTATGTTTTTTTATCGTAATACTGCTTGGTCTTGATGACTGCCGCCGTTTGAGTTTTCATGATTTTCAATAAATTTTTTTATATGTGCATAGTTCATTTTTGTTCTAATTTGTGTTTTAGATTCAATATGTATTATTTATACAAATATTTATGCATTGGAATAAGCCTTGAGTTATTTCCGCAGCGACGACAGACGTCTTCTTTGGCCCTGCATTCCGCGACTATATGGTCAAAGCCCAGACAACGGAAGCAACCCATAACCGGCTCAAAATCCCTCACCCTAAATGAAAACCACTTAACGTAGCATCGTCCGACATCCAAGAGGGCTTGCATGGCCAGGCCAGCACCCTCCAGGACAACATTCACTGATCCGTCAGCGTTTACAACCCATGGCCGGCTCGCCATACGGACACCTTTCTTAAAGGCTTCAAGGGACATAGTCTCCTTGAGATTCATCTCATGCAGATCACCCATGAACTCGTCAGGAGTAATCTGCGAGTGAAAGCCCTGTACGACAACCTTTGGCCCCAGTTTGTCATTCACTCTCACTTCCAATCCTACTTCGCCGAACTTTGTATTCTCCACTATCTTCTTCCGCTCTGCTACAGAAGGGGTGCGGATAATCGCGCCTCCATCCCGTAGAGGTTTAACCTCGTGGACACGCACACCCAGAGTAGGACCTACCTCCTTCACTACCTTCTCGACCACGTCCTTTGCAGCCTTGCTGCGGACGACCAAGGACCAGGTCTCAACCGGTCGGGGTATCTCCAGGGTAGATGGCACTGCCAACGTGGAACCCCTCTTGCGTGCGCCCACCGGCGGAACCGGCATCTGTTTGCTCTGAACATGCCTAGCATGTTCACCAGCCTCCAGACGCCCCCTCAGGCGATCGTTCTCCGCAATCAGCGAGAACAACAACACCTCGTACTCACTGGTGTAGTCTATAAAGCTACAGATCAGAGAGCCCGAGACATTCGCACCTACCGCGGCCTTCAGAATATCTTCTGAGATACCCTTCATCTTCTCTACTGAAGTCCCCTTACGCATCACTGGCCCCTTCTTACTCGCCGAACACGAGGGAAGGTTTGCCTCTGCGGCAAGGGGGTCAACCACTCTCACACCTGGAACAACAAACCTATGCTCCACCCCATTCACACTTATGGCTCTCTGAGTAACGCTCACGTTTCCCTGAGAGCCACCCAAATCTCTCTCTGATCCAGCAGTAACAGTCGCCAAAGAGGTTGCCCTCCTCAACCCCTGCTTCCCCTGGATCGACCTAGTTCTTGCCCTCGTACAAACTGATGATTCAGAGGCCTACGACATGTCATCATCAGATAACACGGCACGTGCCCCCGCACTCACATCGTCAACCGGGTTCTTCTTCCTCGGCGGCATATCACCAGATGGTGGTCCCGTTACCTTTTAAGGCAACGCACAGGCACACACACGAGCGAAGTACCGTAAGGGCGCCGAAAATGTTTTTCACACACATGCACTTGTTGACAAAAATCAACAGCGAAAATCACGCACAAAGAAGAACGCGCAATAATGTAAACAAGTTACAGTAAAATTTACCGTAACTTATGCTCACACAAAAATGTAAACAAGTTACAGTAATGTTTACTGCAACTTATGCTCAAACGCAACACTTGTAAACAAGTCACCGTTACACTTTAACCGTTACTTGAAGTTTTATTGCCAGCGCAATGGTCCGCGAACACGTCTGCTCAACTCGACGTCTCGCAAACAACTTAGGAATTTGACTTAACAATTTATTTTCGCCATTATTATGTATATTATACATTTCTGCATAGGAATAAGCCTTAAGTTGTTTCCGCCGCTTAGAAACTTGCTTAATTTCATACATTTTAATTTTCAATAGGGATAGTAGGAATCTGTCTTTTGAAGTTGTGTGCGGCATTATTACGTATATGATACATTTATTTATCGTAATACGGCTTGGTCTTGGAGACGGCCGCCGTTTTGAAGTTTTCATGATTTTCAATAAATTTTACTTAAATGTACATAGTTCATTTTTGTTCCAATTTGCGATTTAGATTCAATATGTATTATTAATACAAAAAATTTAAAAGGTATGAATTTGACTTAATAATTTATTTTCGCCATTATTATGTATATTATACATTTGTGCATAGGAATAAGCCTTGAGTTATTTCCGCCGCTTAGAAACTTGTTAAATTTCATATATTTTAATTTTCAATAGGGAAGTTGTGTGCGGCATTATTAAGTATATGATACATTTATTTATTGTAATACTGCTTGGTCTTGGAGACTGCCGCCGTTTTGAAGTTTTCATGATTTTCAATAAATTTTTTTTATATGTGCATAGTTCATTTTTGTTCTAATTTGTGTTTTAGATTCAATATGTATTATTTATACAAATATTTATGCATTGGAATAAGCCTTGAGTTATTTTCGCAGCGACGACAGACGTCTTCTTTGGCCCTGCATTCCGCGACTATATGGTCAAAGCCCAGACAACGGAAGCAACCCATAACCGGCTCAAAATCCCTCACCCTAAATGAAAACCACTTAACGTAGCAGCGTCCGACATCCAAGAGGGCTTGCACGGCCAGGCCAGCACCCTCCAGGACAACATTCCGTCAGCGTTTACAACCCATGGCCGGCTCGCCATACGGACACCTTTCTTAAAGGCTTCAAGGGACATAGTCTCCTTGAGATTCATCTCATGCAGATCACCCATGAACTCGTCAGGAGTAATCTGCGAGTGAAAGCCCTGTACGACAACCTTTGGCTCCAGTTTGTCATTCACTCTCACTTCCAATCCTACTTCGAAGAACTTTGTATTCTCCACTATCTTCTTTCGCTCTGCTACAGAAGGGGTGCGGATAATCGCGCCTCCATCCCGTAGAGGTTTAACCTCGTGGACACGCACACCCAGAGTAGGACCTACCTCCTTCACTACCTTCTCGACCACGTCCTTTGCAGCCTTGCTGCGGACGACCAAGGACCAGGTCTCAACCGGTCGGGGTATCTCCAGGGTAGATGGCACTGCCAACGTGGAACCCCTCTTGCGTGCGCCCACCGGCGGAACCGGCATCTGTTTGCTCTGAACATGCCTAGCATGTTCACCAGCCTCCAGACGCCCCCTCAGGCGATCGTTCTCCGCAATCAGCGAGAACAACAACACCTCGTACTCACTGGTGTAGTCTATAAAGCTACAGATCAGAGAGCCCGAGACATTCGCACCTACCGCGGCCTTCAGAATATCTTCTGAGATACCCTTCATCTTCTCTACTGAAGTCCCCTTACGCATCACTGGCCCCTTCTTACTCGCCGAACACGAGGGAACGTTTGCCTCTGCGGCAAGGGGGTCAACCACTCTCACACCTGGAACAACAAACCTATGCTCCACCCCATTCACACTTATGGCTCTCTGAGTAACGCTCACGTTTCCCTGAGAGCCACCCAAATCTCTCTCTGATCCAGCAGTAACAGTCGCCAAAGAGGTTGCCCTCCTCAACCCCTGCTTCCCCTGGATCGACCTAGTTCTTGCCCTCGTACAAACTGATGATTCAGAGGCCTGCGACATGTCATCATCAGATAACACGGCACGTGCCCCCGCACTCACCTCGTCAACCGGCTTCTTCTTCCTCGGCGGCATATCACCAGATGGTGGTCCCGTTACCTTTTAAGGCAACGCACAAGCACACACACGAGCGAAGTACCGTAGGGCGCCGAAAATGTTTTTCACACACGCATTGTTGACAAAAATCAACAGCGAAAATCACGCACAAAGAAGAACGCCCAATAATGTAAACAAGTTACAGTAATATTTACCGTAACTTATGCTCACACGCAAAACTTGTAAACAAGTCACCGTTACACTTTAACCGTTACTTGAAGTTTTATTGCCAGCGCAATGGTCCGCGAACACGTCTGCTCAACTCAACGTCTCGCAAACAACTTAGGAATTTGACTTAACAATTTATTTTCGCCATTATTATCTATATTATACATTTGTGCATAGGAATAAGCCTTAAGTTGTTTTCGCCGCTTAGAAACTTGTTTAACTTCATACATTTTAATTTTCAATAGGGATAGTAGGAATCTGTCTTTTGAAGTTGTGTGCGGCATTATTACGTATATGATACATTTATTTATCGTAATACGGCTTGGTCTTGGAGACGGCCGCCGTTTTGAAGTTTTCATGATTTTCAATAAATTTTACTTAAATGTACATAGTTCATTTTTGTTCCAATTTGCGATTTAGATTCAATATGTATTATTAATACAAAAATTTAAAAGGTATGAATTTGACTTAATAATTTATTTTCGCCATTATTATGTATATTATACATTTGAGCATAGGAATAAGCTTTAGTTATTTCTTATTTTGATGTTTTCATATTTTAAATTTTTTTATATGTGCATAGTTCATTTTTGTTCTAATTTGTGTTTTAGATTCAATATGTATTATTTATACAAATATTTATGCATTGGAATAAGCCTTGAGTTATTTCCGCAGCGACGACAGACGTCTTCTTTGGCCCTGCATTCCGCGACTATATGGTCAAAGCCCAGACAACGGAAGCAACCCATAACCGGCTCAAAATCCCTCACCCTAAATGAAAACCACTTAACGTAGCATCGTCCGACATCCAAGAGGGCTTGCATGGCCAGGCCAGCACCCTCCAGGACAACATTCACTGATCCGTCAGCGTTTACAACCCATGGCCGGCTCGCCATACGGACACCTTTCTTAAAGGCTTCAAGGGACATAGTCTCCTTGAGATTCATCTCATGCAGATCACCCATGAACTCGTCAGGAGTAATCTGCGAGTGAAAGCCCTGTACGACAACCTTTGGCCCCAGTTTGTCATTCACTCTCACTTCCAATCCTACTTCGCCGAACTTTGTATTCTCCACTATCTTCTTCCGCTCTGCTACAGAAGGGGTGCGGATAATCGCGCCTCCATCCCGTAGAGGTTTAACCTCGTGGACACGCACACCCAGAGTAGGACCTACCTCCTTCACTACCTTCTCGACCACGTCCTTTGCAGCCTTGCTGCGGACGACCAAGGACCAGGTCTCAACCGGTCGGGGTATCTCCAGGGTAGATGGCACTGCCAACGTGGAACCCCTCTTGCGTGCGCCCACCGGCGGAACCGGCATCTGTTTGCTCTGAACATGCCTAGCATGTTCACCAGCCTCCAGACGCCCCCTCAGGCGATCGTTCTCCGCAAGAAGCGGGAACAACAACACCTCGTACTCACTGGTGTAGTCTATAAGGCTACAGATCAGTGAGCCCGAGACATTCGCACCTACAGCGGCCTTCAGAATATCTTCTGAGATACCCTTCATCTTCTCTTCTGAGCTCCCCTTACGCTTCACTGGCCCCTTCTTACTCGCCGAACACGAGGGAAGGTTTGCCTCTGCGGCAAGGGGTCAACCACTCTCACATCTGGAACAACAAAACTATGCTCCACCCCATTCACACTTATGGCTCTCTGAGTAACGCTCACGTTTCCCTGAGAGCCACTCAAATCTCTCTCTGATCCAGCAGTAACAGTCGCCAAAGAGGTTGCTGATGATTCAGAGGCCTGCGACATGTCATCATCAGATAACACGACACCTGCCCCCGCTCGCTTCGTCAACCGGCTTCTTCTTCCTCGGCGGCATATCACCAGATGGTGGTCCCGTTACCTTAGTACCTTTTAAGGCAACGCACAGGCACACACACGAGCGAAGTACCGTACGGGCGCCGAAAATGTTCTTCACACACACGCACTTGTTGACAAAAATCAACAGCGAAAATCACGCACAAAGAAGAACGCGCAATAATGTAAGCAAGTTAGAGTAATATTTACCATAACTTATGCTCACACAAAAATGTGAACAAGTTACAGTAATGTTTACCGCAACTTATGCTCACACGCAAAACTTGTAAACAAGTCACCGTTACACTTTAACCGTTACTTGAAGTTTTATTGCCAGCGCAATGGTCCGCGAACACGTCTGCTCAACTCAACGTCTCGCAAACAACTTAGGAATTTGACTTAACAATTTATTTTCGCCATTATTATGTATATTATACATTTTGCATAGGAATAAGCCTTAAGTTGTTTCCGCCGCTTAGAAACTTGTTTAATTTCATACATTTTAATTTTCAATAGGGATAGTAGGAATCTGTCTTTTGAAGTTGTGTTCGGCATTATTAAGTATATGATACATTTATTTATCGTAATACTGCTTGGTCTTGGAGACTGCCGTCGTTTTGAAGTTTTCATGATTTTCAATAAATTTTACTTAAATTACATAGTTCATTTTTGTTCTAATTTGCGATTTAGATTCAATATGTATTATTAATACAAAAATTTAAAAGGTATGAATTTGACTTAATAATTTATTTTCGCCATTATTATGTATATTATACATTTGAGCATAGGAATAAGCTTTGAGTTATTTCCGCCGCTTAGAAACTTGTTTAATTTCATATATTTTAATTTTCAATAGGGATAGTAGGAATCTGTCTTTTGAAGTTGTGTGCGGCGTTATTAAGTATATGATACATTTATTTATCGTAATACTGCTTGGTCTTGATGACTGCCGCCGTTTTGAAGTTTTCATGATTTTCAATAAATTTTTTTTATATGTGCATAGTTAATTTTTGTTCTAATTTGTGTTTTAGATTCAATATGTATTATTTATACAAATATTTATGCATTGGAATAAGCCTTGAGTTATTTCCGCAGCGACGACAGACGTCTTCTTTGGCCCTGCATTCCGCGACTATATGGTCAAAGCCCAGACAACGGAAGCAACCCATAACCGGCTCAAAATCCCTCACCCTAAATGAAAACCACTTAACGTAGCATCGTCCGACATCCAAGAGGGCTTGCATGGCCAGGCCAGCACCCTCCAGGACAACATTCACTGATCCGTCAGCGTTTACAACCCATGGCCGGCTCGCCATACGGACACCTTTCTTAAAGGCTTCAAGGGACATAGTCTCCTTGAGATTCATCTCATGCAGATCACCCATGAACTCGTCAGGAGTAATCTGCGAGTGAAAGCCCTGTACGACAACCTTTGGCCCCAGTTTGTCATTCACTCTCACTTCCAATCCTACTTCGCCGAACTTTGTATTCTCCACTATCTTCTTCCGCTCTGCTACAGAAGGGGTGCGGATAATCGCGCCTCCATCCCGTAGAGGTTTAACCTCGTGGACACGCACACCCAGAGTAGGACCTACCTCCTTCACTACCTTCTCGACCACGTCCTTTGCAGCCTTGCTGCGGACGACCAAGGACCAGGTCTCAACCGGTCGGGGTATCTCCAGGGTAGATGGCACTGCCAACGTGGAACCCCTCTTGCGTGCGCCCACCGGCGGAACCGGCATCTGTTTGCTCTGAACATGCCTAGCATGTTCACCAGCCTCCAGACGCCCCCTCAGGCGATCGTTCTCCGCAATCAGCGAGAACAACAACACCTCGTACTCACTGGTGTAGTCTATAAAGCTACAGATCAGAGAGCCCGAGACATTCGCACCTACCGCGGCCTTCAGAATATCTTCTGAGATACCCTTCATCTTCTCTACTGAAGCCCCTTCTTACTCGCCGAACACGAGGGAACGTTTGCCTCTGCGGCAAGGGGGTCAACCACTCTCACACCTGGAACAACAAAACTATGCTCCACCCCATTCACACTTATGGCTCTCTGAGTAACGCTCACGTTTCCCTGAGAGCCACCCAAATCTCTCTCTGATCCAGCAGTAACAGTCGCCAAAGAGGTTGCCCTCCTCAACCCCTGCTTCCCCTGGATCGACCTAGTTCTTGCCCTCGTACAAACTGATGATTCAGAGGCCTGCGACATGTCATCATCAGATAACACGGCACGTGCCCCCGCACTCATCTCGTCAACCGGCTTCTTCTTCCTCGGCGGCATATCACCAGATGGTGGTCCCGTTACCTTTTAAGGCAACGCACAGGCACACACACGAGCGAAGTACCGTAGGGCGCCGAAAATGTTTTTCCACACACGCACTTGTTGACAAAATCAACAGCGAAAATCACGCACAAAGAAGAACGCGCAATAATGTAAACAAGTTACAGTAATATTTACCGTAACTTATGCTCACACAAAAATGTAAACAAGTTACAGTAATGTTTACTGCAACTTATGCTCACACGCAAAACTTGTAAACAAGTCACCGTTACACTTTAACCGTTACTTGAAGTTTTATTGCCAGCGCAATGGTCCGCGAACACGTCTGCTCAACTCGACGTCTCGCAAACAACTTAGGAATTTGACTTAACAATTTATTTTCGCCATTATTATGTATATTATACATTTGTGCATAGGAATAAGCCTTGAGTTATTTCCGCCGCTTAGAAACTTGTTAAATTTCATATATTTTAATTTTCAATAGGGATAGTAGGCATCTGTCTTTTGAAGTTGTGTGCGGCGTTATTAAGTATATGATACATTTATTTATCGTAATACTGCTTGGTCTTGATGACTGCCGCCGTTTTGAAGTTTTCATGATTTTCAATAAATTTTACTTAAATGTACACAGTTTTTTATTCTAATTTGCGATTTAGATTCAATATGTATTATTAATACAAAAATTTAAAGGTATGAATTTGACTTAATAATTTATTTTGCCATTATTATGTATATTATACATTTGGCATAGGAATAAGCTTTGGTTTTTCCGTGTTTTCATGATTTTCAATAAATTTTTTTTATATGTGCATAGTTCATTTTTGTTCTAATTTGTGTTTTAGATTCAATATGTATTATTTATACAAATATTTATGCATTGGAATAAGCCTTGAGTTATTTCCGCAGCGACGACAGACGTCTTCTTTGGCCCTGCATTCCGCGACTATATGGTCAAAGCCCAGACAACGGAAGCAACCCATAACCGGCTCAAAATCCCTCACCCTAAATGAAAACCACTTAACGTAGCAGCGTCCGACATCCAAGAGGGCTTGCATGGCCAGGCCAGCACCCTCCAGGACAACATTCACTGATCCGTCAGCGTTTACAACCCATGGCCGGCTCGCCATACGGACACCTTTCTTAAAGGCTTCAAGGGACATAGTCTCCTTGAGATTCATCTCATGCAGATCACCCATGAACTCGCCAGGAGTAATCTGCGAATGATAGCCCTGTACGACAACCTTTGGCCCCAGTTTGTCATTCACTCTCACTTCCAATCCTACTTCGACGAACTTTGTATTCTCCACTATCTTCTTCCGCTCTGCTACAGAAGGGGTGCGGATAATCGCGCCTCCATCCCGTAGAGGTTTAACCTCGTGGACACGCACACCCAGAGTAGGACCTACCTCCTTCACTACCTTCTCGACCACGTCCTTTGCAGCCTTGCTGCGGACGACCAAGGACCAGGTATCAACCGGTCGGGGTATCTCCAGGTTAGATGGCACTGCCAACGTGGAACCCCTCTTGCGTGCGCCCACCGGCGGAACTGGCATCTGTTTGCTCTGAACATGCCTAGCATGTTCACCAGCCTCCAGACGCCCCTCAGGCGATCGTTCTCCGCAATCAGCGAGAACAACAACACCTCGTACTCACTGGTGTAGTCTATAAAGCTACAGATCAGAGAGCCCGAGACATTCGCACCTACCGCGGCCTTCAGAATATCTTCTGAGATACCCTTCATCTTCTCTACTGAAGTCCCCTTACGCATCACTGGCCCCTTCTTACTCGCCGAACACGAGGGAAGATTTGCCTCTGCGGCAAGGGGGTCAACCTCTCTCACACCTGGAACAACAAAACTATGCTCCACCCCATTCATACTTATGGCTCTCTGAGTAACGCTCACGTTTCCCTGAGAGCCACCCAAATCTCTCTCTGATCCAGCAGTAACAGTCGCCAAAGAGGTTGCCCTCCTCAACCCCTGCTTCCCCTGGATCGACCTAGTTCTTGCCCTCGTACAAACTGATGATTCAGAGGCCTGCGACATGTCATCATCAGATAACACGGCACGTGCCACCGCAATCACATCGTCAACCGGCTTCTTCTTCCTCGGCGGCATATCACCAGATGGTGGTCCCTTTACCTTTTAAGGCAACGCACAGGCACACACACGAGCGAAGTACCGTACGGGCGCCGAAAATGTTTTTCCACACACGCACTTGTTGACAAAAATCAACAGCGAAAATCACGCACAAAGAAGAACGCGCAATAATGTAAACAAGTTACAGTAATATTTACCGTAACTTATGCTCACACAAAAATGTAAACAAGTTACAGTAATGTTTACTGCAACTTATGCTCACACGCAAAACTTGTAAACAAGTCACCGTTACACTTTAACCGTTACTTGAAGTTTTATTGCCAGCGCAATGGTCCGCGAACACGTCTGCTCAACTCGACGTCTCGCAAACAACTTAGGAATTTGACTTAACAATTTATTTTCGCCATTATTATGTATATTATACATTTCTGCATAGGAATAAGCCTTAAGTTGTTTCCGCCGCTTAGAAACTTGTTTAATTTCATACATTTTAATTTTCAATAGGGATAGTAGGAATCTGTCTTTTGAAGTTGTGTGCGGCGTTATTAAGTATATGATACATTTATTTATCGTAATACTGCTTGGTCTTGATGACTGCCGCCGTTTTGAAGTTTTCATGATTTTCAATAAATTTTTTTTATATGTGCATAGTTAATTTTTGTTCTAATTTGTGTTTTAGATTCAATATGTATTATTTATACAAATATTTATGCATTGGAATAAGCCTTGAGTTATTTCCGCAGCGACGACAGACGTCTTCTTTGGCCCTGCATTCCGCGACTATATGGTCAAAGCCCAGACAACGGAAGCAACCCATAACCGGCTCAAAATCCCTCACCCTAAATGAAAACCACTTAACGTAGCATCGTCCGACATCCAAGAGGGCTTGCATGGCCAGGCCAGCACCCTCCAGGACAACATTCACTGATCCGTCAGCGTTTACAACCCATGGCCGGCTCGCCATACGGACACCTTTCTTAAAGGCTTCAAGGGACATAGTCTCCTTGAGATTCATCTCATGCAGATCACCCATGAACTCGTCAGGAGTAATCTGCGAGTGAAAGCCCTGTACGACAACCTTTGGCCCCAGTTTGTCATTCACTCTCACTTCCAATCCTACTTCGCCGAACTTTGTATTCTCCACTATCTTCTTCCGCTCTGCGACAGAAGGGGTGCGGATAATCGCGCCTCCATCCCGTAGAGGTTTAACCTCGTGGACACGCACACCCAGAGTAGGACCTACCTCCTTCACTACCTTCTCGACCACGTCCTTTGCAGCCTTGCTGCGGACGACCAAGGACCAGGTCTCAACCGGTCGGGGTATCTCCAGGGTAGATGGCACTGCCAACGTGGAACCCCTCTTGCGTGCGCCCACCGGCGGAACCGGCATCTGTTTGCTCTGAACATGCCTAGCATGTTCACCAGCCTCCAGACGCCCCCTCAGGCGATCGTTCTCCGCAATCAGCGAGAACAACAACACCTCGTACTCACTGGTGTAGTCTATAAAGCTACAGATCAGAGAGCCCGAGACATTCGCACCTACCGCGGCCTTCAGAATATCTTCTGAGATACCCTTCATCTTCTCTACTGAAGTTTTCTTACTCGCCGAACACGAGGGAACGTTTGCCTCTGCGGCAAGGGGGTCAACCTCTCTCACACCTGGAACAACAAAACTATGCTCCACCCCATTCACACTTATGGCTCTCTGAGTAACGCTCACGTTTCCCTGAGAGCCACCCAAATCTCTCTCTGATGCAGCAGTAACAGTCGCCAAAGAGGTTGCCCTCCTCAACCCCTGCTTCCCCTGGATCGACCTAGTTCTTGCCCTCGTACAAACTGATGATTCAGAGGCCTGCAACATGTCATCATCAGATAACACGGCACGTGCCCCCGCACTCATCTCGTCAACCGGCTTCTTCTTCCTCGGCGGCATATCACCAGATGGTGGTCCCGTTACCTTTTAAGGCAACGCACAGGCCACACACGAGCGAAGTACCGTAAGGCGAAAATGTTTTTCACATGCATAAAATCAACAGCGAAAATCACGCACAAAGAAGAACGCGCAATAATGTAAACAAGTTACAGTAATATTTACCGTAACTTATGCTCACACAAAAATGTAAACAAGTTACAGTAATGTTTACTGCAACTTATGCTCACACGCAAAACTTGTAAACAAGTCACCGTTACACTTTAACCGTTACTTGAAGTTTTATTGCCAGCGCAATGGTCCGCGAACACGTCTGCTCAACTCGACGTCTCGCAAACAACTTAGGAATTTGACTTAACAATTTATTTTCGCCATTATTATGTATATTATACATTTGTGCATAGGAATAAGCCTTGAATTATTTCCGCCGCTTAGAAACTTGTTAAATTTCATATATTTTAATTTTCAATAGGGATAGTAGGCATCTGTCTTTTGAAGTTGTGTGCGGCGTTATTAAGTATATGATACATTTATTTATCGTAATACTGCTTGGTCTTGATGACTGCCGCCGTTTTGAAGTTTTCATGATTTTCAATAAATTTTACTTAAATGTACACAGTTCATTTTTATTCTAATTTGCGATTTAGATTCAATATGTATTATTAATACAAAAAATTTAAAAGGTATGAATTTGACTTAATAATTTATTTTCGCCATTATTATGTATATTATACATTTGGCATAGGAATAAGCTTTGAGTTATTTCCTGTTTTTTCATGATTTTCAATAAATTTTTTTTATATGTGCATAGTTAATTTTTGTTCTAATTTGTTTGTTTTAGATTCAATATGTATTATTTATACAAATATTTATGCATTGGAATAAGCCTTGAGTTATTTCCGCAGCGACGACAGACGTCTTCTTTGGCCCTGCATTCCGCGACTATATGGTCAAAGCCCAGACAACGGAAGCAACCCATTACCGGCTCAAAATCCCTCACCCTTAATGAAAACCACTTAACGTAGCATCGTCCGACATCCAAGAGGGCTTGCATGGCCAGGCCAGCACCCTCCAGGACAACATTCACTGATCCGTCAGCGTTTACAACCCATGGCCGGCTCGCCATACGGACACCTTTCTTAAAGGCTTCAAGGGACATAGTCTCCTTGAGATTCATCTCATGCAGATCACCCATGAACTCGTCAGGAGTAATCTGCGAGTGAAAGCCCTGTACGACAACCTTTGGCCCCAGTTTGTCATTCACTCTCACTTCCAATCCTACTTCGCCGAACTTTGTATTCTCCACTATCTTCTTCCGCTCTGCGACAGAAGGGGTGCGGATAATCGCGCCTCCATCCCGTAGAGGTTTAACCTCGTGGACACGCACACCCAGAGTAGGACCTACCTCCTTCACTACCTTCTCGACCACGTCCTTTGCAGCCTTGCTGCGGACGACCAAGGACCAGGTCTCAACCGGTCGGGGTATCTCCAGGGTAGATGGCACTGCCAACGTGGAACCCCTCTTGCGTGCGCCCACCGGCGGAACCGGCATCTGTTTGCTCTGAACATGCCTAGCATGTTCACCAGCCTCCAGACGCCCCCTCAGGCGATCGTTCTCCGCAATCAGCGAGAACAACAACACCTCGTACTCACTGGTGTAGTCTATAAAGCTACAGATCAGAGAGCCCGAGACATTCGCACCTACCGCGGCCTTCAGAATATCTTCTGAGATACCCTTCATCTTCTCTACTGAAGTCCCCTTACGCATCACTGGCCCCTTCTTACTCGCCGAACACGAGGGAAGGTTTGCCTCTGCGGCAAGGGGGTCAACCTCTCTCACACCTGGAACAACAAACCTATGCTCCACCCCATTCACACTTATGGCTCTCTGAGTAACGCTCACGTTTCCCTGAGAGCCACCCAAATCTCTCTCTGATCCAGCAGTAACAGTCGCCAAAGAGGTTGCCCTCCTCAACCCCTGCTTCCTCCTGGATCGACCTAGTTCTTGCCCTCGTACAAACTGATGATTCAGAGGCCTGCGACATGTCATCATCAGATAACACGGCACGTGCCCCCGCAATCACATCGTCAACCGGCTTCTTCTTCCTTTGCGGCATATCACCAGATGGTGGTCCCGTTACCTTTTAAGGCAACGCACAGGCACACACACGAGCGAAGTACCGTACAGGCGCCGAAAATGTTTTTCACACACACGCAATTGTTGACAAAAATCAACAGCGAAAATCACGCACAAAGAAGAACGCGCAATAATGTAAACAAGTTACAGTAATATTTACCGTAACTTATGCTCACACAAAAATGTAAACAAGTTACAGTAATGTTTACTGCAACTTATGCTCACACGCAAAACTTGTAAACAAGTCACCGTTACACTTTAACCGTTACTTGAAGTTTTATTGCCAGCGCAATGGTCCGCGAACACGTCTGCTCAACTCGACGTCTCGCAAACAACTTAGGAATTTGACTTAACAATTTATTTTCGCCATTATTATGTATATTATACATTTCTGCATAGGAATAAGCCTTAAGTTGTTTCCGCCGCTTAGAAACTTGTTTAATTTCATACATTTTAATTTTCAATAGGGATAGTAGGAATCTGTCTTTTGAAGTTGTGTGCGGCGTTATTAAGTATATGATACATTTATTTATCGTAATACTGCTTGGTCTTGATGACTGCCGCCGTTTTGAAGTTTTCATGATTTTCAATAAATTTTTTTTATATGTGCATAGTTCATTTTTGTTCTAATTTGTGTTTTAGATTCAATATGTATTATTTATACAAATATTTATGCATTGGAATAAGCCTTGAGTTATTTCCGCAGCGACGACAGACGTCTTCTTTGGCCCTGCATTCCGCGACTATATGGTCAAAGCCCCGACAACGGAAGCAACCCATAACCGGCTCAAAATCCCTCACCCTAAATGAAAACCACTTAACGTAGCATCGTCCGACATCCAAGAGGGCTTGCATGGCCAGGCCAGCACCCTCCAGGACAACATTCACTGATCCGTCAGCGTTTACAACCCATGGCCGGCTCGCCATACGGACACCTTTCTTAAAGGCTTCAAGGGACATAGTCTCCTTGAGATTCATCTCATGCAGATCACCCATGAACTCGTCAGGAGTAATCTGCGAGTGAAAGCCCTGTACGACAACCTTTGGCCCCAGTTTGTCATTCACTCTCACTTCCAATCCTACTTCGCCGAACTTTGTATTCTCCACTATCTTCTTCCGCTCTGCTACAGAAGGGGTGCGGATAATCGCGCCTCCATCCCGTAGAGGTTTAACCTCGTGGACACGCACACCCAGAGTAGGACCTACCTCCTTCACTACCTTCTCGACCACGTCCTTTGCAGCCTTGCTGCGGACGACCAAGGACCAGGTCTCAACCGGTCGGGGTATCTCCAGGGTAGATGGCACTGCCAACGTGGAACCCCTCTTGCGTGCGCCCACCGGCGGAACCGGCATCTGTTTGCTCTGAACATGCCTAGCATGTTCACCAGCCTCCAGACGCCCCCTCAGGCGATCGTTCTCCGCAATCAGCGAGAACAACAACACCTCGTACTCACTGGTGTAGTCTATAAAGCTACAGATCAGAGAGCCCGAGACATTCGCACCTACCGCGGCCTTCAGAATATCTTCTGAGATACCCTTCATCTTCTCTACTGAAGTCTTCTTACTCGCCGAACACGAGGGAACGTTTGCCTCTGCGGCAAGGGGGTCAACCACTCTCACACCTGGAACAACAAACCTATGCTCCACCCCATTCACACTTATGGCTCTCTGAGTAACGCTCACGTTTCCCTGAGAGCCACCCAAATCTCTCTCTGATCCAGCAGTAACAGTCGCCAAAGAGGTTGCCCTCCTCAACCCCTGCTTCCCCTGGATCGACCTAGTTCTTGCCCTCGTACAAACTGATGATTCAGAGGCCTGCGACATGTCATCATCAGATAACACGGCACGTGCCCCCGCACTCACCTCGTCAACCGGCTTCTTCTTCCTCGGCGGCATATCACCAGATGGTGGTCCCGTTACCTTTTAAGGCAACGCACAGGCACACACACGAGCGAAGTACCGTAGGGCGCCGAAAATGTTTTTCACCACACGCATTGTTGACAAAAATCAACAGCGAAAATCACGCACAAAGAAGAACGCGCAATAATGTAAACAAGTTACAGTAATATTTACCGTAACTTATGCTCACACAAAAATGTAAACAAGTTACAGTAATGTTTACTGCAACTTATGCTCACACGCAAAACTTGTAAACAAGTCACCGTTACACTTTAACCGTTACTTGAAGTTTTATTGCCAGCGCAATGGTCCGCGAACACGTCTGCTCAACTCGACGTCTCGCAAACAACTTAGGAATTTGACTTAACAATTTATTTTCGCCATTATTATGTATATTATACATTTGTGCATAGGAATAAGCTTTGAGTTATTTCCGCCGCTTAGAAACTTGTTTAATTTCATATATATTAATTTTCAATAGGGATAGTAGGAATCTGTCTTTTGACGTTGTGTGCGGCATTATTACATATATGATACATTTATTTATCGTAATACTGCTTGGTCTTGATGACTGCCGCCGTTTTGAAGTTTTCATGATTTTCAATAAATTTTACTTAAATGTACACAGTTCATTTTATTCTAATTTGCGATTTAGATTCAATATGTATTATTAATACAAAAATTTAAAAGGTATGAATTTGACTTAATAATTTATTTTCGCCATTATTATGTATATTATACATTTGGCATAGGAATAAGCTTTGAGTTATTTCGTGTTTTCATGATTTTCAATAAATTTTTTTATATGTGCATAGTTCATTTTTGTTCTAATTTGTGTTTTAGATTCAATATGTATTATTTATACAAATATTTATGCATTGGAATAAGCCTTGAGTTATTTCCGCAGCGACGACAGACGTCTTCTTTGGCCCTGCATTCCGCGACTATATGGTCAAAGCCCAGACAACGGAAGCAACCCATAACCGGCTCAAAATCCCTCACCCTAAATGAAAACCACTTAACGTAGCATCGTCCGACATCCAAGAGGGCTTGCATGGCCAGGCCAGCACCCTCCAGGACAACATTCACTGATCCGTCAGCGTTTACAACCCATGGCCGGCTCGCCATACGGACACCTTTCTTAAAGGCTTCAAGGGACATAGTCTCCTTGAGATTCATCTCATGCAGATCACCCATGAACTCGTCAGGAGTAATCTGCGAGTGAAAGCCCTGTACGACAACCTTTGGCCCCAGTTTGTCATTCACTCTCACTTCCAATCCTACTTCGCCGAACTTTGTATTCTCCACTATCTTCTTCCGCTCTGCTACAGAAGGGGTGCGGATAATCGCGCCTCCATCCCGTAGAGGTTTAACCTCGTGGACACGCACACCCAGAGTAGGACCTACCTCCTTCACTACCTTCTCGACCACGTCCTTTGCAGCCTTGCTGCGGACGACCAAGGACCAGGTCTCAACCGGTCGGGGTATCTCCAGGGTAGATGGCACTGCCAACGTGGAACCCCTCTTGCGTGCGCCCACCGGCGGAACCGGCATCTGTTTGCTCTGAACATGCCTAGCATGTTCACCAGCCTCCAGACGCCCCCTCAGGCGATCGTTCTCCGCAATCAGCGAGAACAACAACACCTCGTACTCACTGGTGTAGTCTATAAAGCTACAGATCAGAGAGCCCGAGACATTCGCACCTACCGCGGCCTTCAGAATATCTTCTGAGATACCCTTCATCTTCTCTACTGAAGTCTTCTTACTCGCCGAACACGAGGGAACGTTTGCCTCTGCGGCAAGGGGGTCAACCACTCTCACACCTGGAACAACAAACCTATGCTCCACCCCATTCACACTTATGGCTCTCTGAGTAACGCTCACGTTTCCCTGAGAGCCACCCAAATCTCTCACTGATCCAGCAGTAACAGTCGCCAAAGAGGTTGCCCTCCTCAACCCCTGCTTCCCCTGGATCGACCTAGTTCTTGCCCTCGTACAAACTGATGATTCAGAGGCCTACGACATGTCATCATCAGATAACACGGCACGTGCCCCCGCACTCACATCGTCAACCGGGTTCTTCTTCCTCGGCGGCATATCACCAGATGGTGGTCCCGTTACCTTTTAAGGCAACGCACAGGCACACACACGAGCGAAGTACCGTAAGGGCGCCGAAAATGTTTTTCACACACATGCACTTGTTGACAAAAATCAACAGCGAAAATCACGCACAAAGAAGAACGCGCAATAATGTAAACAAGTTACAGTAAAATTTACCGTAACTTACCACAAAAAAGTAAACAAGTTACAGTAATGTTTACTGCAACTTATGCTCAAACGCAAAACTTGTAAACAAGTCACCGTTACACTTTAACCGTTACTTGAAGTTTTATTGCCAGCGCAATGGTCCGCGAACACGTCTGCTCAACTCAACGTCTCGCAAACAACGTAGGAATTTGACTTAACAATTTATTTTCGCCATTATTATGTATATTATAATTTTATAGGAATAAACTTAAGTTTTTCGCTTAGAAACTTGTTTAATTTATACATTTTAATTTTCAATAGGGATAGTAGGAATCTGTTTTTGAGTTGTGTGGATTATTAAGTATATGATACATTTATTTATCGTAATACTGCTTGGTCTTGCTTTTGAAGTTTTCTGATTTTCAATAAATTTTACTTAAATGTACATAGTTATTTTTTTTATTCAAATGTATTATTAATAAAAATTAAGTGATTTGACTAATAATTTATTTTCGCCATTATTATGTATATTATACATTTGTGCATAGGAATAAGCCTTGAGTTATTTCCGCCGCTTAGAAACTTGTTTAATTTCATATATTTTAATTTTCAATAGGGATAGTAGGAATCTGTCTTTTGAAGTTGTGTGCGGCGTTATTAAGTATATGATACATTTATTTATCGTAATACTGCTTGGTCTTGATGACTGCCGCCGTTTTGAAGTTTTCATGATTTTCAATAAATTTTTTTATATGTGCATAGTTCATTTTTGTTCTAATTTGTGTTTTAGATTCAATATGTATTATTTATACAAATATTTATGCATTGGAATAAGCCTTGAGTTATTTCCGCAGCGACGACAGACGTCTTCTTTGGCCCTGCATTCCGCGACTATATGGTCAAAGCCCAGACAACGGAAGCAACCCATAACCGGCTCAAAATCCCTCACCCTAAATGAAAACCACTTAACGTAGCAGCGTCCGACATCCAAGAGGGCTTGCATGGCCAGGCCAGCACCCTCCAGGACAACATTCACTGATCCGTCAGCGTTTACAACCCATGGCCGGCTCGCCATACGGACACCTTTCTTAAAGGCTTCAAGGGACATAGTCTCCTTGAGATTCATCTCATGCAGATCACCCATGAACTCGTCAGGAGTAATCTGCGAGTGAAAGCCCTGTACGACAACCTTTGGCCCCAGTTTGTCATTCACTCTCACTTCCAATCCTACTTCGCCGAACTTTGTATTCTCCACTATCTTCTTCCGCTCTGCTACAGAAGGGGTGCGGATAATCGCGCCTCCATCCCGTAGAGGTTTAACCTCGTGGACACGCACACCCAGAGTAGGACCTACCTCCTTCACTACCTTCTCGACCACGTCCTTTGCAGCCTTGCTGCGGACGACCAAGGACCAGGTCTCAACCGGTCGGGGTATCTCCAGGGTAGATGGCACTGCCAACGTGGAACCCCTCTTGCGTGCGCCCACCGGCGGAACCGGCATCTGTTTGCTCTGAACATGCCTAGCATGTTCACCAGCCTCCAGACGCCCCCTCAGGCGATCGTTCTCCGCAATCAGCGAGAACAACAACACCTCGTACTCACTGGTGTAGTCTATAAAGCTACAGATCAGAGAGCCCGAGACATTCGCACCTACCGCGGCCTTCAGAATATCTTCTGAGATACCCTTCATCTTCTCTACTGAAGTCTTCTTACTCGCCGAACACGAGGGAACGTTTGCCTCTGCGGCAAGGGGGTCAACCACTCTCACACCTGGAACAACAAACCTATGCTCCACCCCATTCACACTTATGGCTCTCTGAGTAACGCTCACGTTTCCCTGAGAGCCACCCAAATCTCTCTCTGATCCAGCAGTAACAGTCGCCAAAGAGGTTGCCCTCCTCAACCCCTGCTTCCCCTGGATCGACCTAGTTCTTGCCCTCGTACAAACTGATGATTCAGAGGCCTGCGACATGTCATCATCAGATAACACGGCACGTGCCCCCGCACTCACCTCGTCAACCGGCTTCTTCTTCCTCGGCGGCATATCACCAGATGGTGGTCCCGTTACCTTTAAGGCAACGCACAGGCACACACACGAGCGAAGTACCGTACGGCCGAAAATGTTTTTCACACACACGCAATTGTTGACTTGTTGAAAAATCAACAGCGAAAATCACGCACAAAGAAGAACGCGCAATAATGTAAACAAGTTACAGTAAAATTTATGCACGCTCACAAAAATGTAAACAAGTTACAGTAATGTTTACCTGCAACTTATGCTCACAACGCAAAACTTGTAAACAAGTCACCGTTACACTTTAACCGTTACTTGAAGTTTTATTGCCAGCGCAATGGTCCGCGAACACGTCTGCTCAACTCAACGTCTCGCAAACAACTTAGGAATTTGACTTAACAATTTATTTTGCATTATTATGTATATTATACATTTTGCATAGGAATAAGCCTTAGTTGTTTGGCTTAGAAACTTGTTTAATTTCATACATTTTAATTTTCAATAGGGATAGTAGGAATTGTCTTTTGAAGTTGTGTCGGCATTATTAAGTATATGATACATTTATTTATCGTAATACGCTTGGTCTTGGAGACTGCCGCCGTTTTGAAGTTTTATATTTTAATAAATTTTACTTAAATGTATAGTTATTTTTTTTAATTTGTTTAGATTCAATATGTATTATTAATAAAATTTAAAAGGTATGAATTTGACTTAATAATTTATTTTCGCCATTATTATGTATATTATACATTTGTGCATAGGAATAAGCTTTGAGTTATTTCCGCCGCTTAGAAACTTGTTTAATTTCATATATATTAATTTTCAATAGGGATAGTAGGAATCTGTCTTTTGAAGTTGTGTGCGGCGTTATTAAGTATATGATACATTTATTTATCGTAATACTGCTTGGTCTTGATGACTGCCGCCGTTTTGAAGTTTTCATGATTTTCAATAAATTTTTTTTATATGTGCATAGTTCATTTTTGTTCTAATTTGTGTTTTAGATTCAATATGTATTATTTATACAAATATTTATGCATTGGAATAAGCCTTGAGTTATTTCCGCAGCGACGACAGACGTCTTCTTTGGCCCTGCATTCCGCGACTATATGGTCAAAGCCCAGACAACGGAAGCAACCCATAACCGGCTCAAAATCCCTCACCCTAAATGAAAACCACTTAACGTAGCAGCGTCCGACATCCAAGAGGGCTTGCATGGCCAGGCCAGCACCCTCCAGGACAACATTCACTGATCCGTCAGCGTTTACAACCCATGGCCGGCTCGCCATACGGACACCTTTCTTAAAGGCTTCAAGGGACATAGTCTCCTTGAGATTCATCTCATGCAGATCACCCATGAACTCGTCAGGAGTAATCTGCGAGTGAAAGCCCTGTACGACAACCTTTGGCCCCAGTTTGTCATTCACTCTCACTTCCAATCCTACTTCGCCGAACTTTGTATTCTCCACTATCTTCTTCCGCTCTGCTACAGAAGGGGTGCGGATAATCGCGCCTCCATCCCGTAGAGGTTTAACCTCGTGGACACGCACACCCAGAGTAGGACCTACCTCCTTCACTACCTTCTCGACCACGTCCTTTGCAGCCTTGCTGCGGACGACCAAGGACCAGGTCTCAACCGGTCGGGGTATCTCCAGGGTAGATGGCACTGCCAACGTGGAACCCCTCTTGCGTGCGCCCACCGGCGGAACCGGCATCTGTTTGCTCTGAACATGCCTAGCATGTTCACCAGCCTCCAGACGCCCCCTCAGGCGATCGTTCTCCGCAATCAGCGAGAACAACAACACCTCGTACTCACTGGTGTAGTCTATAAAGCTACAGATCAGAGAGCCCGAGACATTCGCACCTACCGCGGCCTTCAGAATATCTTCTGAGATACCCTTCATCTTCTCTACTGAAGTCCCCTTACGATCACTGGCCCCTTCTTACTCGCCGAACACGAGGGAACGTTTGCCTCTGCGGCAAGGGGGTCAACCACTCTCACACCTGGAACAACAAACCTATGCTCCACCCCATTCACACTTATGGCTCTCTGAGTAACGCTCACGTTTCCCTGAGAGCCACCCAAATCTCTCTCTGATCCAGCAGTAACAGTCGCCAAAGAGGTTGCCCTCCTCAACCCCTGCTTCCCCTGGATCGACCTAGTTCTTGCCCTCGTACAAACTGATGATTCAGAGGCCTGCGACATGTCATCATCAGATAACACGGCACGTGCCCCCGCACTCACCTCGTCAACCGGCTTCTTCTTCCTCGGCGGCATATCACCAGATGGTGGTCCCGTTACCTTTTAAGGCAACGCACAGGCACACACACGAGCGAAGTACCGTACGGGCGCCGAAAATGTTTTTCACACACACGCACTTGTTGACAAAAATCAACAGCGAAAATCACGCACAAAGAAGAACGCGCAATAATGTAAACAAGTTACAGTAAAATTTACCGTAACTTATGCTCACACAAAAATTTAAACAACTTACAGTAATGTTTACCGCAACTTATGCTCAAACGCAAAACTTGTAAACAAGTCACCATTACACTTTAACCGTTACTTGAAGTTTTATTGCCAGCGCAATGGTCCGCGAACACGTCTGCTCAACTCAACGTCTCGCAAACAACGTAGGTATTTGACTTAACAATTTATTTTCGCCATTATTATGTATATTATACATTTTGCACATAGGAATAAGCCTTTGAGTTATTTCCGCCGCTTAGAAACTTGTTTAATTTCATATATTTTAATTTTCAATAGGGATAGTAGGAATCTGTCTTTTGAAGTTGTGTGCGGCGTTATTAAGTATATGATACATTTATTTATCGTAATACTGCTTGGTCTTGATGACTGCCGCCGTTTTGAAGTTTTCATGATTTTCAATAAATTTTTTTTATATGTGCATAGTTCATTTTTGTTCTAATTTGTGTTTTAGATTCAATATGTATTATTTATACAAATATTTATGCATTGGAATAAGCCTTGAGTTATTTCCGCAGCGACGACAGACGTCTTCTTTGGCCCTGCATTCCGCGACTATATGGTCAAAGCCCAGACAACGGAAGCAACCCATAACCGGCTCAAAATCCCTCACCCTAAATGAAAACCACTTAACGTAGCAGCGTCCGACATCCAAGAGGGCTTGCATGGCCAGGCCAGCACCCTCCAGGACAACATTCACTGATCCGTCAGCGTTTACAACCCATGGCCGGCTCGCCATACGGACACCTTTCTTAAAGGCTTCAAGGGACATAGTCTCCTTGAGATTCATCTCATGCAGATCACCCATGAACTCGTCAGGAGTAATCTGCGAGTGAAAGCCCTGTACGACAACCTTTGGCCCCAGTTTGTCATTCACTCTCACTTCCAATCCTACTTCGCCGAACTTTGTATTCTCCACTATCTTCTTCCGCTCTGCTACAGAAGGGGTGCGGATAATCGCGCCTCCATCCCGTAGAGGTTTAACCTCGTGGACACGCACACCCAGAGTAGGACCTACCTCCTTCACTACCTTCTCGACCACGTCCTTTGCAGCCTTGCTGCGGACGACCAAGGACCAGGTCTCAACCGGTCGGGGTATCTCCAGGGTAGATGGCACTGCCAACGTGGAACCCCTCTTGCGTGCGCCCACCGGCGGAACCGGCATCTGTTTGCTCTGAACATGCCTAGCATGTTCACCAGCCTCCAGACGCCCCCTCAGGCGATCGTTCTCCGCAATCAGCGAGAACAACAACACCTCGTACTCACTGGTGTAGTCTATAAAGCTACAGATCAGAGAGCCCGAGACATTCGCACCTACCGCGGCCTTCAGAATATCTTCTGAGATACCCTTCATCTTCTCTACTGAAGTCCCTTCTTACTCGCCGAACACGAGGGAAGGTTTGCCTCTGCGGCAAGGGGGTCAACCACTCTCACACCTGGAACAACAAACCTATGCTCCACCCCATTCACACTTATGGCTCTCTGAGTAACGCTCACGTTTCCCTGAGAGCCACCCAAATCTCTCACTGATCCAGCAGTAACAGTCGCCAAAGAGGTTGCCCTCCTCAACCCCTGCTTCCCCTGGATCGACCTAGTTCTTGCCCTCGTACAAACTGATGATTCAGAGGCCTGCGACATGTCATCATCAGATAACACGGCACGTGCCCCCGCACTCACCTCGTCAACCGGCTTCTTCTTCCTCGGCGGCATATCACCAGATGGTGGTCCCGTTACCTTTTAAGGCAACGCACAGGCACACACACGAGCGAAGTACCGTAAGGGCGCCGAAAATGTTTTTCACACACATGCACTTGTTGACAAAAATCAACAGCGAAAATCACGCACAAAGAAGAACGCGCAATAATGTAAACAAGTTACAGTAAAATTTACCGTAACTTATGCTCACACAAAAATGTAAACAAGTTACAGTAATGTTTACTGCAACTTATGCTCAAACGCAAAACTTGTAAACAAGTCACCATTACACTTTAACCGTTACTTGAAGTTTTATTGCCAGCGCAATGGTCCGCGAACACGTCTGCTCAACTCAACGTCTCGCAAACAACGTAGGAATTTGACTTAACAATTTATTTTCGCCATTATTATGTATATTATACATTTGTGCATAGGAATAAGCCTTGAGTTATTTCCGCCGCTTAGAAACTTGTTAAATTTCATATATTTTAATTTTCAATAGGGATAGTAGGCATCTGTCTTTTGAAGTTGTGTGCGGCGTTATTAAGTATATGATACATTTATTTATCGTAATACTGCTTGGTCTTGATGACTGCCGCCGTTTTGAAGTTTTCATGATTTTCAATAAATTGTTTTTATATGTGCATAGTTCATTTTTGTTCTAATTTGTGTTTTAGATTCAATATGTATTATTTATACAAATATTTATGCATTGGAATAAGCCTTGAGTTATTTCCGCAGCGACGACAGACGTCTTCTTTGGCCCTGCATTCCGCGACTATATGGTCAAAGCCCAGACAACGGAAGCAACCCATAACCGGCTCAAAATCCCTCACCCTAAATGAAAACCACTTAACGTAGCATCGTCCGACATCCAAGAGGGCTTGCATGGCCAGGCCAGCACCCTCCAGGACAACATTCACTGATCCGTCAGCGTTTACAACCCATGGCCGGCTCGCCATACGGACACCTTTCTTAAAGGCTTCAAGGGACATAGTCTCCTTGAGATTCATCTCATGCAGATCACCCATGAACTCGTCAGGAGTAATCTGCGAGTGAAAGCCCTGTACGACAACCTTTGGCTCCAGTTTGTCATTCACTCTCACTTCCAATCCTACTTCGCCGAACTTTGTATTCTCCACTATCTTCTTCCGCTCTGCTACAGAAGGGGTGCGGATAATCGCGCCTCCATCCCGTAGAGGTTTAACCTCGTGGACACGCACACCCAGAGTAGGACCTACCTCCTTCACTACCTTCTCGACCACGTCCTTTGCAGCCTTGCTGCGGACGACCAAGGACCAGGTCTCAACCGGTCGGGGTATCTCCAGGGTAGATGGCACTGCCAACGTGGAACCCCTCTTGCGTGCGCCCACCGGCGGAACCGGCATCTGTTTGCTCTGAACATGCCTAGCATGTTCACCAGCCTCCAGACGCCCCCTCAGGCGATCGTTCTCCGCAATCAGCGAGAACAACAACACCTCGTACTCACTGGTGTAGTCTATAAAGCTACAGATCAGAGAGCCCGAGACATTCGCACCTACCGCGGCCTTCAGAATATCTTCTGAGATACCCTTCATCTTCTCTACTGAAGTCCCCTTACGCATCACTGGCCCCTTCTTACTCGCCGAACACGAGGGAAGGTTTGCCTCTGCGGCAAGGGGGTCAACCACTCTCACACCTGGAACAACAAAACTATGCTCCACCCCATTCACACTTATGGCTCTCTGAGTAACGCTCACGTTTCCCTGAGAGCCACCCAAATCTCTCACTGATCCAGCAGTAACAGTCGCCAAAGAGGTTGCCCTCCTCAACCCCTGCTTCCCCTGGATCGACCTAGTTCTTGCCCTCGTACAAACTGATGATTCAGAGGCCTGCGACATGTCATCATCAGATAACACGGCACGTGCCCCCGCACTCACCTCGTCAACCGGCTTCTTCTTCCTCGGCGGCATATCACCAGATGGTGGTCCCGTTACCTTTTAAGGCAACGCACAGGCACACACACGAGCGAAGTACCGTAGAGGCGCCGAAAGATGTTTTTCACACACATGTAAACAAGTTCAGTAAATTGACCGTAAAAATCAAAAAATGTCAAGTAAAATCACGCACAAAGAACGCAACTGTAAACAAGTCACTAATGTAATTACTTAAGTTTGACAGTGCAATGGTTACCGTGCTCAACTAATGTCTCAAACAACTAAAAATGTAAACAAGTTACAGTAATGTTTTACTGCAAACTACTTATGCTCAAACGCAAAACTTGTTTATTAACAATTTCAATGTCCTTTGAACTTTAACCGTTACTTGAAGTTTTTTATTGCCAGGGCTGGCTTAATGGTCCGTTCACGTTTGCTCAACTCAACGTCTCGCAAACAATTAAGGTAGGAATTTGACTTAACAATTTATTTTCGCCATTATTATGTATATTATACATTTGTGCATAGGAATAAGCTTTGAGTTATTTCCGCCGCTTAGAAACTTGTTTAATTTCATATATATTAATTTTCAATAGGGATAGTAGGAATCTGTCTTTTGACGTTGTGTGCGGCATTATTACATATATGATACATTTATTTATCGTAATACTGCTTGGTCTTGATGACTGCCGCCGTTTTGAAGTTTTCATGATTTTCAATAAATTTTTTTTATATGTGCATAGTTCATTTTTGTTCTAATTTGTGTTTTAGATTCAATATGTATTATTTATACAAATATTTATGCATTGGAATAAGCCTTGAGTTATTTCCGCAGCGACGACAGACGTCTTCTTTGGCCCTGCATTCCGCGACTATATGGTCAAAGCCCAGACAACGGAAGCAACCCATAACCGGCTCAAAATCCCTCACCCTAAATGAAAACCACTTAACGTAGCATCGTCCGACATCCAAGAGGGCTTGCATGGCCAGGCCAGCACCCTCCAGGACAACATTCACTGATCCGTCAGCGTTTACAACCCATGGCCGGCTCGCCATACGGACACCTTTCTTAAAGGCTTCAAGGGACATAGTCTCCTTGAGATTCATCTCATGTAGATCACCCATGAACTCGTCAGGAGTAATCTGCGAGTGAAAGCCCTGTACGACAACCTTTGGCTCCAGTTTGTCATTCACTCTCACTTCCAATCCTACTTCGCCGAACTTTGTATTCTCCACTATCTTCTTCCGCTCTGCTACAGAAGGGGTGCGGATAATCGCGCCTCCATCCCGTAGAGGTTTAACCTCGTGGACACGCACACCCAGAGTAGGACCTACCTCCTTCACTACCTTCTCGACCACGTCCTTTGCAGCCTTGCTTCGGACGACCAAGGACCAGGTCTCAACCGGTCGGGGTATCTCCAGGGTAGATGGCACTGCCAACGTGGAACCCCTCTTGCGTGCGCCCACCGACGGAACCGGCATCTGTTTGCTCTGAACATGCCTAGCATGTTCACCAGCCTCCAGACGCCCCCTCAGGCGATCGTTCTCCGCAATCAGCGAGAACAACAACACCTCGTACTCACTGGTGTAGTCTATAAAGCTACAGATCAGAGAGCCCGAGACATTCGCACCTACCGCGGCCTTCAGAATATCTTCTGAGATACCCTTCATCTTCTCTACTGAAGCTGGCTTCTTACTCGCCGAACACGAGGGAACGTTTGCCTCTGCGGCAAGGGGGTCAACCACTCTCACACCTGGAACAACTAAACTATGCTCCACCCCATTCATACTTATAGCTCTCTGAGTAACGCTCACGTTTCCCTGAGAGCCACCCAAATCTCTTTCTGATCCAGCAGTAACAGTCGCCAAAGAGGTTGCCCTCCTCAACCCCTGCTTTCCCTGGATCGACCTAGTTCTTGCCCTCGTACAAACTGATGATTCCGAGGCCTGCGACATGTCATCATCAGATAACACGGCACGTGCCCCCGCACTCACCTCGTCAACCGGCTTCTTCTTCCTCGGCAGCATATCACCAGATGGTGGTCCCGTTACCTTTTAAGGCAACGCACAGGCACACACACGAGCGAAGTACCGTACGGGCACCGAAAATGTTTTTCACACACACGCACTTGTTGACAAAAATCAACAGCGAAAATCACGCACAAAGAAGAACGCGCAATAATGTAAACAAGTTACAGTAAAATTTACCGTAACTTATGCTCACACAAAAATGTAAACAAGTTACAGTAATGTTTACTGCAACTTATGCTCAAACGCAAAACTTGTAAACAAGTCACCGTTACACTTTAACCGTTACTTGAAGTTTTATTGCCAGCGCAATGGTCCGCGAACACGTCTGCTCAACTCAACGTCTCGCAAACAACGTAGGAATTTGACTTAACAATTTATTTTGTGTTTTTTTTTTTATTAATTTATTTTCGCCATTATTATGTATATTATACATTTGTGCATAGGAATAAGCCTTGAATTATTTCCGCCGCTTAGAAACTTGTTAAATTTCATATATTTTAATTTTCAATAGGGATAGTAGGAATCTGTCTTTTGAAGTTGTGTGCGGCGTTATTAAGTATATGATACATTTATTTATCGTAATACTGCTTGGTCTTGATGACTGCCGCCGTTTTGAAGTTTTCATGATTTTCAATAAATTTTTTTTATATGTGCATAGTTCATTTTTGTTCTAATTTGTGTTTTAGATTCAATATGTATTATTTATACAAATATTTATGCATTGGAATAAGCCTTGAGTTATTTCCGCAGCGACGACAGACGTCTTCTTTGGCCCTGCATTCCGCGACTATATGGTCAAAGCCCAGACAACGGAAGCAACCCATAACCGGCTCAAAATCCCTCACCCTAAATGAAAACCACTTAACGTAGCAGCGTCCGACATCCAAGAGGGCTTGCATGGCCAGGCCAGCACCCTCCAGGACAACATTCACTGATCCGTCAGCGTTTACAACCCATGGCCGGCTCGCCATACGGACACCTTTCTTAAAGGCTTCAAGGGACATAGTCTCCTTGAGATTCATCTCATGCAGATCACCCATGAACTCGTCAGGAGTAATCTGCGAGTGAAAGCCCTGTACGACAACCTTTGGCTCCAGTTTGTCATTCACTCTCACTTCCAATCCTACTTCGCCGAACTTTGTATTCTCCACTATCTTCTTCCGCTCTGCTACAGAAGGGGTGCGGATAATCGCGCCTCCATCCCGTAGAGGTTTAACCTCGTGGACACGCACACCCAGAGTAGGACCTACCTCCTTCACTACCTTCTCGACCACGTCCTTTGCAGCCTTGCTGCGGACGACCAAGGACCAGGTCTCAACCGGTCGGGGTATCTCCAGGGTAGATGGCACTGCCAACGTGGAACCCCTCTTGCGTGCGCCCACCGGCGGAACCGGCATCTGTTTGCTCTGAACATGCCTAGCATGTTCACCAGCCTCCAGACGCCCCCTCAGGCGATCGTTCTCCGCAATCAGCGAGAACAACAACACCTCGTACTCACTGGTGTAGTCTATAAAGCTACAGATCAGAGAGCCCGAGACATTCGCACCTACTGCGGCCTTCAGAATATCTTCTGAGATACCCTTCATCTTCTCTACTGAAGTCTTCTTACTCGCCGAACACGAGGGAACGTTTGCCTCTGCGGCAAGGGGGGTCAACCATTCTCACACCTGGAACAACAAACCTATGCTCCACCCCATTCACACTTATGGCTCTCTGAGTAACGCTCACGTTTCCCTGAGAGCCACCCAAATCTCTCACTGATCCAGCAGTAACAGTCGCCAAAGAGGTTGCCCTCCTCAACCCCTGCTTCCCCTGGATCGACTTAGTTCTTGCCCTCGTACAAACTGATGATTCAGAGGCCTGCGACATGTCATCATCAGATAACACGGCACGTGCCCCCGCACTCACATCGTCAACCGGGTTCTTCTTCCTCGGCGGCATATCACCAGATGGTGGTCCCGTTACCTTTTAAGGCAACGCACAGGCACACACACGAGCGAAGTACCGTACGGGCGCCGAAAATGTTTTTCACACACACGCAATTGTTGACAAAAATCAACAGCGAAAATCACGCACAAAGAAGAACGCGCAATAATGTAAACAAGTTACAGTAATATTTACCGTAACTTATGCTCACACAAAAATGTAAACAAGTTACAGTAATGTTTACTGCAACTTATGCTCAAACGCAAAACTTGTAAACAAGTCACCATTACACTTTAACCGTTACTTGAAGTTTTATTGCCAGCGCAATGGTCCGCGAACACGTCTGCTCAACTCAACGTCTCGCAAACAACTTAGGAATTTGATAACAATTTATTTTGCCATTATTATGTTATTATACTTGTGGTAATGTTGTTTGTGAATTTGACTTAACAATTTATTTTCGCCATTATTATGTATATTATACATTTGTGCATAGGAATAAGCCTTGAGTTATTTCCGCCGCTTAGAAACTTGTTTAATTTCATATATTTTAATTTTCAATAGGGATAGTAGGAATCTGTCTTTTGAAGTTGTGTGCGGCGTTATTAAGTATATGATACATTTATTTATCGTAATACTGCTTGGTCTTGATGACTGCCGCCGTTTTGAAGTTTTCATGATTTTCAATAAATTTTTTTATATGTGCATAGTTCATTTTTGTTCTAATTTGTGTTTTAGATTCAATATGTATTATTTATACAAATATTTATGCATTGGAATAAGCCTTGAGTTATTTCCGCAGCGACGACAGACGTCTTCTTTGGCCCTGCATTCCGCGACTATATGGTCAAAGCCCAGACAACGGAAGCAACCCATAACCGGCTCAAAATCCCTCACCCTAAATGAAAACCACTTAACGTAGCAGCGTCCGACATCCAAGAGGGCTTGCATGGCCAGGCCAGCACCCTCCAGGACAACATTCACTGATCCGTCAGCGTTTACAACCCATGGCCGGCTCGCCATACGGACACCTTTCTTAAAGGCTTCAAGGGACATAGTCTCCTTGAGATTCATCTCATGCAGATCACCCATGAACTCGTCAGGAGTAATCTGCGAGTGAAAGCCCTGTACGACAACCTTTGGCCCCAGTTTGTCATTCACTCTCACTTCCAATCCTACTTCGCCGAACTTTGTATTCTCCACTATCTTCTTCCGCTCTGCTACAGAAGGGGTGCGGATAATCGCGCCTCCATCCCGTAGAGGTTTAACCTCGTGGACACGCACACCCAGAGTAGGACCTACCTCCTTCACTACCTTCTCGACCACGTCCTTTGCAGCCTTGCTGCGGACGACCAAGGACCAGGTCTCAACCGGTCGGGGTATCTCCAGGGTAGATGGCACTGCCAACGTGGAACCCCTCTTGCGTGCGCCCACCGGCGGAACCGGCATCTGTTTGCTCTGAACATGCCTAGCATGTTCACCAGCCTCCAGACGCCCCCTCAGGCGATCGTTCTCCGCAATCAGCGAGAACAACAACACCTCGTACTCACTGGTGTAGTCTATAAAGCTACAGATCAGAGAGCCCGAGACATTCGCACCTACCGCGGCCTTCAGAATATCTTCTGAGATACCCTTCATCTTCTCTTCTGAAGTCTTCTTACTCGCCGAACACGAGGGAAGGTTTGCCTCTGCGGCAACCACTCTCACACCTGGAACAACTAAACTATGCTCCACCCCATTCATACTTATAGCTCTCTGAGTAACGCTCACGTTTCCCTGAGAGCCACCCAAATCTCTCTCTGATCCAGCAGTAACAGTCGCCAAAGAGGTTGCCCTCCTCAACCCCTGCTTCCCCTGGATCGACCTAGTTCTTGCCCTCGTACAAACTGATGATTCAGAGGCCTGCGACATGTCATCATCAGATAACACGGCACGTGCCCCCGCACTCACCTCGTCAACCGGCTTCTTCTTCCTCGGCGGCATATCACCAGATGGTGGTCCCGTTACCTTTTAAGGCAACGCACAGGCACACACACGAGCGAAGTACCGTACAGGCGCCGAAAATGTTTTTCACACACACGCAATTGTTGACAAAAATCAACAGCGAAAATCACGCACAAAGAAGAACGCCCAATAATGTAAACAAGTTACAGTAATATTTACCGTAACTTATGCTCACACGCAAAACTTGTAAACAAGTCACCGTTACACTTTAACCGTTACTTGAAGTTTTATTGCCAGCGCAATGGTCCGCGAACACGTCTGCTCAACTCAACGTCTCGCAAACAACTTAGGAATTTGACTTAACAATTTATTTTCGCCATTATTATCTATATTATACATTTGTGCATAGGAATAAGCCTTAAGTTGTTTTCGCCGCTTAGAAACTTGTTTAACTTCATACATTTTAATTTTCAATAGGGATAGTAGGAATCTGTCTTTTGAAGTTGTGTGCGGCATTATTACGTATATGATACATTTATTTATCGTAATACTGCTTGGTCTTGATGACTGCCGCCGTTTTGAAGTTTTCATGATTTTCAATAAATTTTTTTTATGTGCATAGTTCATTTTTGTTCTAATTTGTGTTTTAGATTCAATATGTATTATTTATACAAATATTTATGCATTGGAATAAGCCTTGAGTTATTTCCGCAGCGACGACAGACGTCTTCTTTGGCCCTGCATTCCGCGACTATATGGTCAAAGCCCAGACAACGGAAGCAACCCATAACCGGCTCAAAATCCCTCACCCTAAATGAAAACCACTTAACGTAGCAGCGTCCGACATCCAAGAGGGCTTGCATGGCCAGGCCAGCACCCTCCAGGACAACATTCACTGATCCGTCAGCGTTTACAACCCATGGCCGGCTCGCCATACGGACACCCTTTCTTAAAGGCTTCAAGGGACATAGTCTCCTTGAGATTCATCTCATGCAGATCACCCATGAACTCGTCAGGAGTAATCTGCGAGTGAAAGCCCTGTACGACAACCTTTGGCTCCAGTTTGTCATTCACTCTCACTTCCAATCCTACTTCGCCGAACTTTGTATTCTCCACTATCTTCTTCCGCTCTGCTACAGAAGGGGTGCGGATAATCGCGCCTCCATCCCGTAGAGGTTTAACCTCGTGGACACGCACACCCAGAGTAGGACCTACCTCCTTCACTACCTTCTCGACCACGTCCTTTGCAGCCTTGCTGCGGACGACCAAGGACCAGGTCTCAACCGGTCGGGGTATCTCCAGGGTAGATGGCACTGCCAACGTGGAACCCCTCTTGCGTGCGCCCACCGGCGGAACCGGCATCTGTTTGCTCTGAACATGCCTAGCATGTTCACCAGCCTCCAGACGCCCCCTCAGGCGATCGTTCTCCGCAATCAGCGAGAACAACAACACCTCGTACTCACTGGTGTAGTCTATAAAGCTACAGATCAGAGAGCCCGAGACATTCGCACCTACCGCGGCCTTCAGAATATCTTCTGAGATACCCTTCATCTTCTCTACTGAAGTCCCCTTACGCATCACTGGCCCCTTCTTACTCGCCGAACACGAGGGAAGGTTTGCCTCTGCGGCAAGGGGGTCAACCACTCTCACACCTGGAACAACAAAACTATGCTCCACCCCATTCACACTTATGGCTCTCTGAGTAACGCTCACGTTTCCCTGAGAGCCACCCAAATCTCTCACTGATCCAGCAGTAACAGTCGCCAAAGAGGTTGCCCTCCTCAACCCCTGCTTCCCCAGGATCGACCTAGTTCTTGCCCTCGTACAAACTGATGATTCAGAGGCCTGCAACATGTCATCATCAGATAACACGGCACGTGCCCCCGCACTCACCTCGTCAACCGGCTTCTTCTTCCTCGGCGGCATATCACCAGATGGTGGTCCCGTTACCTTTTAAGGCAACGCACAGGCACACACACGAGCGAAGTACCGTAAGTACCGTAAGCGAAAATCACGCACAAAGAAGAACGCGCAATAATGTAAACAAGTTACAGTAAAATTTACCGTAACTTATGCTCACACAAAAATGTAAACAAGTTACAGTAATGTTTACCGCAACTTATGCTCCAACGCAAAACTTGTAAACAAGTCACCGTTACACTTTAACCGTTACTTGAAGTTTTATTGCCAGCGCAATGGTCCGCGAACACGTCTGCTCAACTCAACGTCTCGCAAACAACGTAGGAATTTGACTTAACAATTTATTTTCGCCATTATTATGTATATTATACATTTGTGCATAGGAATAAGCCTTGAGTTATTTCCGCCGCTTAGAAACTTGTTTAATTTCATACATTTTAATTTTCAATAGGGATAGTAGGAATCTGTCTTTTGAAGTTGTGTTCGGCATTATTAAGTATATGATACATTTATTTATCGTAATACTGCTTGGGCTTGGAGACTGCCGTCGTTTTGAAGTTTTCATGATTTTCAATAAATTTTACTTAAATGTACATAGTTCATTTTTATTCTAATTTGCGATTTAGATTCAATATGTATTATTAATACAAAAAATTTAAAAGGTATGAATTTTACTTAATAATTTATTTTCGCCATTATTATGTATATTATACATTTGAGCATAGGAATAAGCTTTGAGTTATTTCCGCCGCTTAGAAACTTGTTTAATTTCATATATTTTAATTTTCAATAGGGATAGTAGGAATCTGTCTTTTGAAGTTGTGTGCGGCGTTATTAAGTATATGATACATTTATTTATCGTAATACTGCTTGGTCTTGATGACTGCCGCCGTTTTGAAGTTTTCATGATTTTCAATAAATTTTTTTTATATGTGCATAGTTAATTTTTGTTCTAATTTGTGTTTTAGATTCAATATGTATTATTTATACAAATATTTATGCATTGGAATAAGCCTTGAGTTATTTCCGCAGCGACGACAGACGTCTTCTTTGGCCCTGCATTCCGCGACTATATGGTCAAAGCCCAGACAACGGAAGCAACCCATAACCGGCTCAAAATCCCTCACCCTAAATGAAAACCACTTAACGTAGCAGCGTCCGACATCCAAGAGGGCTTGCATGGCCAGGCCAGCACCCTCCAGGACAACATTCACTGATCCGTCAGCGTTTACAACCCATGGCCGGCTCGCCATACGGACACCTTTCTTAAAGGCTTCAAGGGACATAGTCTCCTTGAGATTCATCTCATGCAGATCACCCATGAACTCGTCAGGAGTAATCTGCGAGTGAAAGCCCTGTACGACAACCTTTGGCCCCAGTTTGTCATTCACTCTCACTTCCAATCCTACTTCGCCGAACTTTGTATTCTCCACTATCTTCTTCCGCTCTGCTACAGAAGGGGTGCAGATAATCGCGCCTCCATCCCGTAGAGGTTTAACCTCGTGGACACGCACACCCAGAGTAGGACCTACCTCCTTCACTACCTTCTCGACCACGTCCTTTGCAGCCTTGCTGCGGACGACCAAGGACCAGCTCTCAACCGGTCGGGGTATCTCCAGGGTAGATGGCACTGCCAACGTGGAACCCCTCTTGCGTGCGCCCACCGACGGAACCGGCATCTGTTTGCTCTGAACATGCCTAGCATGTTCACCAGCCTCCAGACGCCCCCTCAGGCGATCGTTCTCCGCAATCAGCGAGAACAACAACACCTCGTACTCACTGGTGTAGTCTATAAAGCTACAGATCAGAGAGCCCGAGACATTCGCACCTACCGCGGCCTTCAGAATATCTTCTGAGATACCCTTCATCTTCTCTACTGAAGTCTTCTTACTCGCCGAACACGAGGGAACGTTTGCCTCTGCGGCAAGGGGGTCAACCTCTCTCACACCTGGAACAACAAAACTATGCTCCACCCCATTCACACTTATGGCTCTCTGAGTAACGCTCACGTTTCCCTGAGAGCCACCCAAATCTCTCACTGATCCAGCAGTAACAGTCGCCAAAGAGGTTGCCCTCCTCAACCCCTGCTTCTTGCCCTCGTACAAACTGATGATTCAGAGGCCTGCGACATGTCATCATCAGATAACACGGCACGTGCCCCCGCACTCACCTCGTCAACCGGCTTCTTCTTCCTCGGCGGCATATCACCAGATGGTGGTCCCGTTACCTTTTAAGGCAACGCACAGGCACACACACGAGCGAAGTACCGTACGGGCGCCGAAAATGTTTTTCACACACACGCAATTGTTGACAAAAATCAACAGCGAAAATCACGCACAAAGAAGAACGCGCAATAATGTAAACAAGTTACAGTAATATTTACCGTAACTTATGCTCACACAAAAATGTAAACAAGTTACAGTAATGTTTACTGCAACTTATGCTCACACGCAAAACTTGTAAAGAAGTCTCCATTACACTTTAACCGTTACTTGAAGTTTTATTGCCAGCGCAATGGTCCGCGAACACGTCTGCTCAACTCAACGTCTCGCAAACAACGTAGGAATTGGACTTAACAATTTATTTTCGCCATTATTATGTATATTATACATTTGTGCATAGGAATAAGCCTTGAGTTATTTCCGCCGCTTAGAAACTTGTTTAATTTCATATATTTTAATTTTCAATAGGGATAGTAGGAATCTGTCTTTTGAAGTTGTGTGCGGCGTTATTAAGTATATGATACATTTATTTATCGTAATACTGCTTGGTCTTGATGACTGCCGCCGTTTTGAAGTTTTCATGATTTTCAATAAATTTTTTTTATGTGCATAGTTCATTTTTGTTCTAATTTGTGTTTTAGATTCAATATGTATTATTTATACAAATATTTATGCATTGGAATAAGCCTTGAGTTATTTCCGCAGCGACGACAGACGTCTTCTTTGGCCCTGCATTCCGCGACTATATGGTCAAAGCCCAGACAACGGAAGCAACCCATAACTGGCTCAAAATCCCTCACCCTAAATGAAAATCACTTAACGTAGCAGCGTCGGACATCCAACAGGGATTGCATGGCCAGGCCAGCACCCTCCAGGACAACATTCACTGATCCGTCAGCGTTTACAACCCATGGCCGGCTCGCCATACGGACACCTTTTTAAAGGCTTCAAGGGACATAGTCTCCTTGAGATTCATCTCATGCAGATCACCCATGAACTCGTCAGGAGTAATCTGCGAGTGAAAGCCCTGTACGACAACCTTTGGCTCCAGTTTGTCATTCACTCTCACTTCCAATCCTACTTCGCCGAACTTTGTATTCTCCACTATCTTCTTCCGCTCTGCTACAGAAGGGGTGCGGATAATCGCGCCTCCATCCCGTAGAGGTTTAACCTCGTGGACACGCACACCCAGAGTAGGACCTACCTCCTTCACTACCTTCTCGACCACGTCCTTTGCAGCCTTGCTGCGGACGACCAAGGACCAGGTCTCAACCGGTCGGGGTATCTCCAGGGTAGATGGCACTGCCAACGTGGAACCCCTCTTGCGTGCGCCCACCGGCGGAACCGGCATCTGTTTGCTCTGAACATGCCTAGCATGTTCACCAGCCTCCAGACGCCCCCTCAGGCGATCGTTCTCCGCAATTAGCGAGAACAACAACACCTCGTACTCACTGGTGTAGTCTATAAAGCTACAGATCAGAGAGCCCGAGACATTCGCACCTACCGCGGCCTTCAGAATATCTTCTGAGATACCCTTCATCTTCTCTACTGAAGTCTTCTTACTCGCCGAACACGAGGGAACGTTTGCCTCTGCGGCAAGGGGGGTCAACCATTCTCACACCTGGAACAACAAACCTATGCTCCACCCCATTCACACTTATGGCTCTCTGAGTAACGCTCACGTTTCCCTGTGAGCCACCCAAATCTCTCTCTGATCCAGCAGTTACAGTCGCCAAAGAGGTTGCCCTCCTCAACCCCTGCTTCCCCTGGATCGACCTAGTTCTTGCCCTCGTACAAACTGATGATTCCGAGGCCTGCGACATGTCATCATCAGATAACACGGCACGTGCCACCGCAATCACATCGTCAACCGGCTTCTTCTTCCTCGGCGGCATATCACCAGATGGTGGTCCCGTTACCTTTTAAGGCAACGCACAGGCACACACACGAGCGAAGTACCGTACGGGCGCCGAAAATGTTTTTCACACACACGCAATTGTTGACAAAAATCAACAGCGAAAATCACGCACAAAGAAGAACGCGCAATAATGTAAACAAGTTACAGTAATATTTACCGTAACTTATGCTCACACAAAAATGTAAACAAGTTACAGTAATGTTTACTGCAACTTATGCTCACACGCAAAACTTGTAAAAAAGTCTCCATTACACTTTAACCGTTACTTGAAGTTTTATTGCCAGCGCAATGGTCCGCGAACACGTCTGCTCAACTCAACGTCTCGCAAACAACTTAGGAATTTGACTTAACAATTTATTTTCGCCATTATTATGTATATTATACATTTCTGCATAGGAATAAGCCTTAAGTTGTTTCCGCCGCTTAGAAACTTGTTTAATTTCATATATTTTAATTTTCAATAGGGATAGTAGGAATCTGTCTTTTGAAGTTGTGTGCGGCGTTATTAAGTATATGATACATTTATTTATCGTAATACTGCTTGGTCTTGGAGACTGCCGCCGTTTTGAAGTTTTCATGATTTTCAATAAATTTTTTTTATATGTGCATAGTTCATTTTTGTTCTAATTTGTGTTTTAGATTCAATATGTATTATTTATACAAATATTTATGCATTGGAATAAGCCTTGAGTTATTTCCGCAGCGACGACAGACGTCTTCTTTGGCCCTGCATTCCGCGACTATATGGTCAAAGCCCAGACAACGGAAGCAACCCATAACCGGCTCAAAATCCCTCACCCTAAATGAAAACCACTTAACGTAGCAGCGTCCGACATCCAAGAGGGCTTGGCCGGCTCGCCATACGGACACCTTTCTTAAAGGCTTCAAGGGACATAGTCTCCTTGAGATTCATCTCATACAGATCACCCATGAACTCGTCAGGAGTAATCTGCGAATGATACGCCCTGTACGACAACCTTTGGCCCCAGTTTGTCATTTACTCTCACTTCCAATCCTACTTCGCCGAATTTTGTATTTTCCACTATCTTCTTCCGCTCTGCTACAGAAGGGGTGCGGATAATCGCGCCACCATCCCGTAGAGGTTTAACCTCGTGGACACGCACACCCAGAGTGGGACCTACCTCCTTCACTACCTTCTCGACCACGTCCTTTGCGGTACCACCTGCAGCCTTGCTGCGGACGACCAAGGACCAGGTCTCAACCGGTCGGGGTATCTCCAGGGTAGATGGCACTGCCAACGTGGAACCCCTCTTGCGTGCGCCCACCGGCGGAACCGGCATCTGTTTGCTCTGAACATGCCTAGCATGTTCCCCAGCCTCCAGACGCCCCCTCAGGCGCTCGTTCTCCGCAATCAGCGAGTACAACAACACCTCGTACTCACTGGTGTAGTCAATAAAGCTACAAATCAGAGAGCCCGAGACATTAGCACCTACAGCGGCCTTCAGAATATCTTCCGAGATACCCTTCATCTTCTCCACTGAAGTCCCCTTACGCTTCACTGGCCCCTTCTTACTCGCCGAACACGAGGGAAGGTTTGCCTCTGCAGCAAGGGGGTCTACCACTCACCACCTGGAACAACAAAAGAATGCTCCACCCCATTCACACTTATGGCTCTCTGGGTAACGCTCTCGTTTCCCTGAGAGCCACCCAAATCTCTCTCCGATCCAGCAGTTACAGTTGCCAAAGAAGTTGCCCTCCTCAACCCCTGCTTCCCCTGGATCGATCTCGTTCTCGCTCTCGTACAGACGGACGATTCGGAGGCCTGCGACATGTCATCGTCAGATAACACGGCACGTGCCCCCGCACTCACCTCGTCAACCGGCTTCTTCTTCCTCGGCGGCATATCACCAGATGGTGGTCCCGTTACCTTTTAAGGCAACGCACAAGCACACACACGAGCGAATTACCGTACGAGCAACAAAAATGTTCTTCCACACACGCACTTGTTGACAATATTCAACAGCGAAAATTACTCAGAGAGAAGCACGCGCAATAATGTAAACAAGTTACCGCAATGTTTACCGTAACTTGTGCACACAAAATTGTAAACAAGTTACAGTAATATTTACCGCAACTTATCACACGCAAAACTAGTAAACAAGTCACCGTTACAAATTAACCGCTACTCGTAAGTTTTATTGCCAGCGCAATGGTCCGCGAACACGTCTGCTCGACTCAACGTCTCGCAAACAACTTTTGTGCCACGTTTTCCTTAAATGGGCCATTTTAAAATTGACTACCATGTACCTTACATCTTTGTATGCCCTAATTTAATAGAACATACACTTAAATCGTTGTTTTTTTATATTATTTATATATAATATGCTTATGCCGGCAAGACTATATGAAATATTTCTTTAGTGTATTTTTTTACACTTTTTTTATTCTAAAAAAAAAAAATTTTTCTTATATTATATCATATCACCCATATGATATTTATTTTTCTATAACATATGGTTTAACCATATGTTATTTTTTTTTTTTTTTTTTTATATATTTGGTCTTGCCTTCTCACACCCATTTCTAGTAAGGTTTTGTGCCACGTTTTCCTTAAATGGGCCATTTTAAAATTGACTACCATGTACCTTACATCTTTGTATGCCCTAATTTAATAGAACATACACTTAAATCGTTGTTTTTTTATATTATTTATATATAATATGCTTATGCCGGCAAGACTATATGAAATATTTCTTTAGTGTATTTTTTATACACTTATTTGACTCTGACATATCAAATTTTTCTTATATTATATCATATCACCCATATGATATTTATTTTTCTATAACATATGGTTTAACCATATGTTATTTTTTTTTCATATATTTGGTCTTGCGCAGCACCACTCCCTAGTAAGGTTTTGTGCCACGCTTTCCTCAAATGGGCCATTTTAAATATGGCTACCATGTACCTTACATCTTTGTATGCCCTAACTTAATAGAACATACACTTAAATCGTTGTTTTTTATATTATTTATATATAATATGCTTATGCCGGCAAGACTATATGAAATATTTCTTTAGTGTATTTTTTATACACTTATTTGACTCTGACATATCAAATTTTTCTTATATTATATCATATCACCCATATGATATTTATTTTTCTATAACATATGGTTTAACCATATGTTATTTTTTTTTCATATATTTGGTCTTGCGCAGCACCACTCCCTAGTAAGGTTTTGTGCCACGCTTTCCTCAAATGGGCCATTTTAAATATGGCTACCATGTACCTTACATCTTTGTATGCCCTAACTTAATAGAACATACACTTAAATCGTTGTTTTTTATATTATTTATATATAATATGCTTATGCCGGCAAGACTATATGAAATATTTCTTTAGTGTATTTTTTATACACTTATTTGACTCTGACATATCAAATTTTTCTTATATTATATCATATCACCCATATGATATTTATTTTTCTATAACATATGGTTTAACCATATGTTATTTTTTTTTCATATATTTGGTCTTGCGCAGCACCACTCCCTAGTAAGGTTTTGTGCCACGCTTTCCTCAAATGGGCCATTTTAAATATGGCTACCATGTACCTTACATCTTTGTATGCCCTAACTTAATAGAACATACACTTAAATCGTTGTTTTTTATATTATTTATATATAATATGCTTATGCCGGCAAGACTATATGAAATATTTCTTTAGTGTACTTTTTATACACTTATTTGACTCTGACATATCAAATTTTTCTATATAATATATCATATCACCCATATGATATTTATTTTTCCATAACATATGGTTTAACCATATGTTATTTTTTTTTCATATATTTGGTCTTGCGCGACACCACTCCCTAGTAAGGTTTTGTGCCACGCTTTCCTCAAATGGGTGTGTTTATATATGGCTACCAGGTATCTTACACATTTTATGTACTTTTTTCATAGAACCCATCATTATTTTGTACTTTTTTCATTTCTAATATATTATTTTAATATGTATTTTGTATATTTTCATATACTTATTTGATTTTCCAATATAAAATTATTATTATTCGCTTATTTCATGTCACCCATATGATATTTTTAGTCATATGATATTTTTTTCATATATATGATTTGACCATACGATATTTTTTCATATGTATGATTTGCCCATATGATATTTTTTTCATATATATGATTTGACCATATGATATTATTTTCAAATATATGTATTGACCATATGTTATTTTTTTCATATATATGATTTGACCATATGATATTTTTTTCATATATATGATTTGACCATATGATATTTTTTTCATATATATGATTTGCCCATATGATATTTTTTTCATATATATGATTTGACCATATGATATTTTTTTCATATATATGATTTGCCCATATGATATTTTTTTCATATATATGATTTGACCATATGATATTTTTTTCATATATATGATTTGCCCATATGATATTTTTTTTTTTTCCATATGATATTTTTTTCATATATATGATTTTCCCATATGATATTTTTTTCATATATATGATTTGCTTTTTTTTTTTTTTTTTTTTTTTTGCCATATTTTTTATTTTTTCATATATATGATTTGACCATATGATATTTTTTTCATATATATGATTTGCCCATATGATATTTTTTTCATATATATGATTTGACCATATGATATTTTTTTCATATATAATAATTTGACTTAGCAATATCAAATCATTTTATTATATGTTTATATCATACTATATATGATATTTATTTCATTATATTAATTGGTGTTTTTTTTTTTGTATGAATTTTTTTTTCATACCATACCGCCCCGAGCGCCACCACCGCTCCTAGTAAGGTTTTGTGCCACGCTTTCCTCAAATGGGTGTGTTTATATATGGCTACCAGGTATCTTACACATTTTATGTACTTTTTTCATAGAACCCATCATTATTTTGTACTTTTTTCATTTCTAATATATTATTTTAATATGTATTTTGTATATTTTCATATACTTATTTGATTTTCCAATATAAAATTATTATTATTCGCTTATTTCATGTCACCCATATGATATTTTTAGCCATATGATATTTTTTTCATATATATGATTTGACCATATGATATTTTTTTTCTAATATAATTTAGACAAAAAATTTAATAGGGACAGTAGGAATTTGACTTAACAATTTATTTTCGCCATTATTATGTATATTATACATTTCTGCATAGGAATAAGCCTTAAGTAATTTCCGCCGTTTTGGAACTTACTTAATATCATACATTTAAAATTTTGATAGGGACAGTAGGAATTTCTTAATTTCATACATTTAAAATGATAGGGACAGTAGGAATCTGACTTAACAATTTATTTTCGCCATTATTATGTATATTATACATTTCTGCATAGGAATAAGCCTTAAGTAATACCCGCCGTTTAGGAACTTACTTAATTTCTTACATTTAAAATGATAGGTACAGTAGGAATTACTTAATTTCATACATTTAAAATGATAGGGACAGTAGGAATCTGACTTAACAATTTATTTTCGCCATTATTATGTATATTATACATTTCTGCATAGGAATAAGCCTTAAGTAATTTCCGCCGTTTTGGAACTTACTTAATATCATACATTTAAAATTTTGATAGGGACAGTAGGAATTTCTTAATTTCATACATTTAAAATGATAGGGACAGTAGGAATCTGACTTAACAATTTATTTTCGCCATTATTATGTATATTATACATTTCTGCATAGGAATAAGCCTTAAGTAATACCCGCCGTTTAGGAACTTACTTAATTTCTTACATTTAAAATGATAGGTATAGTAGGAATTACTTAATTTCATACATTTAAAATGATAGGGACAGTAGGAATCTGACTTAACAATTTATTTTCGCCATTATTATGTATATTATACATTTCTGCATAGGAATAAGCCTTAAGTAATACCCGCCGTTTTGGAACTTACTTAATATCATACATTTAAAATTTTGATAGGGACAGTAGGAATTTCTTAATTTCATACATTTAAAATGATAGGGACAGTAGGAATCTGACTTAACAATTTATTTTCGCCATTATTATGTATATTATACATTTCTGCATAGGAATAAGCCTTAAGTAATACCCCGTTTAGGAACTTACTTAATTTCTTACATTTAAAATGATAGGGACAGTAGGAATCTGACTTAACAATTTATTTTCGCCATTATTATGTATATTATACATTTCTGCATAGGAATAAGCCTTAAGTAATTTCCGCCGTTTTGGAACTTACTTAATATCATACATTTAAAATTTTGATAGGGACAGTAGGAATTTCTTAATTTCATACATTTAAAATGATAGGGACAGTAGGAATCTGACTTAACAATTTATTTTCGCCATTATTATGTATATTATACATTTCTGCATAGGAATAAGCCTTAAGTAATACCCGCCGTTTAGGAACTTACTTAATTTCTTACATTTAAAATGATAGGTATAGTAGGAATTACTTAATTTCATACATTTAAAATGATAGGGACAGTAGGAATCTGACTTAACAATTTATTTTCGCCATTATTATGTATATTATACATTTCTGCATAGGAATAAGCCTTAAGTAATACCCGCCGTTTTGGAACTTACTTAATATCATACATTTAAAATTTTGATAGGGACAGTAGGAATTTCTTAATTTCATACATTTAAAATGATAGGGACAGTAGGAATCTGACTTAACAATTTATTTTCGCCATTATTATGTATATTATACATTTCTGCATAGGAATAAGCCTTAAGTAATACCCGCCGTTTAGGAACTTACTTAATTTCTTACATTTAAAATGATAGGGACAGTAGGAATCTGACTTAACAATTTATTTTCGCCATTATTATGTATATTATACATTTCTGCATAGGAATAAGCCTTAAGTAATTTCCGCCGTTTTGGAACTTACTTAATATCATACATTTAAAATTTTGATAGGGACAGTAGGAATTTCTTAATTTCATACATTTAAAATGATAGGGACAGTAGGAATCTGACTTAACAATTTATTTTCGCCATTATTATGTATATTATACATTTCTGCATAGGAATAAGCCTTAAGTAATACCCGCCGTTTAGGAACTTACTTAATTTCTTACATTTAAAATGATAGGTATAGTAGGAATTACTTAATTTCATACATTTAAAATGATAGGGACAGTAGGAATCTGACTTAACAATTTATTTTCGCCATTATTATGTATATTATACATTTCTGCATAGGAATAAGCCTTAAGTAATTTCCGCCGTTTTGGAACTTACTTAATATCATACATTTAAAATTTTGATAGGGACAGTAGGAATTTCTTAATTTCATACATTTAAAATGATACCGCCATATTCATATTTCATATTTCCAAGTCTTTCGTCTTTCCCACCAGCTTCATTTCATTTGATTGGGTCTGTTGTTTGGTCTATAAATATAATAAAGTTTACTTAGAAACATTTTATATAATCTTATATATTATATATGTATGTCATGTTAGTAGTTCGTGTTCATATATTTTCCAAGTCTTTTATCAGCTTATGTTCATTTGCTTGGCTCTCTTTTTAATATATAATAATATATATAATTTTATAATACGTACTCCACACACACACTATTATTATTATAATATATATATATATGTATTATTATATTTTATATTGTATAGTTCATTTTCTGCTTTTTGTGTACCAATCACCGTGTGTGTTTCATTAACATATTTTTATAATATGTTCTATATATAAAATTAAATAAATTAAAACATCAATAAAAAATATAAATATATATATATATACATATATACAATTTTTACAATATATATATATATATATAAATATATAAGTATAAATTAAATTGCTGTTTTAATATATTTAAATATATATTAGGTGTTTTAAACCACCTTTTTAATAAATTAAATTAGATATCGAAAGGAATCGAAAATATCGAATCATCAAGCAAAGGATAAGCTTCAGTGGATCGCAGTATGGCAGCTGCTCAACCACTTACAACACCTTGCCTGTTACAAAAGTCGTTTACAATTGATTCTAGGCTTTGTCATTGTATTAAATAATGTTTTAATATGTAACTAGCGCGGCATCAGGTGATCGAAGATCCTCCCAATTTACTATGTTACAAGTAACATTGGCATCACATCCATCGTCGTTTATAAAATAAATTATAAACTTTTAATGGTTTAGAAGCCATACAATGCAAATTGCCCCTTATTTATCATTGCAGTCCAGCACGGATACGACCTTAGAGGCGTTCAGGCATAATCCAACGGACGTAGCGTCATACCACTGTTCGCTCGAACAAGTATTGTGCCATTGGTCCGTACCTGCGGTTCCTCTCGTACTACGCAGGAATGCTGTCGCAACAACGTTTTGTCATTAGTAGGGTAAAACTAACCTGTCTCACGACGGTCTAAACCCAGCTCACGTTCCCTTGCATGGGTGAACAATCCAACGCTTGGTGAATTTTGCTTCACAATGATAGGAAGAGCCGACATCGAAGGATCAAAAAGCGACGTCGCTATGAACGCTTGGCCGCCACAAGCCAGTTATCCCTATGGTAACTTTTCTGACACCTCTTGTTAAAAACTCTTTAAACCAAAAGGATCGATAGGCCGAGCTTTTGCTGTCCCTGTGTGTACTGAACACCGAGATCAAGTCAGCATTTGCCCTTTTGCTCTATGTGTGGTTTCTGTCCGCACTGAGCTGGCCTTGGGACACCTCCGTTATTATTTGAGAGATGTACCGCCCCAGTCAAACTCCCTACCTGGCAATGTCCTTGAATTGGATCATACCTGAGTAATTGGAGTTATACCAAATTTTTAAATCAAAAACGCATATTACATGCATCCTCTCATTAAAATATTTGTTTGCGATTATATAACAAACTCGTGATACTTTGATCAAGAAGCTTGCATCAAAACCCAATACCATAAGATATAATAAATATATCCGTATAATGGCTAGGAAATGATACACGTTCCATTTAATCAAGTAAGTAAGGAAACAATAAGAGTAGTGGTATTTCATTGTCGACACCAAACCGAAGTCTAATATCTCCCACTTATTCTACACCTCTTATGTCTCCTTACACTGCCAGATTAGAGTCAAGCTCAAAAGGGTCTTCTTTCCCCGCTAATTATTCCAAGCCCGTTCCCTTGGCTGTGGTTTCGCTAGATAGTAGATAGGGACATTAAAGTCAATTGTGTTTAACGTGAACTCCTGCCACGATGGCTTTATCTCACGGTGCCCACGCACGGAATTAATTTAAGCGTCAATCAGCGCCCCCTTGGAATATTTCCGCAGGTACCAATCAAAGTCACTACTGTTTGGTCGTGAACTTCATCCTTGGTGGGGATCGAGTGCTATCTAAGACTCTGCTGATCTTTGGTGTCACAGCACCCGGTTGTATAACGCAACTCCACGTCGAGCATATGCTCTACCCGCATTTAGGTATTAAACCACAGCCACCACGATACTCCCCGAGGGGCCGCACCAAAGGCCAGGACGGACAAAGTCCGCGGGCTCCTGGCCTCCCGTGGTACCAGATTAAAGACTCCGGTCAGACTTCGTGCCATGAAGGACACTCCCAATTTTAACTCCAAAACAGTTACGGGTTGGTGACCCCAGAATGTTAAGCATAGCTGCACGGAATAGGAATGTAAACTGGCCTAAGCCAGCTGACAGATGGTACAGTATAAGCCACGCACATGGGCATGGTTTTCTCACTGGTGGGAGGGAGGTCTATTCCTACCTCTTCCGCAGAGCGCGGCATTTAAATAGTTGATCGTAGATCAAACCGCCATAAAAACAGCGGCCAGCTTATGCTCCCAACAAGCCAAAAAGGCTTTAGCGCATGGGCAGAAGGCTGAGACCGCCTCTGTGATTCCCAAACACCCGTGGTACCAGACAAATCCTCTGGTCAGGACTCGTATCCCAAGGAATACTTCCAGTAGAGTTCCATGAAACTCGGGGACTGGTAGCCCCAGCGGACAACACATAATCCGGCGAAACAAACAACAAACATACTCCCCGATTCATACCCCCACAATCATACCAACATTCATACACTTCCTTCAGCCATCATCGATCGCCGAGTGGCGAAAACAAATCGGGCAAACTCATTCATAACTCTAACCCTATCAATAGTAGAGAGCGCTTGACTTACGTCAAACCCACCACTAACCTGAACAACACCCATTGCACTTAGATCTCTTCGACCTTCGTACAGCGGACACTCACAGAGAACATGTTCCCATGTCTCCTCGCTCGAGCCACAGAGGCATTCCGGACCGTCAGAAAGGCGCCTCAAATGCAGGAATGCATTGAGAGAGCCATGACCGGTCAACAGGAACCCAAGACTAAGGTTAAAACCAAAATCTGGTCGGCAGCCGACAAACGTGACATCACGAATATATCGGTGAGTGACCCGCCCATTCATACTATTGCTCCATCTGACCTGCCAGTCAGACAGAACACACTCATTCAACAATCTTTTGCACTCACTAAGCCCTAAGCTCTCTACATCCCTATCAGCTAACCATTCATTCTGCAGCAATGGCAGTCTCCTCTTGATCCTGGAATAGACGGCACGCCGTCTAATCTCCAAGTCCAGAGGGACCACACCTAATAGTACTTGCATCGCCTCCGTAGAGACGGTGCGGCACACAGGCATACACCCTAACATAATCACTCTCTGGCAAGCCAGCACATGCTTTCTGCCTACAACATTCGCAGCCACCCCACCCCATACAGCCGATCCATATGCTGCACAAGCAACAAACAAACCACTATATACGGTACGGACGGCACGTCTGCTGAGATCCCAATCACTCCTCAAAATTCGACGCACCTGTCCACCCACATCAAGCAGCCGGCGTCTAAGTCCAACGACATGAGGAGTGAAACACATCCTCTCACCAAACGCGCGCAACGGAGAATCTGCTGACGACGCACTCCAAGGGCAGCTGCCTGGAGCTCGAACACTCGCGGAGCGTGGGATCGCCGTCGGTCAGTGAGAACGATGACCCTGCACTTTGGCGACAGTGCTGCGCAGGTGCAAAGATGCTGACCCTGCACTTTGAGGGCAGCGCTGCACAGAGGCAAAGGTCTCAAGTTGCAGCTGGATCATATCTAAGTTTAGTTTACAAATGTACTCCAGGGCTAACGGTCTGTTTAATAATTATAAAATCATTTGACAAGATAAATAAAAATATAATTTACCATAAATAAATAATAATTGGCGCCCAACTACATCGACTCACGATCCAGGGCATAAATACCATAAACTTTTAACAAAGTGAAAATTGGAGAAAATAAAACTTTCAACAAAGTTAATAGTGAAAATTTTAAAAAAATATTTACAACTGTAACGGGAATGACAGGAATTTCCCTCGAAAAGAAGACAAATTAACAGCAGCACCAGCAGCAACACTAGCAGCAGCAACAGCAACAGCAGCAGCAGCAACAGCAACTACAAAAGCCGTCGGCACAGCAGATCCCGAGGATAAAATACTTATAAGAACATGTGAGTAGGTTTTTTGTCCGAAGTGTTCGCCATAAAAAATATTCAATTTTTTTGCCAATATTTAAATCGAAAAATTTGTAAATTTCCTAGTGTTACATTTTAAACAAATAAAAACACACTGAATATAAAATATATTTTTGAAAGTTGAAAAAAAAAAAAAAAAAAAAAAAAAAAAAAAAGAAAGCTCTTGATTGAATTTTGTAACACCCATGACTTCAATACTACTTTTAATACTGACTCATGTATAGGAACAAAGACAACGTCTCATCAGACGAAGAAGTTCTAGAGTAATATAGAAAACTTTTGGAAACAAAACATTAGGGCAGTACACATTCAGGCCAGCGTTCTTAACCCTACAAATCCAGAAACTCAACAGGCAGTAGAGATGCAGGCAGAACAGATTGCGGCTATGGAGGCTGCCATAGCCGGAGCACTTCAAAGGCAACAGGAGCTATTTGATCAAAAATTAGCCACAATTATGGGGGAGTTAAGTTTACTTAAAGATAAAACTCCGAAAATCCAGACATTCCAGGAGGTTGAAATAGTGCTAGGTAAAGAATGTAATGAACCCCTCGATGTGGCTAAGTCTGTCCCAGAATTTGATGGGAAGCAGGAAAATTATGTTTCCTGGAGGCAGGCTGCTACAAGGTATATGAGCCTTATGAAGGCAGCAGTAGACATTATCAGGCTGTCGGAATCTTAAGAAATAAAGTAAGAGGCCCACGGTATTTAATTTTCATGCCATAGTAGCACGCTTAGACTTCACGTACGCGGACAAGACTCCGACGCACGTAATTAAGCAGGAGTTAAGTTTGTCGAGACAGGGAGAATTACCCTTGCTCAAATACTATGATGAGATAGAACGGAAGCTAACGCTTCTGACAAACAAAACAATTATGATACACGACGCAGCCGCAGCGGCCGTCCTCAATGAACAACACAAGAAATTACGCTTTACATGTGTTCATATCTGGTTTGAAAAAATCATTAAAAACAGCCGTTTTTCCGGCACAACCACGGGACTTGCCATCAGCATTAGCGCTAGCTCAAGAAGCTGAATCAAGTAACGATAGAAGTATATTCACGGCCACCTTCGCCCGACACAATGAGGAAAAAGCATATAGGCAGAACAACCAGCGACAGGCAGGTTGGAAAAATTTGCAGTCATACTACGAACAAAACCAAAATTCGGGGCCAACAAAAAAATCCCCTCACTTCACCAGAACCCAAAAGGGAGGCAATAATCATGGCAGTTCTTTTAGACAAAAACCACACAATAACACAGCAGGCCAACCAGCGCCAGAGCCAATGGAGGTCGACACCTCCTCCCGGTTCAAGCAACCCACAGCATGGCAAAGGGGGCATTCTACACGGTCTCAGCAAAAAATCAACTTCATGCCGGAAGAAAAATCCGGCGACAATGATTATGATTCCGTCGCCCAAGCAAGCGCCATAGAGATAGAGGATGAACTGGAAGTAGAGGACTCTTGCAATTTTTTAGACTAAAATCCCTGCTTCCTTACATTACGCGTACGGTACCAGGAAGAGAAATAAAACTATTACTCGACACAGGCACATCTAAAAATTACATTACTCCACTCCCGAGGCTGAAAGACATCGTGGCAGCGAATAAACACTTGTGGTACCAGACAAGTATTCTCAAAGAATACTTATCAAGAATACTTCCAGTAGAGTTCCTTGAAACTCGGGGACTGGTAGCCCCAGTGGCCAACACCTAGTTTAGCCGAGACAAATCCTAATTTATACCCACAATCATATCAACATTCAAACATTTCCTTCAGCAATCATCGATCGTTGATATTGAAAACAAATCGGGCAAACTCATTCATAACTCTAACCCTATCAATAGTAGAGAGCGCTTGACTTACGTCAAACCTACCATTAACCTGTACTATACCCATTGTACTAAGATCTCTTCTACCTGCGAACAACGGACACTCACAGAGAACATGTTCCCATGTCTCCTCGCTCGAGCCACAAAGGCATTCCGGACCGTCAGAAAGGCGTCTCAAATGTAAGAATGCATTAAGAGAGCCATGACCCGTCAATAGGAACCCAACACTAAGGCTAAAATCAAAATCTGGTCGGCAGCTAACAAACGTGACATCATAAATATATCGGTGAGTGACTCGTCTGTTGCTCCATCTAACCTGCCAGTCAGACACAACATACTCTTGCAGCAATCTTTTACACTCACTAAGCCGTAAGCTCTCCACATCCCTATCAGCTAACCAATCATTCTGTAGCAATGGTAGTCTCCTCTTAATCTTATAATAGATGGCACGCCGTCTAATCTCTAGGTCAAGAGGGACAACACCTAACAGTACCTGCATCGAAACGGTATGGCACACAGGCATACACCCTAACATTATTACTCTCTGGCAACCCAGCAAATGTTTTCTGCCTACAACATTCATAGCTATCTTACTCCATACAGCCAATCCATAAGCTGCACAAGCAACAAACAAACCACTATATACGGTACGGACGGCACGTCTGCTGAGATCCCAATCACTCCTCAAAATTCGACGCACCTGTCCACCCACATCAAGCAGCCGGCGCCTAAGTCCAACGACATGAGGAGTGAAACACATCCTCTCACCAAAGGTAATGCCAAGGTATTTCACCTCACACACATACCTAATGGATGTACCATTCAGCCTAACGGTCGGATTTCGACTGAGCAATCTGCCCTTGAGCAACATTATCACAGTCTTGTCAGTCGCTATGCTGACCCCAACACTGTTGCCCCAATCGTAAACAGTGAGCAAACGCGCTTCCGCATTTGCTTCAATCTCCCGACTCCGCCCTTCAATCATGATGAGCAAGTCGTTTGCATACGCACAACATTTACATACTTATTCAAGTTTCCGTAAAAGGGAATCCATCATTAGGTTCCAAATAAATGGACCACAAATGGATCCTTGAGGGCAGCCACGAACCACATCCACGCTCACACTCTCATTTCTCCCTACAGCACATGCTCGTCTGCCAGAGAAGTAGCTCTCCCAAAGATAGTAGAATGCACCTTTAAAATCAACAGAAATTCCTAGAACATATTTGGAGCTGCTGGGTGATCCAAGGGTGATCCCTATTGCGTTCTAGAAAGGAATGCCACTCACTCTCTTTTACTTTTACAATCATATACTTGTACTCTCTCGCATTTCGACGATATTCCGACCTTAGTTGGGCAAAGTTCTCAGAATTGCTAGATCTCGCTCTTTGGAATCGTCTACGTAGACGGCGAACCAGCCTCCGTTTAATTGTAAGCTCATGCGTCCACCATTTCACACGTTTAAGATTCATTTTTTGATATCTCCGAAACATTTGGTCATTCGTACCAGTTATCCAGTTATTTAAACATACAACTTGCTCATCCACAGTCATGGTCTGGAAGGTGTCAAGAGGAACTTGCGTTGCTGCTTCTCTCATATACATCCCATGAAGTGGCCAGTTCGCATTATATATACGCCAACGAGTACAACCAATATTTTCATGCACAACGGGAGTATGATTTATAGGGGGAAATATCCAACATTCATACATTTTTCACACATCACAGTCAAATATTCCGAATGGAATTCCAAACACTCTTACATATTTCCCCAGTAAAGCCATCCATTCCGGGAGACTTTCTCGACTTTAACCTCGAAAAAGCCACCTCCAATTCATGTCCAAGAAGCGGGTCAATGGGATCAACCATTCTAGAAGGTAAATCCCGTCCATCAGCTCTGGGGAAAAACTCATTTAAAAGTACATCAATACACTCCCTCCATGCAGTCAGCCGAGAGCCAAGGGTGATCCCTATTGCGTTCTAGAAAGGAATGCCACTCACTCTCTTTTACTTTTACAATCATATACTTGTACTCTCTCGCATTTCGACGATATTCCGACCTTAGTTGGGCAAAGTTCTCAGAATTGCTAGATCTCGCTCTTTGGAATCGTCTACGTAGACGGCGAACCAGCCTCCGTTTAACTGTAAGCTCATGCGTCCACCATTTCACACGTTTAAGATTCATTTTTTGATATCTCCGAAACATTTGGTCATTCGTACCAGTTATCCAGTTATTTAAACATACAACTTGCTCATCCACAGTCATGGTCTGGAAGGTGTCAAGCGGAACTTGCGTTGCTGCTTCTCTCATATACATCCCATGAAGTGGCCAGTTCGCATTATATATACGCCAACGAGTACAACCAATAATTTCATGCACAACGGGAGTATGATTGATAGAAATCTCAATGGGATTGTGATCACTCACACCTAGTCCGCCCAAAACACTCCATTGGAAATCAAACCTATTCATAGCTGCTACATTCACGACAGTGACATCAATGTCACTTTTTCCCATCGGACCATTAAAAGTATACCACTCACTTGGTTCATTCACAAGCCGTACATCCTGGGACACGGCCCATTCGGCTAGCAACTCACCCCGGGAGTAGTTCGAATACCCGGACGCTTGTTCAGATATCTTACTAAACCACAAAGGGGACGAAGTATTCGCATCTATACCAAGGATGACTGGTACGCTACTCACCAGTAGTAGTACCTAATCTAAATAAGCTATATACGGTTCGAGAGGGTCCCCAAACTTACCGTATACGCTCGCTACAAACACCCTATCAAAACTACCACTAAGGCTCACACACCCCATAGTCAGTTGAATTCACTAAAGTGCATTCAATACTGACATCATTCACAACAATAGCCGCATTAGCCCTACTATCAGGAAAAACCCGCATACTATCGGGCAAGCCACGTACACAACCATTGGTTGCGTAGGGTTCCTGAACTAAGGCAATGGAGCTACCCCTTTCACACATATCTGTGTTTATCAACTTTTCTTTACAGATTGGAGCTTACCATTGATTGATTGATGTTTATTGCGTTTCTTTCTGGATATTCTTTACTTCTCAAGGATCAAGGAAAGTTCAAGGAAAGTTGTCTACGTACATTCTCTTCAAGGATCTGGTGGATATTGGTGGATTTTCACTTGTATGTGGTATTTATTGAATGAAGTTTTGTTAATTTTTGTGATTTTGTTGAATTTTTAGTTATTTTGTTTTGCATTTATTTTTGACATTTTACTGTTGACATACGTTGATTCTATTTTTGTTAATTTTGTTATGAGTGTTAATAGTGGGGATTTAGAAGGTAGCTGTTTTACTGGACGTCGTTCTGGTATGAAGACGACAGTACCTTCTAGATTAAAAATATCGAAAGTACCCAAGATGTCTGAAGAAGAAAATCCGGTTGATTCGAATAAAATGGATTTGGTTGCTGATTCGAATAAGGACGTTTTAACTTCAGATGTTGTAGATGTTGTTGTTCCCTCATCATCAGAGAATAAGAAGGGACCAGTGAAACGTAAAGGGAATTCTGTAGACAAGATGAAGAGTATCTCAGAAGATATTCTGAAGGCCGCAATAGGTGCGAATATCTCGAGCTCTCTGATGTGTAGTCTTATAGACTACACCAGTGAATACGAGGTGTTGTTAATTTCGCTTATTGCTGAGAACGAGCGCCTGAAGGGGCGTCTGGAGGCTGGGGAACATGCTAAGCATGTTCAGAACAAACAGATGCCGGTTCCGTCGGTGAGAGCACGCAAAGGAGGTTCCACGTTGGCAGTGCCATCTACCCCGGAGATACCTCGTCCTGTTGAGACCTGGTCCCTAGTTGTTCGCAGCAAGGCTGCAGGTGGTACTTCAAAAGACGTAGTTGACAAAGTGGTGAAAGAAATAGATCCTACTCTGGGTGTGCGTGTCCATGAGGTTAAACCTCTTCGGGATGGAGGCGCGATTATCCGCACCCCTTCTGTTGCAGAGCGGAAGAAGTTAGTGGAGAATACAAAGTTCGGCGAAGTGGGATTGGAAGTGAGAGTGAATGACAAGTTAGGACCAAAGGTTGTTGTGCAAGGTGTTCCTTCACAGATTACTCCTGACGAGTTCATGAGTGATCTGTATGAGATGAACCTCAAGGAGACTATGTCCCTTGAAGCCTTTAAGAAAGGTGTTCGTTTTGTGAGCCGGCCCTGGGTTGTAAATACTGATAGATCAGTGAATGTTGTCCTGGAGGGTTCTGGCTGGCCATGCAAGCTCTCTTGGATGTCGGAAGTTGTTACATTAAATGGTTTTCCTTTAGAGTGAAAGATTTTGAGCCGGTTATGGGTTGCTTCCGTTGTCTGGGCTTTGACCATAAAGTCGAGGAATGCAAGACCAAAGAAAATATTTGTCGCCGCTGTTGCCAACCTGATAGTAGGACTAATGTAGAGGTATTCTAAGACCCGCCAACTACACAGGTGAAATTATGCCGTTAGTCGCCTCGTACGACAAGAGGTCATATACTGTAGAGGTATTCTAAGACCCGCCAACTACACGGGTGAAATTATGTCGTTAGTCGCCTCGTACGACAAGAGGTCATATACTGTAGAGGTATTCTAAAACCCGCCAACTACACAGGTGAACGTCAATGATAATTAATCCGGGTTTGGTTGTCCATTAATCTGGTTAGGTATCTGTTCTCTAATCATTTGAAGTCTTCTTTTAAATATTGATTCTGCTAACAAAATAAGGTATTTCATACTTTCATTATTTTTGACAACCTTAGATACATTCCAATTTCCATTTTCGAATTGTATATCCAGTGCGTTAAGATCACGTAAATCAGCATATAATGGGCAAATACATAAAACATGAATCGAGTCTTCAAGAGGAGCACCACATAAACATGAAGGTGAATTACTTGAATGTATAGTATATAAAAATCCATTAAGTGATCCATGACCCGTAAGTAAAAATCCAGTACGTAAAGTAAAACCAAAATCTTTACGATTAAATACAAAATTAACGTTTGGAAAGAATTTATAAGTAATACGTCCATGATCATTAATATTATCCCATCTATTTTGCCATTCTTGAAGCATATAATCATCCAGAAGAGTCATTTTTTGTTTATAATTTAAATTATTTATATCTTCATTATATAGCCAATCATCATTTTCTAAAGCATAATTACGTTTAAGTTTAAATCTGATTGACATACGAATGGCAGCGAGATCAAATGGCGGAGTACCAGCAAGAACTTGAAGTGCAACAGTAGAAACTGTACGACATACAGGAAGATAACCAAGTAGAATAAGTCTTTGACAAGATAAAAGATGTTTTCTTGCAGTTATTTGATTCTTCGAAGTGTACCAAATAGTTGCACCAAAAAGTGCACAAGGTTATGAGACCTGTATAAATAATTCGTTTTTCACGAGGATTAATACCCCAATCAACTCGTAATACTCGAGATAAAGATCCAACAACTGATACTAATTTGTTCCTTAATTATGCAATATTTGGATGAAAATTCATTCGTTCACAAATAGTAATTCCAAGATATTTGCATTTAGTTACATATGGAAGACTTCCTCCAGGAAATCGTATACATGGATGTCTGTGAAATAATCCTTTTAACATCATTGAAACTGATTTTTCGGCAGAAATAGAAACGCCAACTTCATTTCCCCAATTATATACAATAGTCATTAACATAAGACTTTTTTCTTTTAAAACAATTCTAGAGTAGCCTTCAATTAAAAGTAGAAGATCATCAGCATATGCACTAAATTTACAATGAATCTCTAGACGTTGAAGAAGAATATTCATCATAAAATTCCAAATAAATGGTCCACTAATAGATCCTTGAGGACAACCTCTTGTAACTGGAATAGTAATTTTTTCATAATTATTTATAATGCTTGTCATTCTATTAGAGAAGCTTTTCCAAATTGATTTCTTTACAACCAGAATCATATAAGTGTTGAATTATAATATTTCATTCAATATGATCAAATGCACCTTTAAAATCAATGAATATACCAAGAACATATTTTGCTGTTCTATCTTCAATTGTAAGTTTAACATGTGTCCAAGCATCCTCTACACAACGTCCAGGTTGAGAGCCAAATTGCCATCTGGAATTATCTGCTAAAATTTCTTTCATTCGATTAACCATTATTCCTTCAAGTACTTTTCCAAAAACTGATACGATATGATGTAGGTAAGCTTCTATTTTTATCAGTAGATTTAAGAAGTGGAACAACTCGAGGATGTTTCCATTCAATGCATGCCATATTTCTTTACATAAAGTTCCATTAATACCATCAAAGCCAGGTGATCGTCTACTTTTAAGACGAGTAATACAGGTATCAATTTCAAAAATATCTAGATTAGATGGAGTAATATTATAATTTGCAGTATAAACAGGTAATTTTGTAACTGGAAAAAAGTTTTCAAGAAGAATCCGTGTACAATCATTCCATGAAGTAAAAAGTTCACCATTATTATAAATACTTCCAATATCAGAAAATTTTTTACGTCCTCTGCAGATTTCATAAACATTTCCCCATGAATTATTTTTATTATTATTAACAAAGCGACGCCAATTTTCTTCTTTAAATTTAAGAATAAGCTTTTTATATTGATTAGAATAAATCCGAAGTTCATTAGGAAATAGAATAGCATTATTATCATTTCTACGACGAGCTTTTTGTAATTGACGTCTAAGTCTTCTAACTTTTCTGCGCATAATATTAAGTTCGGAATTCCACCAGACAATCTTTTTAGGAGTTCTTTGTGATTTACGACCTAAAATTTGATCACATACTTGTTGGACCATTAGACAAATAGAAGATACATGAGAGTCTAATGGTAATTCTAAAATGTTAATTAGAAGTTGTTCAGAAGCATTAATTAATTCATCACGAAATAAGCGCCAATTCACACGAGAAGTATTCCAAGTAGGTATTTGATTAATATTTTCATTAGAATTATGGGTAATATAATTAACTGTAATATCAATTATATTATGATCACTAAGGTCCCATTCAATAATTTTCCAGTTAAATTCTGCCCAAGTAGAAGCAGCTTCATTAGTAAATGAAATATCAATATCACTTTGTGCACGATGATTATCAAAAGTATAAATATAACAGGATTGATTAAGTATATAAATTCGATTGTTAGACATCCAATCACTTAATAAAATGACTCGTTCATAATTTAGATTTGAATTATGTTCAGATAACTTGCTAAACCACATAGGAAATACAGCATTAGCATCAATTCCAAAAATAACAGGTCTCTTATTAGCTAGTAATAATACTGCATCAAGATATTGAAGATATGGTTCTAATTCAGCATTAAATTGACAATATACCGAGGTTAAGAAAATTGAACCAAAACTACCAGTAATATTAATGCATTCTCCAAATTCAGTAATAAGAGATTCAATAGGCATTCAATTGATATTTGGATCAACAATGAAAATAGCTGCTTTCTTATTAATATTAGAAAAAACTTTCATTCCAGAAGGAAGTCCAGTAATTCTTTTAAATCTGTCTAAATAAGGTTCTTGAAGAATTGCAAATTTGTGGCCAGAATCACGTATGCGAACTCCGAGCTCGATGGTAGCAGCTCGGCCACGACCACAATTAGCTTGTAAAAAACTAAACATTAATGTTTAGCTTGCACCCTAGCTAATACTTGTTTATAAATAGGACAATTTTCTGAAATCATAAAATGATCAGAAGGAAGTCCTTTGAATTGTCAATTTCTACAATTAACTGATTTAGTACACTCTCTTGCACGATGACCAATTTGTCCACATTGACAGCAAGTATAATCCTTTTGTTGACATCAATTACATGATCGAATCTAAAACATTTATAACATGCATGAATTGGATCTAATAATCGACATCGGAAAGAAAACCATTTAATATATAAATATCCAGAATCATCAAATATAGGTTTAGCCTTATCATTTACTTCAACAATAAAATTAATCGTTGATTCAGTAACTGACCAAGGTTTGGTAATCAAATTAACAGCATTTGAAAATTCAGAGGGAGTTAAAACATCTTTTAAACTTTTCTCATACAGCTGTTCCATAAATTCTTCTGGAAGGATCCTTGTTTCTACATTAGAAACAATAACTTTAGTAAGAGGTTTTTGGTTTTTCTTGATATTTAAACCAGATTCTGCAAATTTTTTATGTTGAACCACTTTCCACATTTCATTTTTAGGAGTTCGAATAATTGCTTCACCTTTCTTTTTTAATTCACGAATTTCATGAACTCTTACACCAAGTTCAGGCGCTACTTCTTTTATCATTTTTTCGGCAATTTGTTTACCAGTAATTTCAGGATTATTACTGGTTACAACCGCTGACCAAGTCATATGAGGTTTTCTAGTGTTAGGCATCAAAGGTATTATAATAGGGGCAATAGGCTTTGTTATAATTTCAGTAGGTTTGGCAACAACTTTAGAATTAAGTAAATCCTTTTTTAACTTCATAATTTCATTTAATTTGTTCATGATAATTTTGTCAAATTTAGTAGTAACATCAGATTTAACATAATGTAGATCTTTCTTCATGTTAGTAAATAATTCTGCTTGTTCCAGAATAATTTGATCATATTCAGTTGCAACATCAAAAATAGAGATAGAAATTAAGAAGTTAAAAAAGGATTTACTTTATTCTAAAGTTGTTGCCAAACCTACTGAAATTACAACAATGCCTATTGTCCCTATTAAAATACCTTTGATGCCTAAGACTAGAAAACCTCATGAAACTTGGTCAGCGGTTGTAACCAGTAATAATCCTGAAATTACTGGTAAACAAATTGCCGAAAAAATGATAAAAGAAGTAGCGCCTGAACTTGGTGTGAGAGTGCATGAGATTCGCGAATTAAAGAAGAAAGATGGAGCAATTATTAGAACTCCCTCTAAGAATGAATTATGGAAAGTAGTTCAACATAAGATATTTGCAGAATCCGGATTAAATATTAAGAAAAATCAGAAGCCTCTAACTAAAGTTATTGTTTCTAATGTAGAAACAAGAATCCTACCTGATGAATTTATGGAACAACTGTACGAAAATAATTTAAAAGACGTTTTTACTCCCTCTGAATTTTTAAATGCTGTTAAATTGATTACCAAACCTTGGTCAGTTACTGAATCAACGATTAATTTTATTGTTGAAGTAAATGATAAGGCTAAACCTATATTTGATGATTCTGGATATTTATATATTAAATGGTTTTCTTTCCGATGTCGATTATTAGATCCAATTCATGCATGTTATAAATGCTTTAGATTCGATCATGTAATTACCTGATGTCAACAAAAGGATTATACTTGCTGTCAATGTGGACAAATTGGTCATCGTGCAAGAGAGTGTACTAAATCAGTTAATTGTAGAAATTGACAATTCAAAGGACTTCCTTCTGATCATTTTATGATTTCAGAAAATTGTCCTATTTATAAACAAGTATTAGCTAGGGTGCAAGCTAAACATTAATGTTTAGTTTTTTACAAGCTAATTGTGGTCGTGGCCGAGCTGCTACCATCGAGCTCGGAGTTCGCATACGTGATTCTGGCCACAAATTTGCAATTCTTCAAGAACCTTATTTAGACAGATTTAAAAGAATTACTGGACTTCCTTCTGGAATGAAAGTTTTTTCTAATATTAATAAGAAAGCGGCTTTTATCATTGATGATCCAAATATCATTTGTATGCCTATTAAATCTCTTATTACTGAATTTGGAGTATGCATTAATATTAGTGGTAGTTTTGGTTCAATTTTCTTAACCTCGGTATATTGTCAATTTAATGCTGAATTAGAACCATATCTTCAATATCTTGATGCAGTATTACTACTAGCTAATAAGAGACCTGTTACTTTTGGAATTGATGCTAATGCTGTATCTCCTATGTGGTTTAGCAAGTTACCTGAACATAATTCAAATCTAAATTATGAACGAGGCATTTTATTAAGTGATTGGATGTCTAACAATCGAATTTATATACTTAATCAATCCTGTGATATTTATACTTTTGATAATCATCGTGCACAAAGTGATATTGATATTTCATTTACTAATGAAGCTGCTTCTACTTGGGCAGAATTTAACTGGAAAATTATTGAATGGGACCTTAGTGATCATAATATAATTGATATTACAGTTAATTATATTAACAATAATTCTATATTAATCAAATACCTACTTGGAATACTTCCCGTGTGAATTGGCGCTTATTTCGTGATGAATTAATTAATGCTTCTGAACAACTTCCAATTAACATTTTAGACTCTCGTCTAATGGTCCAACAAGTATGTGATCAAATTTTAGGTCGTAAATCACAAAGAACTCCTATAAAGATTGTCTGGTGGAATTTCTAACTTGATATTATGCGCAGAAAAGTTAGAAGACTTAGACGTCAATTACAAAAAGCTCGTTGTAGAAATGATAATAATGCTATTCTATTTCCTAATGAGCTTCGGATTTATTCTAATCAATATAAAAAACTTATTCTCAAATTTAAAGAAGAAAATTGGCGTCGCTTTGTTAATAATAATAAAAATGATCCATGGGGAAATATTTATAAAATCTGCAGAGGACGTAAAAAATATTCTGATATTGGATGTATTTATAATAATGGTGAACTTTTTACTTCATGGAATGATTGTACACGGATTCTTCTTGAAAACTTTTTTCCAGTTACAAAATTACCTATTTATACTGCAAATTATAATATTACTCCATCTAATCTAGATATTTTTTAAATTGATACTTGTATTAAATATAGCTTTAGCCTTATCATTAACTTCAAGAATAACATTAATCGTTGATTCAGTAACTGATAGTAAGGTTTGGTAATAATTTTAACAGCATTTGAAAATTCAGAGGGAGTAAAAACATCTTTTAAATTATTCTCATAGAGCTGTTTCATAAATTCTTCTGGAAGGATCCTTGTTTCTACATTAGAAACCATAACTTTAGTAAGAGGTTTTTGGCTTTTCTTGATATTTAAACCAGATTCTGTAAATTTTTTAAGTTCAACCACTTTCCACATTTCATTTTTAGAAGGAGTTCGAATAATTGCTCCACCTTTCTTTTTTAATTCACGAATTTCATGAACTCTTACACCAAGTTCAGGCGCTACTTCTTTTATAATTTTTTCGGCAATTTGTTTACCAGTAATTTCAGGATTATTACTCGTTACAACCGCTGACCAAGTCATATGAGGTTTTCTAGTCTTAGGCATCAAAGGTATTATAATAGGGACAATAGGCTTTGTTATAATTTCAGTAGGTTTGGCAACAACTTTAGAATTAAGTAAATCCTTTTTTAACTTCATAATTTCATTTAATTTGTTCATGATAATTTTGCCAAATTTACTAGTAACATCAGATTTAAGATAATGAGATCTTTCTTCATGTTAGTAATTAGTTCTGCTTGTTCCAGAATAATTTGATCATATTCACTTGCAACATCAAAAATATACATAGAGACCTTATGTTCAATTTTATCATTAACAACAATCCGCCTTAATTTTTGTTGTATTTCAATAAGCTTAATTATAATTTCACTCTTGAAATCATCTTCAAATGATTTATCAGGAGCATCTGTAATCATAGCATCATTATCCGCATCAATATCTGAATCAAGTTCTGGTATAGTCATTTTAGCTATTTTTGATGTTGGAGGAACTGTTTTTTTTTTTTACCAGAACGACGTCTGGTACAACAGCCATCTTCTGAATCGCTATTATATACACTCATAATAAACAAATAAAAATCAAATTAACAATAAAGAAGTATGTCAAGTGTAAACTGACAAAATAAATTTAAAATAAAGTAAAAATTCAAAAACTAACTAAATTCAACAAAATCACAAAAGTTAATAAAATTTCAATAAATACCACAAAGTAATACAGACAAGCGCAAATCCACCAAATCCTTGAAAGAATGTAAGTAGAAAATCCACATTGATTCCAAGAAACAGTATGTCCTTACTTAAGATCCAAAGTCCAATCTGTAAAGAGAGGTTGATAAACACAGATACGCAACAAGAAAGTTTGATTTCAGCACAAGTTCTTCTAATTAATATTTTTTAAAATTTTCGAAAAGTTCAAACACACAAAAACACGTCTGATCAAAACGAGTGCTAGAAGCAAACTAAAGTGATAGGGACATTAAAATCAATTGTGTTTAACGAGATCCTGCCACAATGGCTTTATCTCACGGTGCCCCGCACGGAATTAATTTGAGCGTCAATCAGCGCCCCCTTGGAATATTTCCGCAGGTACCAATCAAAGTCACTACTGTTTGGTCGTGAACTTTATCCATGGTGGGGATCGAGCACCATCTAAGACTCTGCTGATCTTTGGTGTCACAGCACCCGGATGTATAACGCAACTCCACGTCGAGCATAAGCTCTACCCGCATTTAGGTATTAAACCACAACCACCACGATACTTCCCGAGGGGCCGCACCAAAGGCCAGGACGGACAAAGTCCGTGGGCTCCTGGCCTCCCGTGGTACCAGATTAAAGACTCCGGTCAGACTTCGTGCCATGAAGGACACTCCCAATTCTAATTCCAAAACAGTTACGGGTTGGTGACCCGTTGGTTGTTAAGCATAGCTGTAAGGAATAGGAATGCAAACTGGCCTAAGCCAGCCTACAGATGGTACCACCCCAGTCAAACTCCCTACCTGGCAATGTCCTTGAATTGGATCATACCTGAGTAATTGGACTTATACCAAATCTCTCATTAAAATATTTGTTTGCGATTATATAACAAACTTGTGATACTTTGATCAAGAAGCTTGCATCAAAACCCAATACCATAAGATATAATAAATATATCCGTATAATGGCTAGGAAATGATACACGTTCCATTTAATCAAGTAAGTAAGTTAACAATAAGAGTAGTGGTATTTCATTGTCGACGCCAAACCGAAGTCTAATATCTCCCACTTATTCTACACCTCTTATGTCTCCTTACACTGCCAGATTAGAGTCAAGCGCAAGAGGGTCTTCTTTCCCCGCCAATTATACCAAGCCCGTTTCCTTGGCTGTGGTTTTGCTAGATAGTAGATAAGGACATGAAAGTCAGATGTATTTACGTGATTTCTAACCATAATGGTTATAAATTCACGGTGCCATACACAGAATTAATTTAAGCGTCAATCAGCGCCCCCTTGGAATATTTCCGCAGGTACCAATCAAAGTCACTACTGTTTGGTCGTGAACTTTATCCATGGTGGGGTCGAGCACCATCTAAGACTCTGCTGATCTTTGGTGTCACAGCACCCGGATGTATAACGCAACTCCACGTCGTGCATAAGCTCTACCCGCATTTAGGTATTAAACCACAACCACCACGATACTTCCCGAGGGGCCGCACCAAAGGCCAGGACGGACAAAGTCCGTGGGCTGCTGGCCTCCCGTGGTACCAGATTAAAGACTCCGGTCAGACTTCGTGCCATGAAGGACACTCCCAATTCTAACTCCAAAACAGTTACGGGTTGGTGACCCGTTGGTTGTTAAGCATAGCTGTAAGGAATAGGAATGCAAACTGGCCTAAGCCAGCCTACAGATGGTACAGTATAGGCCACGCTCATCGGCATGGTTTTCTCACTGGTGGGAGGGAGGTCTATTCCTACCTCTTCCGCAGAACGCGGCATTTAAATAATTGATCATAGATTAAACCGCCATAAAAACAGCGGCCAGCTTATGCTCCCAACAAGCCAAAAAGGCTTTAGCGCTTGGGCAGAAGGCTGAGACCGCCTCTGTGATTCCCAAACACTCGTGGTACCATACAAATCCTCTGCTCAGGGCTCGTATCCCAAAGAATACTTCCAGTAGAGTTCCATAAAACTCGGGGACTGGTAGCCCCAGCGGACAACACATAATCCGGCGAAACAAACAAAACATACTCCCCGATTCATACCCCCACAATCATACCAACATTCATACACTTCCTTCAGCCATCATCGATCGCCGAGTGGTGAAAACAAATCGGGCAAACTCATTCAAAGCTCTGACCCTATCAATAGTAGAGACCGCTTGACTTACGTCAAACATACCAGATCCCTGCCCTGTACAGATCTTTGCGACCTTCGTACAGCGGACATGTTGCCATGTCTCCTCGCTCGAGCCACAAAGGCATTCCGGACCGTCAGAAAGGCGCCTCAAATGCAGGAATGCATTGAGAGAGCCATGACCCGTCAATAGGAACCCAAGACTAAGGTTAAAATATGGTCGGCAGCCGACAAACGTGGTATCACGAATATATCGGTGAGTGACCCGCCCATTCATACTGTTGCTCCATCTGACCTGCCAGTCAGACAGAACACACTCATGCAGCAATCTTCTACACTCACTAAGCTCTAAAATCTCCACATCCCTATCAGCTAACAAATCACTCTGCAGCAATGGCAGTCTCCTCTTGATCCTGGAATAGACGGCACGCCGTCTAATCTCCAAGTCCAGAGGGACCACACCTAACAGTACTTGCATCGCCTCCGTGGAGACGGTGCGACACACAGGCATACACCCTCTAACATAATCACTCTCTGGCAAGCCAGCACTTGCTTTCTGCCTACAACATTCGAAGCCACCCCACCCCACACGGCCGATCCATATGCTGCGCAAGCAGCAAACAGACCGCTATATACGGTCCGGACGGCACGCCTGCTGAGGCCCCAATCACTCCTCAAAATTCGACGCACATGTCCAACCACACCAAGCAGCCGGCGCCTGAGCCCCACGACATGAGGAGTAAAACACATCCTCTCACCAAAGGTAATGCCCAGGTATTTAACTTCAGACACATACCTAATGGATATGCCGTTCAGCCTAACGGTCGGATTTCGACTGCGCAATCTGCCCTTGAGCAGCATTATCACAAGACCGGACAAGACCGTCGCTATGCTGACCCCAACACTGTTGCCCCAATCACAAACAGTGCGCAAACGCACTTCCGCATTCGTCTGGATCTCAGCAGGCGACCGCCCCTCAATCATGATGAGTAAGTCGTCCGCATACGCACAACACTTACATACTTGTTCAAGCTGCCGCAAAAGAGAATCCATCATTAGGTTCCAAATGAATGGACCTCAAATGGACCCCTGAGGGCAGCCACGAACCACATCCACACTCATACTCTCATTTCGCCCTACGGCACACACTCGTCTGCCAGAGAAATAGCTCACCCAGAGGGCTAACTCCCGGCATCCCCAGTCACGCAGCTTCATTAACACGCTCACCCTACTCAGGTAGTCGAATGCACCTTTAAAATCAACAGAAATTCCTAGAACATATTTGGAGCTGCTGGATTCAACAGAGTCACTAACATACTGCCACGCATCCTCAACACATCTACCCTTAATAAAACCAAATTGCCTATCAGACATTTGGTCACTCACTCTCTCCTGAAGCCGTTCCACCATGACTCTTTTCAATACTTTTCCAAGCACCGGTAGGAGACTGATGCCCCGAAAGGATCGTGGATTACTCCGGACCCTATCAGGTGATTTCAAGAGCACAATCACTCTCGCAGTTTTCCACTCACTGGGGAAATATCCAACATTCACACATTTTTCACACATCACAGTTAAATATTCCGAATGGAATTCCAAACACTCTTACATTTTTCCCCAGTAAAGCCATCCATTCCAGGAGACTTTCTCGACTTTAACCTCGAAAAAGCCACCTCCAATTCATGTCCAAGAAGCGGGTCAATGGGATCAACCATTATAGAAGGTAAATCCCGTCCATCCGCTCTGGGGAAAAACTCATTTAAAAGTACATCAATACACTCCCTCCATGCAGTCAGCCGAGAGGCAAGGGAGATCCCTATTGCGTTCTAGAAAGGAATGCTCACTCTCTTTTACTTTTACAATCATATACTTGTACTCTCTCGCATTTCGACGATATTCCGACCTTAGTTGGGCAAAGTTCTCAGAATTGCTAGATCTCGCTCTTTGGAATCGTCTACGTAGACGGCGAACCAGCCTCCGTTTAATTGTAAGCTCATGCGTCCACCATTTCACACGTTTAAGATTCATTTTTTGATATCTCCGAAACATTTGGTCATCCGTACCAGTTATCCAGTTATTCAAACATACAACTTGCTCATCCACAGTCATGATACGGGAGGTGTCAAGCGGAACTTGCGTTGCTGCTTCATTCATATACATCCCATGAAGTGGCCAGTTCGCATTATATATACGCCAACGAGTACAACCAATAATTTCATGCACAACGGGAGTATGATTGATAGAAATCTCAATGGGATTGTGATCACTCACACCTAGTCCGCCCAAAACACTCCATTGGAAATCAAACCTATTCATAGCTGCTACATTCACGACAGTGACATCAATGTCAATTTTTCCCATCGGACCATTAAAAGTATACCACTCACTTGGTTCATTCACAACCCTTACATTCTGGGACACGGCCCATTCGGCTAGCAACTCACCCCGGGGGTAGTTCGAATATCCGGACGCTTGTTCAGATATCTTACTAAACCACAAAGGGGACGAAGTATTCGCATCTATACCAAGGATGACTGGTACGCTACTCAACAGTAGTAGCACCTAATCTAAATAAGCTATATACGGTTCGAGAGGGTCCCCAAACTTACCGTATACGCTCGCTACAAACAACCTATCAAAACTTCCACTAAGGCTCACACATACCCCATAGTCAGTTGAATTCACTAAAGTGCATTCCATACTGACATCATTCACAACAATAGCCGCATTAGCCCTACTATCAGGAAAAACCCGCATACTATCAGGCAACCCACCTACACAACCATTGGTTGTGTAGGGTTCCTGAACTAAAGCAATGGAGCTACCCCTTTCACACATATCTGTGTTTATCAACTTTTCTTTACAGATTGGAGCTTACCATTGATTGATTGATGTTTATTGCGTTTCTTTCTGGATATTCTTTACTTCTCAAGGATCAGGGAATCAAGGAAAGTTCAAGGAAAGTTGTCTACGTACATTCTCTTCAAGGATCTGGTGGATATTGGTAGATTTGCACTTGTATGTGGTATTTATTGAATGAAGTTTTGTTAATTTTTGTGATTTTGTTGAATTTTTAGTTTTTATTTTGTTTTGAATTTATTTTTGACATTTTACTGTTGACATACGTTGATTCTATTTTTGTTAATTTTGTTATGAGTGTTAATAGTGGGGATTTAGAAGGTAGAAGTTTTACTGGACGTCGTTCTGGTATGAAGACGACAGTACCTTCTAGATTAAAAATACCGAAAGTACCCAAGATGTCTGAAGAAGAAAATCCGGTTGATTCGAATAAAATGGATTTGGTTGCTGATTCGAATAAGGACGTTTTAACTTCAGATGTTGTAGATGTTGTTGTTCCCTCATCATCAGAGAATAAGAAGGGACCAGTGAAACGTAAGAGGAGCTCAGTAGACAAGATGAAGAGTATCTCAGAAGATATTCTGAAGGCCGCAATAGGTGCGAATATCTCGGGTTCTCTGATTTGTAGCCTTATAAACTATACCAGTGACTACGAGGTGTTGTTAATTTCGCTTCTTGCTGAGAACGAGCGCCTGAGAGGGCGTCTGGAGGCTGGGGAACATGCTAAGCATGTTCAGAACAAACAGATGCCGGTTCCGTCGGTGAGCGCACGCAAAGGAGGTTCCACGTTGGCAGTGCCATCTACCCCAGAGATACCTCGTCCCGTTGAGACCTGGTCCCTAGTTGTTCGCAGCAAGGCTGCAGGTGGTACTTCAAAAGACGTAGTTGACAAAGTGGTGAAAGAAATAGATCCTACTCTGGGTGTGCGTGTCCATGAGGTTAAACCTCTTCGGGATGGAGGCGCAATAATTCGTACCCCTTCTGTTGCAGAGCGGAAGAAGATAGTGGAGAACACGAAGTTCGGCGAGGTTGGTTTGGAAGTGAGAGTGAATGACAAGTTAGGACCAAAGGTTGTTGTGCAAGGTGTTCACTCACAGATTACTCCTGACGAGTTCATGAGTGATCTGAATGAGATGAACCTCAAGGAGACTATGTCCCTTGAAGCCTTTAAGAAAGGTGTTCGTATTGTGAGCCGGCCCTGGGTTGTAAATACTGATAGATCAGTGAATGTTGTCCTGGAGGGTTCTGGCTGGCCATGCAAGCTCTCTTGGATGTCGGACGTTGTCACATTTAATGGTTTTCCTTTAGAGTGAAAGATTTTGAGCCGGTTATGGGTTGCTTCAGTTGTCTGGGCTTTGACCATAAAGTCGAGGAATGCAAGGCCAAAGAAAATATTTGTCGCCGCTGTTGCCAACCTGATAGTAGGACTAATGCGGCAAATGCGGTAGTTAATATTGTAGAGGTATTCTAAGACCCGCCAACTACACTGGTGAAATTATGCCGTTAGTCGCCTCGTACGACAAGAGGTCATATACTGTAAAGGTATTCTAAGACCCGCCAACTACACGTGTGAAATTATGCCGTTAGTCGCCTCGTACGACAAGAGGTCATATACTGTAGAGGTATTCTAAAACCCGCCAACTACACAGGTGAACGTCAATGATAATTAATCCGGGTTTGGTTGTCCATTAATCTGGTTAGGTATCTGTTCTCTAATCATTTGAAGTCTTCTTTTAAATATTGATTCTGCTAACAAAATAAGGTATTTCATACTTACATTATTTTTGACAACCTTAGATACATTCCAATTTCCATTTTCGAATTGTATATCCAGTGCGTTAAGATCACATAAATCAGCATATAATGGGCAAATACATAAAACATGAATCGAGTCTTCAAGAGGAGCACCACATAAACATGAAGGTGAATTACTTGAATGTATAGTATATAAAAATCCATTAAGTGATCCATGACCCGTAAGTAAAAATCCAGTACGTAAAGTAAAACCAAAATCTTTACGATTAAATACAAAATTAACGTTTGGAAAGAATTTATAAGTAATACGTCCATGATCATTAATATTATCCCATCTATTTTGCCATTCTTGAAGCATATAATCATACAGAAGAGTCATGTTTTGTTTATAATTTAAATTATTTATATCTTCATTATATAGCCAATCATCATTTTCTAAAGCATAATTACGTTTAAGTTTAAATCTGATTGACATACGAATGGCAGCGAGATCAAATGGCGGAGTACCAGCAAGAACTTGAAGTGCAACAGTAGAAACTGTACGACATACAGGAAGATAACCAAGTAGAATAAGTCTTTGACAAGATAAAAGATGTTGTCTTGCAGTTATTTGATTCTTCGAAGTGTACCAAATAGTTGCACCAAAAAGTGCACAAGGTTATGAGACCTGTGTAAATAATTCGTTTTTCACGAGGATTAATACCCCAATCAACTCGTAATACTCGAGATAAAGATCCAACAACTGATACTAATTTGTTCCTTAATAATGATGCAATATTTGGATGAAAATTCATTCGTTCACCAATAGTAATTCCAAGATATTTGCATTTAGTTACTTATGGAAGACTTCCTCCAGGAAATCGTATACATGGATGTCTGTGAAATAATCCTTTTAACATCATTGAAACTGATTTTTCGGCAGAAATAGAAACGCCAACTTCATTTCCCCAATTATATACAATAGTCATTAACATAAGACTTTTTTCTTTTAAAACAATTCTAGAGTTGCCTTCAATTAAAAGTAGAAGATCATCAACATATGCACTAAATTTACAATGAATCTCTAGACGTTGAAGAAGAATATTCATCATAAAATTCCAAATAAATGGTCCACTAATAGATCCTTGAGGATCTTCTTGTAATATTGTGAGGATATTCTTGTAACTGGAATAGTAATTTTTTCATAATTATTTATAATGCTTGCCATTCTATTAGAGAAGCTTTTCCAAATTGATTTCTTTACAACCAGAATCATATAAGTGTTGAATTATAATATTTCATTCAATATGATCAAATGCACCTTTAAAATCAATGAATATACCAAGAACATATTTAGCTGTGCTATCATCAACTGTAAGTTTAACATGTTTCCAAGCATCCTCTACACAACGTCCAGGTTGAAAGCCAAATTGCCATCTGGAATTATCTGGTAAAATTTCTTTCATTCGATTAACCATTATTCCTTCAAGTACTTTTCCAAAAACTGATACGATATGATGTAGGTAAGCTTCTATTTTTATCAGTAGATTTAAGAAGTGGAACAACTCGTGGATGTTTCCATTCAATGCATGCCATATTTCTTTACATAAAGTTCCAGTAATACCATCAAAGCCAAGTGATCGTCTACTTTTAAGACGAGTAATACAGGTATCAATTTCAAAAATATCTAGATTAGATGGAGTAATATTATAATTTGCAGTATAAATAGGTAATTTTGTAACTGGAAAAAAGTTTTCAAGAAGAATCCGTGTACAATCATTCCATGAAGTAAAAAGTTCACCATTATTATAAATACTTCCAATATCAGAATATTTTTTACGTCCTCTGCAGATTTTATAAATATTTCCCCATGGATCATTTTTATTATTATTAACAAAGCGACGCCAATTTTCTTCTTTAAATTTGAGAATAAGTTTTTTATATTGATTAGAATAAATCCGAAGCTCATTAGGAAATAGAATAGCATTATTATCATTTCTACGACGAGATTTTTGTAATTGACGTCTAAGTCTTCTAACTTTTCTGCGCATAATATCAAGTTCGGAATTCCACCAGACAATCTTTTTAGGAGTTCTTTGTGATTTACGACCTAAAATTTGATCACATACTTGTTGGACCATTAGACAAATAGAAGATACATGAGAGTCTAATGGTAATTCTAAAATGTTAATTGGAAGTTGTTCAGAAGCATTAATTAATTCATCACGAAATAAGCGCCAATTCACACGGGAAGTATTCCAAGTAGGTATTTGATTAATATTTTCATTAGAATTATTGGTAATATAATTAACTGTAATATAAGTTATATTATGATCACTAAGGTCCCATTCAATAATTTTCCAGTTAAATTCTGCCCAAGTAGAAGCAGCTTCATTAGTAAATGAAATATCAATATCACTTTGTGCACGATGATTATCAAAAGTATAAATATCACAGGATTGATTAAGTATATAAATTCGATTGTTAGACATCCAATCACTTAATAAAATGCCTCGTTCATAATTTAGATTTGAATTATGTTCAGGTAACTTGCTAAACCACATAGGAAATACAGCATTAGCATCAATTCCAAAAATAACAGGTCTCTTATTAGCTAGTAATAATACTGCATCAAGATATTGAAGATATGGTTCTAATTCAGCATTAAATTGACAATATACCGAGGTTAAGAAAATTGAACCAAAACTACCAGTAATATTAATGCATTCTCCAAATTCAGTAATAAGAGATTCAATAGGCATTCAATTGATATTTGGATCAACAATGAAAATAGCTGCTTTCTTATTAATATTAGAAAAACTTTCATTCCAGAAGGAAGTCCAGTAATTCTTTTAAATCTGTCTAAATAAGGTTCTTGAAGAATTGCAAATTTGTGGCCAGAATCACGTATGCGAACTCCGAGCTCGATGGTAACAGCTCGGCCACGACCACAATTAGCTTGTAAAAAACTAAACATTAATGTTTAGCTTGCACCCTAGCTAATACTTGTTTATAAATAGGACAATTTTCTGAAATCATAAATTGATCAGAAGGAAGTCCTTTGAATTGACAATTTCTACAATTAACTGATTTAGTACACTCTCTTGCACGATGACCAATTTGTCCACATTGACAGCAAGTATAATCCTTTTGTTGACATCAGGTAATTACATGATCGAATCTAAAGCATTTATAACATGCATGAATTGGATCTAATAATCGACATCGGAAAGAAAACCATTTAATATATAAATATCCAGAATCATCAAATATAGGTTTAGCCTTATCATTTACTTCAACAATAAAATTAATCGTTGATTCAGTAACTGACCAAGGTTTGGTAATCAATTTAACAGCATTTGAAAATTCAGAGGGAGTAAAAACGTCTTTTAAATTATTTTCATACAGTTGTTCCATAAATTCATCAGGTAGGATTCTTGTTTCAACATTAGAAACAATAACTTTAGTTAGAGGCTTCTGATTTTTCTTAATATTTAATCCGGATTCTGCAAATTTCTTATGTTGAACTACTTTCCATAATTCATTCTTAGAGGGAGTTCTAATAATTGCTCCATCTTTCTTCTTTAATTCGCGAATCTCATGCACTCTCACACCAAGTTCAGGCGCTACTTCTTTTATCATTTTTTCGGCAATTTGTTTACCAGTAATTTCAGGATTATTACTGGTTACAACCGCTGACCAAATCTCATGAGGTTTTCTAGTCTTAGGCATCAAAGGTTTTTTAATAGGGACAATAGGCATTGTTGTAATTTCAGTAGGTTTGGCAACAACTTTAGAATAAAGTAAATCCTTTTTTAACTTCATAATTTCTATATCTATTTTTGATGTTGCAACTGAATATGATCAAATTATTCTGGAACAAGCAGAATTATTTACTAACATGAAGAAAGTTCTACATTATGTTAAATCTGATGTTACTACTAAATTTGACAAAATTATTACGAACATAATATAATAATAGGCCAAAGAAAATATTTGTCGCCGCTGTTGCCAACCGGGGCAGCGTGTGTATCAATGCAGCAATGCATTGAACTGCAGAAATTGTGCATTCAAGGGAAAGCCGTCGGATCATCTTATGATGTCCCCGGCATGTCTAGTGTACAGTGCGATTATTGCGCGTGCCAATGCTAAACATTAATATGGCTAGCAAAATCCATCAAGAGAACTGTCACGAGATCGTACTCAGTGATGTGTGATATTGGTGCAGTTATGTGTGAAAGGGGTAGCTCCATTGCCTTACTTCAGGAACCCTTTACAACCAATGGTTGTGTACGTGGCTTGCCCGATAGTATGGTGGTTTTTCCTGATAGTAGGACTAATGCGGCTATTGTTGTGAATGATGTCAGTATTGAATGCACATTAGTGAATTCAATACAGACATCATTCACAACAATAGCCACATTAGTCCTACTATCAGGTTGGCAACAGCGACGACAAATATTTTCTTTGGCCTGGCACTCCGCGACTTTATGGTCAAGGCCCAGACAACGGAAGCAACCCATAACCGGCTCAAAATCTTTCACTTTATAGGAAAACCATTTAATGTAACAACGTCCGACATCCAAGAGAGCTTGCATGGCCAGGGCAGAACCCTCCAGGACAACATTCACTGATCTATCAGTATTTACAAAACAGGGCCGGCTCACAATACGAACACCTTTCTTAAAGGCTTCAACGGACATAGTCTCCTTGAGGTTCATCTCATACAGATCACTCATGAACTCGTCAGGAGTAATCTGTGAAGGAACACCTTGCACAACAACCTTTGGTCCTAACTTGTCATTCACTCTCACTTCCAAACCAACCTCGCCGAACTTCGTGTTCTCCACTAACTTCTTCCGCTCTGCAACAGAAGGGGTACGGATAATTGCGCCTCCATCCCGAAGAGGTTTAACCTCATGGACACGCACACCCAGAGTAGGACCTACTTTTTTCATTACTTTGTCATCTACGTCTTTTGAAGTATCACCTGCAGCCTTGCTGCGAACAACTAGGGACCAGGTCTCAACAGGACGAGGTATCTCCGGGGTAGATGGCACTGCCAACGTGGAACCTCCTTTGCGTGCGCTCACCGACGGAACCGGCATCTGTTTGTTCTGAACATGCTTAGCATGTTCCCCAGCCTCCAGACGCCCCTTCAGGCGCTCGTTCTCAGCAATAAGCGAAATTAACAACACCTCGTATTCACTGGTGTAGTCTATAAGACTACACATCAGAGAGCTCGAGATATTCGCACCTATTGCGGCCTTCAGAATATCTTCTGAGATACTCTTCATCTTGTCTACAGAATTCCCTCTACGTTTCACTGGTCCCTTCTTATTCTCTGAAGATGAGGGAACAACAACATCTACAACATCTGAAGTTAAAACGTCCTTATTCGAATCAGCAACCAAATCCATTTTATTCGAATCAACCGGATTTTCTTCTTCAGACATCTTGGGTACTTTCGGTATTTTTAATCTAGAAGGTACTGTCGTCTTCATACCAGAACGATGTCCAGTAAAACAGCTACCTTCTAAATCCCCACTATTAACACTCATAACAAAATTAACAAAAAAAGAATCAACGTATGTCAACAGTAAAATTTCAAAATTAAATTCAAAACAAAATAAAAACTAAAAATTCAACAAAATCACAAAAATTAACAAAACTTCATTCAATAAATATCACATACAAGTGCAAATCCACCAATATCCACCAAATCCATGAAGAGAATGTTAGTAGATAACTTTCCTTGAACTTTGCTTGATTCCTTGATCCTTGACAAGTAAAGAATATCCAGAAAGAAACGCAATAAACATCAATCAATCAATGCTAAACTCAAATCTGTAAAGAAAGGTTGATAAACACAGATACGCAATAAACAAGTTTGATTCCAGCACAAGTTCTTCTTATTAATATTTCTTAAAAATTTTTGAAAAATTCAAACACAAAAACACGTCTGATCACAACGAGTGCTAGAAGCAAACTGATTTATGTAGGAATTTGACTTGACAACTTATTTTCGCCATTATTATGTATATTATACATTTCTGGATAGGAATAAGCCTTAAGTTATTTCCGCCGCTTAGAAACTTGTTAAATTTTATACATTTTAATTTTCAATAAGAATAGTAGGACAGATGAAGAATCAGATCACTCTGAGTATTTTTAACGTGATATGTACCAATGAAGGTATAACACCACGGTGTTCAAATATGTACAAGTACATATAACACATTGAGTATGGGTTAAGCGCGAACTAACGCCCCTAGAAAAAGGCGTGAAGCCGAATATTAGTTAGCTATTAACGTAATTCTAGGTACCAATTCGAATCAATGCTGTTCAGACATTTTCATCACTCCTTGGTGGGGAGCGAGGCCAATCTAAAGTCTCTGGTCTATGGGTCTATGGGTCACAGCACCCTGTTGACACGCAACTACACGTTTGAGTAAATACTCTACTTACTTACCCGCGATATGGGTAATAACCACAGCCACTACGAAACTCTCACAGGGGGCCAACCTCATCTGAGTAGTCTTGGAACCTACTCAGCCCGTGGTACCGAAATTATTTGAGTTAGGGCTCGGTATGCCCTCCCTTTTTAGTCCCGACAGACTCGGCTTTAAGCGCACCAGAATACTGTTACTCGCCTCGTATGACAAGTAGTAAATACTGTAGAGGTATTCTAAGACCCGCCAACTACACGTGTGAAATTATGCCGTTAGTCGCCTCGTACGACAAGAGGTCATATACTGTAGAGGTATTCTAAAACCCGCCAACTACACAGGTTGTCCATTAATCTGGTTAGGTATCTGTTCTCTAATCATTTGAAGTCTTCTTTTAAATATTGGTTCTGCTAACAAAATAAGGTATTTCATACTTTCATTATTTTTGACAACCTTAGATACATTCCAATTTCCATTTTCGAATTGTATATCCAGCGCATTAAGATCACGTAAATCAGCATATAATGGGCAAATACATAAAACATGAATCGAGTCTTCAAGAGGAGCACCACATAAACATGAAGGTGAATTACTTGAATGTATAGTATATAAAAATCCATTAAGTGATCCATGACCCGTAAGTAAAAATCCAGTACGTAAAGTAAAACCAAAATCTTTACGATTAAATACAAAATTAACGTTTGGAAAGAATTTATAAGTAATACGTCCATGATCATTAATATTATCCCATCTATTTGGCCATTCTTGAAGCATATAATCATACAGAAGAGTCATGTTTTGTTTATAATTTAAATTATTTATATCTTCATTATATAGCCAATCATCATTTTCTAAAGCATAATTACGTTTAAGTTTAAATCTGATTGACATACGAATGGCAGCGAGATCAAATGGCGGAGTACCAGCAAGAACTTGAAGTGCAACAGTAGAAACTGTACGACATACAGGAAGATAACCAAGTAGAATAAGTCTTTGACAAGATAAAAGATGTTGTCTTGCAGTTATTTGATTCTTCGAAGTGTACCAAATAGTTGCACCAAAAAGTGCACAAGGTTATGAGACCTGTGTAAATAATTCGTTTTTCACGAGGATTAATACCCCAATCAACTCGTAATACTCGAGATAAAGATCCAACAACTGATACTAATTTGTTCCTTAATAATGATGCAATATTTGGATGAAAATTCATTCGTTCACCAATAGTAATTCCAAGATATTTGCATTTAGTTACTTATGGAAGACTTCCTCCAGGAAATCGTATACATGGATGTCTGTGAAATAATCCTTTTAACATCATTGAAACTGATTTTTCGGCAGAAATAGAAACGCCAACTTCATTTCCCCAATTATATACAATAGTCATTAACATAAGACTTTTTTCTTTTAAAACAATTCTAGAGTTGCCTTCAATTAAAAGTAGAAGATCATCAGCATATGCACTAAATTTACAATGAATCTCTAGACGTTGAAGAAGAATATTCATCATAAAATTCCAAATAAATGGTCCACTAATAGATCCTTGAGGACAACCTCTTGTAACTGGAATAGTAATTTTTTCATAATTATTTATAATGCTTGCCATTCTATTAGAGAAGCTTTTCCAAATTGATTTCTTTACAACCAGAATCATATAAGTGTTGAATTATAATATTTCATTCAATATGATCAAATGCACCTTTAAAATCAATGAATATACCAAGAACATATTTAGCTGTGCTATCATCAACTGTAAGTTTAACATGTTTCCAAGCATCCTCTACACAACGTCCAGGTTGAAAGCCAAATTGCCATCTGGAATTATCTGGTAAAATTTCTTTCATTCGATTAACCATTATTCCTTCAAGTACTTTTCCAAAAACTGATACGATATGATGTAGGTAAGCTTCTATTTTTATCAGTAGATTTAAGAAGTGGAACAACTCGTGGATGTTTCCATTCAATGCATGCCATATTTCTTTACATAAAGTTCCAGTAATACCATCAAAGCCAAGTGATCGTCTACTTTTAAGACGAGTAATACAGGTATCAATTTCAAAAATATCTAGATTAGATGGAGTAATATTATAATTTGTAGTATAAATAGGTAATTTTGTAACTGGAAAAAAGTTTTCAAGAAGAATCCGTGTACAATCATTCCATGAAAGTTCACCATTATTATAAATACTTCCAATATCAGAATATTTTTTACGTCCTCTGCAGATTTTATAAATATTTCCCCATGGATCATTTTTATTATTATTAACAAAGCGACGCCAATTTTCTTCTTTAAATTTGAGAATAAGTTTTTTATATTGATTAGAATAAATCCGAAGCTCATTAGGAAATAGAATAGCATTATTATCATTTCTACGACGAGATTTTTGTAATTGACGTCTAAGTCTTCTAACTTTTCTGCGCATAATATCAAGTTCGGAATTCCACCAGACAATCTTTTTAGGAGTTCTTTGTGATTTACGACCTAAAATTTGATCACATACTTGTTGGACCATTAGACAAATAGAAGATACATGAGAGTCTAATGGTAATTCTAAAATGTTAATTGGAAGTTGTTCAGAAGCATTAATTAATTCATCACGAAATAAGCGCCAATTCACACGAGAAGTATTCCAAGTAGGTATTTGATTAATATTTTCATTAGAATTATTGGTAATATAATTAACTGTAATATCAATTATATTATGATCACTAAGGTCCCATTCAATAATTTTCCAGTTAAATTCTGCCCAAGTAGAAGCAGCTTCATTAGTAAATGAAATATCAATATCACTTTGTGCACGATGATTATCAAAAGTATAAATATAACAGGATTGATTAAGTATATAAATTCGATTGTTAGACATCCAATCACTTAATAAAATGCCTCGTTCATAATTTAGATTTGAATTATGTTCAGGTAACTTGCTAAACCACATAGGAAATACAGCATTAGCATCAATTCCAAAAATAACAGGTCTCTTATTAGCTAGTAATAATACTGCATCAAGATATTGAAGATATGGTTCTAATTCAGCATTAAATTGACAATATACCGAGGTTAAGAAAATTGAACCAAAACTACCAGTAATATTAATGCATTCTCCAAATTCAGTAATAAGAGATTCAATAGGCATTCAATTGATATTTGGATCAACAATGAAAATAGCTGCTTTCTTATTAATATTAGAAAAAACTTTCATTCCAGAAGGAAGTCCAGTAATTCTTTTAAATCTGTCTAAATAAGGTTCTTGAAGAATTGCAAATTTGTGGCCAGAATCACGTATGCGAACTCCGAGCTCGATGGTAGCAGCTCGGCCACGACCACAATTAGCTTGTAAAAAACTAAACATTAATGTTTAGCTTGCACCCTAGCTAATACTTGTTTATAAATAGGACAATTTTCTGAAATCATAAATTGATCAGAAGGAAGTCCTTTGAATTGACAATTTCTACAATTAACTGATTTAGTACACTCTCTTGCACGATGACCAATTTGTCCACATTGACAGCAAGTATAATCCTTTTGTTGACATCAGGTAATTACATGATCGAATCTAAAGCATTTATAACATGCATGAATTGGATCTAATAATCGACATCGGAAAGAAAACCATTTAATATATAAATATCCAGAATCATCAAATATAGCTTTAGCCTTATCATTTACGTCAAGAATAAAATTAATCGTTGATTCAGTAACTGACCAAGGTTTGGTAATCAATTTAACAGCATTTGAAAATTCAGAGGGAGTAAAAACATCTTTTAAACTTTTTTCATACAGCTGTTCCATAAATTCTTCTGGAAGGATCCTTGTTTCTACATTAGAAACCATAACTTTAGTAAAAGGTTTTTGGTTTTTCTTGATATTTAAACCAGATTCTGTAAATTTTTTAAGTTCAACCACTTTCCACATTTCATTTTTAGAAGGAGTTCGAATAATTGCTCCACCTTTCTTTTTTAATTCACGAATTTCATGAACTCTTACACCAAGTTCAGGCGCTACTTCTTTATAATTTTTTCGGCAATTTGTTTACCAGTAATTTCAGGATTATTACTGGTTACAACCGCTGACCAAGTCATATGAGGTTTTCTAGTCTTAGGCATCAAAGGTATTTTAATAGGGACAATAGGCTTTGTTATAATTTCAGTAGGTTTGGCAACAACTTTAGAATCAAGTAAATCCTTTTTTAACTTCATAATTTCATTTGAGTTGTTCATGATAATTTTGTCAAATTTTCTAGTAACATCAGATTTAACATAATGTAGATATTTCTTCATGTTAGTAATTAATTCTGCTTGTTCCAGAATAATTTGATCATATTCACTTGCAACATCAAAAATATACATAGAGACCTTAGGTTCAATTTTATCATTAAAAACAATCCGCCTTAATTTTTGTTGTATTTCAATAAGCTTAATTATAATATCACTCTTGAAATCATCTTCAAATGATTTATCAGGAGCATCTGTAATCATAGCATCATTATCCGCATCAATATCCGCATCAATATCTGAATCAAGTTCTGGTATAGTAATTTTAGCTATAAGTGAATAATGTAGAAGGAACTGTTCTTTTTTTTTACCAGAACGACGACTGGTACAACAGCCATCTTCTGAATCGCTATTATTTACACTCATTATAAATAAATAAAAATCAAATTAACAATAAAGAACTATGTAAATTTTAAACTGTCAAAATAAATTCAAAATAAAATAAAAATTCAAAAAATAACAAAATTCAACAAAATCACAAAAGTTAATAAAATTTCAATATATACCACAAAGTAATACAGACAAGCGCAAATCCACCAAATCCTTGAAAGAATGTAAGCAGAAAATCCACATTGATTCCAAGAAACAGTATGTCCTTACTTAAGATCCAGAAAGGCACGCAATAAACATCAATCAATCAATGGCAAAATCCAATCTGTAAAGAGAGGTTGATAAACAGATACGCAACAAGGAAGTTTTATTCCAGCACAAGTTCTTCTTATTAATATTTTTTAAAAATTTCCGAAAAGTTCATACACACAAAAACACGTCTGATCACAACGAGTGCTAGAAGCAAACTGATTTAAGTAGGAATGACTTGACAACTTATTTTCGCCATTATTATGTATATTATACATTTCTGGATAGGAATAAGCCTTAAGTTATTTCCGCCGCTTAGAAACTTGTTTAATTTCATACATTTTAATTTTCAATAGGGATAGTAGGAATCTGTCTTTTGAAGTTGTGTGCGGCATTATTAAATATATGATACATTTATTTATCGTAATACTGCTTGGTCTTGATGACTGCCACCGTTTTGAAATTTTCATGATTTTCAATAAATTTTATTTATTTGTGCACAATTCATTTTTGTTGTTATTTGTGTTTTAGATTCAACATGTATTATTTAAATACATAGGAGACTGATGCCCCGAAAGGATCGTGGACTACTCCTGACCCTATCAGGTGATTTCAAGAGCACAATCACTCTCGCAGTTTTCCACTCACTGGGGAAATATCCAACATTCATACATTTTTCACACATCACAGTCAAATATTCCGAATGGAATTCCAAACACTCTTACATTTTTCCCCAGTAAAGCCATCCATTCCAGGAGACTTTCTCGACTCTAGCCTCGAGAAAGCCACCTCCAATTCATGTCCAAGAAGCGGGTCAATGGGATCAACCATTCTAGAAGGTAAATTACGTCCATCCGCTCTGGGGAAAAACTCATTTAAAAGTACATCAATACACTCCCTCCATGCAGTCAGCCGAGAGCCTCCGACATCAAGGCCACATATATCCGTTTCCTTACGTCTACCTCTTATTACTTGATAAGCACGACCCCAAGGGTCATCCCTATTGTGTTCTAGAAAGGAATGCCACTCACTCTCTTTTACTTTTACAATCATATACTTGTACTCTCTCGCATTTCGACGATATTCCGATCTTAGTTGGGCAAAGTTCTCAGAATTGCTAGATCTCGCTCTTTGGAATCGTTTACGTAGACGGCGAACCAGCCTCCGTTTAATTGTAAGCTCATGCGTCCACCATTTCACACGTTTAAGATTCATTTTTTGATATCTCCGAAACATTTGGTCATTCGTACCAGTTATCCAGTTATTTAAACATACAATTTGCTCATCCACAGTCATGGTCCGTGAGGTGTCAAGCGGAACTTGCGTTGCTGCTTCTCTCATATACATCCCATGAAGGGGCCAGTTCGCATTATATATACGCCAACGAGTACACCTAATATTTTCATGCACAACGGAAGTATGATTGATATAAATATCTCAATGGGATTATGATCACTCACACCTAGTCCGCCCAAAACACTCCTTGGTCCTAACTTTTCATTCACTCTCACTTCTAAACCAATCTCGCCAAACTTCGTGTTCTCCACTATTTTCTTCCGCTCTGCTACAGAAGGGGTACGGATAATTGCGCCTCCATCCCGAAGAGGTTTAACCTCATGGACACGCACACCCAGAGTAGGACCTACTTCTTTCACTACTTTGTCAACTACGTCTTTTGAAGTACCACCTGCAGCCTTGCTGCGAACAACTAGGGACCAGGTCTCAACAGGACGAGGTATCTCCGGGGTAGATGGCACTGCCAACGTGGAACCCTCTTTGCGTGCGCTCACCGACAGAACCGGCATCTGTTTGTTCTGAACATGCTTAGCATGTTCCCCAGCCTCCAGACGCCCTCTCAGGCACTCGTTCTCAGCAATAAGCGAAATTAACAACACCTCGTATTCACTGGCTACAAATCAGAGAACCCGAGATATTCGCACCTATTGCGGCCTTCAGAATATCTTCTGAGATACTCTTCATCTTGTCTACTGAGTTCCTCTTACGTTTCACTGCTCCCTTCTTATTCTCTGAACACGACGGAATAACCACATCTGCAGTCAAAACATCCTTATTCGAATCAACAACCGAGTTAAGTTCTGCTTCAGGCATCTTAGGTATTTTATGTACTTTCGATCTAGAAGGAACTGTCCTTTTCATACCAGAACGATGTCCAGTAAAACAGCTACCTTCTAAATCCCCACCATTAACACTCATAACAAAATAAACAAAAATAGAATCAACGTATGTTAAGATTAAAATGTCAAAAATAAATTCAAAACAAAATAAAAACTAAAAATTCAACAAAATCACAAAAATTAACAAAACTTCATTCAATAAATACCACACACAAGTGCAAATCCACCAATATCCACCAGATCCTTGAAGAGAATGTACGTAGACAACTTTCCTTGAACCTTCCTTGATTCCTTGATCCTTGATAAGTAAAGAATATCCAGAAAGGTACACAATAAACATCAATCAATCAATGGTAAGCTCCAATCTGTAAAGAAAGGTTGATAAACACAGATACGCAATAAGCAAGTTTGATTCCAGCACAAGTTCTTCTTCTTAATATTTTTAAATATTATATTTTGAAAAATTCAAACACACAAAAACACGTCTGATCACAACGAGTGCTAGAAGCAAACTGTAGGAATCTCGTTAATATACGATTTGCCCATATGATATTTTTTTTTCAAATATATGATTTGGCCATATGATATTTTTTTCATATATATGATTTATATGATTTGCCCAAATGATATTTTTTCATATATATGGTTTACCCATATATTTTTTTTTCATATATATGATTTGCCCATATGATATTTTTTCATACATATGATTTACCCATATATTTTTTTCCATATATATGATTTGCCCATATGATATTTTTTTTTCATATATTTTATTTGGCCATATGATATTTTTTTCATATATGTGATTTGCCCATATGATATTTTTTTTGATATATATGATTTGGCCATATGAAATTTTTTTCATATATATGATTTGCCTATATTTTTTTTCAAATATAATTGAGACAAAAAATTTAAGTAGGAATTTGACTTAACAATTTATTTTCGCCATTATTATGTATATTATACATTTCTGCATAGGAATAAGCCTTAAGTAATTTCCGCCGTTTTCTAACTTACTTAATTTCATACATTTAAAATTTTGATAGGGACAGTAGGAATTACTTAATTTCATACATTTAAAATTATAGGAGTAGGAATCTGACTTAACAATTTATTTTCGCCATTATTATGTATATTATACATTTCTGCATAGGAATAAGCCTTATGTAATTTCCGCCGTTTTCGAACTTACTTAATTTCATACATTTAAAATTTTGATAGGGACAGTAGGAATTACTTAATTTCATACATTTAAAATGATAGGGAAAGATGAAAATCAGATCACTCTGAGTATTTTTAACGTGATATGTACCAATGAAGGTATAACACCACGGTGTTCAAATATGTACAAGTACATATAACATATTGAGTATGGGTTAAGCGCGAACTAACGCCCCTAGAAAAAGGCGTGAAGCCGAATAGTAGTTAGCTATTAACGTAATTCTAGGTACCAATTCAAATCAATGCTGTTCAGACATTTTCATCACTCCTTGGTGGTTTGAGTAAATAGTCTACTTACTTACTCGCGATATGGGTAATAACCAGAACCACGAAACTCCCACAAGAGGGCCAACCTCATCTGAGTAGTCTTGGAACCTACTCAGCCCGTGGTACCGAAATTATTTGAATTAGGGCTCGGTATGCCCTCCCTTTTTAGTCCCGACAGACTCGGCTTTAAGGGCACCAGAATACTGTAGAGGTATTCTAAGACCCGCCAACTACACTGGTGAAATTATGCCGTTAGTCGCCTCGTATGACAAGACGTCATATATTGTAGAGGTATTCTAAGACCCGCCAACTACACAGGTGAAATTATGCCGTTAGTCGCCTCGTACGACAAGAGGTCATATACTGTAGAGGTATTCTAAAACCCGCCAACTACACAGGTGAACGTCAATGATAATTAATCCGGGTTTGGTTGTCCATTAATCTGGTTAGGTATCTGTTCTCTAATCATTTGAAGTCTTCTTTTAAATATTGATTCTGCTAACAAAATAAGATATTTCATACTTTCATTATTTTTGACAACCTTAGATACATTCCAATTTCCATTTTCGAATTGTATATCCAGCGCATTAAGATCACGTAAATCAGCATATAATGGGCAAATACATAAAACATGAATCGAGTCTTCAAGAGGAGCACCACATAAACATGAAGGTGAATTACTTGAATGTATAGTATACAAAAATCCATTAAGTGATCCATGACCCGTAAGTAAAAATCCAGTACGTAAAGTAAAAAAATCTTTACGATTAAATACAAAATTAACGTTTGGAAAGAATTTATAAGTAATACGTCCATGATCATTAATATTATCCCATCTATTTTGCCATTCTTGAAGCATATAATCATCCAGAAGAGTCATTTTTTGTTTATAATTTAAATTATTTAGATCTTCATTATATAGCCAATCATCATTTTCTAAAGCATAATTACGTTTAAGTTTAAATCTGATTGTCATACGAATGGCAGCGAGATCAAATGGCGGAGTACCAGCAAGAACTTGAAGTGCAACAGTAGAAACTGTACGACATACAGGAAGATAACCAAGTAGAATAAGTCTTTGACAAGATAAAAGATGTTTTCTTGCAGTTATTTGATTCTTCGAAGTTTTGTACCAAATAGATGTACCAAAAAGTGCACAATCAACTCGTAATACTCGAGATAAAGATCCAACAACTGATACTAATTTGTTCCTTAATGATGCAATATTTGGATGAAAATTCATTCGTTCACCAATAGTAATTCCAAGATATTTGCATTTAGTTACATATGGAAGACTTCCTCCAGGAAATCGTATACATGGATGTCTGTGAAATAATCCTTTTAACATCATTGAAACTGATTTTTCGGCAGAAATAGAAACGCCAACTTCATTTCCCCAATTATATACAATAGTCATTAACATAAGACTTTTTTCTTCTAAAGCAATCCTAGAGTTGCCTTCAATTAAAAGTAGAAGATCATCAGCATATGCACTAAATTTACAATGAATCTCTAGACGTTGAAGAAGAATATTCATCATAAAATTCCAAATAAATGGTCCACTAATAGATCCTTGAGGACAACCTCTTGTAACTGGAATAGTAATTTTTTCATAATTATTTATAATGCTTGTCATTCTATTAGAGAAGAAGCTTTTCCAAATTGATTTCTTTACAACCAGAATCATATAAGTGTTGAATTATAATATTTCATTCAATATGATCAAATGCACCTTTAAAATCAATGAATATACCAAGAACATATTTTGCTGTTCTATCTTCAACTGTAAGTTTAACATGTGTCCAAGCATCCTGTACACAACGTCCAGGTTGAGAGCCAAATTGCCATCTGGAATTATCTGCTAAAATTTCTTTCATTCGATTAACCATTATTCCTTCAAGTACTTTTCCAAAAACTGATAGTAAACATATACCACGATTTGATGTAGGTAAGCTTCTATTTTTATCAGTAGATTTAAGAAGTGGAACAACTCGTGGATGTTTCCATTCAATGCATGCCATATTTCTTTACATAAAGTTCCAGTAATACCATCAAAGCCAAGTGATCGTCTACTTTTAAGACGAGTAATACAGGTATCAATTTCAAAAATATCTAGATTAGATGGAGTAATATTATAATTTGTAGTATAAATAGGTAATTTTGTAACTGGAAAAAAGTTTTCAAGAAGAATCCGTGTACAATCATTCCATGAAAGTTCACCATTATTATAAATACTTCCAATATCAGAATATTTTTTACGTCCTCTGCAGATTTTATAAATATTTCCCCATGGATCATTTTTATTATTATTAACAAAGCGACGCCAATTTTCTTCTTTAAATTTGAGAATAAGTTTTTTATATTGATTAGAATAAATCCGAAGTTCATTAGGAAAGAGAATAGCATTATTATCATTTCTACGACGAGCTTTTTGTAATTGACGTCTAAGTCTTCTAACTTTTCTGCGCATAATATTAAGTTCGAAATTCCACCAGACAATCTTTTTAGGAGTTTTGTGATTTACGACCTAAAATTTGATCACGTACTTGTTGGACCATTAGACAAATAGAAGATACATGAGAGTCTAATGGTAATTCTAAAATGTTAATTGGAAGATGTTCAGAAGCATTAATTAATTCATCACGAAATAAGCGCCAATTCACACAGGAAGTATTCCAAGTAGGTATTTGATTAATATTTTTATTAGAATTATTGGTAATATAATTAACTGTAATATCAATTATATTATGATCACTAAGATCCCATTCAATAATTTTCCAGTTAAATTCTGCCCAATTAGAAGCAGCTTCATTAGTAAATGAAATATCAATATCACTTTGTGCACTATGATTATCAAAAGTATAAATATCACAGGATTGATTAAGTATATAAATTCGATTGTTAGACATCCAATCACTTAATAAAATGCCTCGTTCATAATTTAGATTTGAATTATGTTCAGATAACTTGCTAAACCACATAGGAGATACAGCATTAGCATCAATTCCAAAAATAACAGGTCTCTTATTAGCTATTAATAATACTGCATCAAGATATTGAAGATATGCTTCTAATTCAGCATTAAATTGACAATATACCGAGGTTAAGAAAATTGAACCAAAACTACCAGTAATATTAATGCATTCTCCAAATTCAGTAATAAGAGATTCAATAGGCATTCAATTGATATTTGGATCATCAATGAAAATAGCTGCTTTCTTATTAATATTAGAAAAAACTTTCATTCCAGAAGGAAGTCCAGTAATTCTTTTAAATCTGTCTAAATAAGGTTCTTGAAGAATTGCAAATTTGTGGCCAGAATCACGTATGCGAACTCCGAGCTCGATGGTAGCAGCTCGGCCACGACCACAATTAGCTTGTAAAAAACTAAACATTCATGCTTAGCTTGCACCCTAGCTAATACTTGTTTATAAATAGGACAATTTTCTGAAATCATAAATTGATCAGAAGGAAGTCCTTTGAATTGACAATTTCTACAATTAACTGATTTAGTACACTCTCTTGCACGATGACCAATTTGTCCACATTGACAGCAAGTATAATCCTTTTGTTGACATCAGGTAATTACATGATCGAATCTAAAGCATTTATAACATGCATGAATTGGATCTAATAATCGACATCGGAAAGAAAACCATTTAATATATAAATATCCAGAATCATCAAGTATAGCTTTAGCCTTATCATTTACGTCAAGAATAAAATTAATCGTTGATTCAGTAACTGACCAAGGTTTGGTAATCAATTTAACAGCATTTGAAAATTCAGAGGGAGTAAAAACATCTTTTAAACTTTTCTCATACAGCTGTTCCATAAATTCTTCTGGAAGGATCCTTGTTTCTACATTAGAAACCATAACTTTAGTAAAAGGTTTTTGGTTTTTCTTGATATTTAAACCAGATTCTGTAAATTTTTTAAGTTCAACCACTTTCCACATTTCATTTTTAGAAGGAGTTCGAATAATTGCTCCACCTTTCTTTTTTAATTCACGAATTTCATGAACTCTTACACCAAGTTCAGGCGCTACTTCTTTATAATTTTTCCGGCAATTTGTTTACCAGTAATTTCAGGATTATTACTGGTTACAACCGCTGACCAAGTCATATGAGGTTTTCTAGTCTTAGGCATCAAAGGTATTTTAATAGGGACAATAGGCTTTGTTATAATTTCAGTAGGTTTGGCAACAACTTTAGAATCAAGTAAATCCTTTTTAACTTCATAATTTCATTTGAGTTGTTCATGATAATTTTGTCAAATTTTCTAGTAACATCAGATTTAACATAATGTAGATATTTCTTCATGTTAGTAATTAATTCTGCTTGTTCCAGAATAATTTGATCATATTCACTTGCAACATCAAAAATATACATAGAGACCTTAGGTTCAATTTTATCATTAAAAACAATCCGCCTTAATTTTTGTTGTATTTCAATAAGCTTAATTATAATATCACTCTTGAAATCATCTTCAAATGATTTATCAGGAGCATCTGTAATCATAGCATCATTATCCGCATCAATATCCGCATCAATATCTGAATCAAGTTCTGGTATAGTAATTTTAGCTATAAGTGAATAATGTAGAAGGAACTGTTCTTTTTTTTTACCAGAACGACGTCTGGTACAACAGCCATCTTCTGAATCGCTATTATTTACACTCATTATAAATAAATAAAAATCAAATTAACAATAAAGAACTATGTAAATTGTAAACTGTCAAAATAAATTCCAAATAAAATAAAAATTCAAAAAATAACAAAATTCAACAAAATCACAAAAGTTAATAAGATTTCAATAAATAAATACCACAAAGTAATACAGACAAGAGCAAATCCACCAAATCCTTGAAAGAATGTAAGCAGAAAATCCACATTGATTCCAAGAAACAGTATGTCCTTACTTAAGATCCAGAAAGATCCAGAATCCAATAAACATCAATCAATCAATGGCAAAGTCCAATCTGTAAAGAGAGGTTGATAAACAGATACGCAACAAGGAAGTTTGATTCCAGCAGAAGTTCTTCTTATTAATATTCTTTAAAAATTTCCGAAAAGTTCAAAGCATATATTTTAATTTTCAATAGGGATAGTATGCATCTGTCTTTTGAAGTTGTGTACGGCGTTATTAAGTATATGATACATTTATTTATTGTAATACTGCTTGGTCTTGGTGACTGCAGCCGTTTTGAAATTTTCATGATTTTCAATAAATTTTATTTATATGTGCATAGTAGGAATTTGACTTAACAATTTATTTTCGCCATTATTATGTATATTATACATTTGTGCATAGGAATAAGCCTTAAGTTATTTCCGCCGCTTAGAAACTTGTTTAATTTCATACATTTTAATTTTCAATTTTTTTCAAAAAAATACCTATCAACTTAAAAGTAGCAAAGGCCTACAAGTTGTTATAAAAGGGATTGAACCAACAATTCCAGTCAAGGAGCTAATAGATGGGCTTAAGGATAAATGATTTGAAGTCAAAATGGCTATGAATATAATAAATAGAAATAAAATCCCTCAACCAATGTTCAAGGTAGAATTGACACCTGACAGCATCCACGTAGGTAAAAATGAAGTCCATCCAATCTACAAGCTCGCGTATCTACTCCATCGGCTTTGTCATTGTATTAAATAATTTTTAATATGTAACTAGCGCGGTATCAGGTTACGAAGATCCTCCCAATTTACTATGTTACAAGTAACATTGGTAACACAAGTAACACATCCATCGTCGTTTATAAAATAAATTATAAACTTTTAATGGTTTAGAAGCCATACAATGCAAATTGCCCCTTATTTATCATTGCATTCCAGCACGACCTTAGAGGAGTTCAGGCATAATCCAACGGACGTAGCATCATACCACTGTTCGCTCGAACAAGTATTGTGCCATTGGTCCGTACCTGCGGTTCCTCTCGTACTACGCAGGAACGCAACAACGTTTTGTCATTAGTAGGGTAAAACTAACCTGTCTCACGACGGTCTAAACCCAGCTCACGTTCCCTTGCATGGGTGAACAATCTAACGCTTGGTGAATTTTGCTTCACAATGATAGGAAGAGCCGACATCGAAGGATCAAAAAGCGACGTCGCTATGAACGCTTGGCCGCCACAAGCCAGTTATCTCTATGGTAACTTTTCTGACACCTCTTGTTAAAAACTCTTTAAACCAAAAGGATCGATAGGCCGAGCTCTTGCTGTCCCTGTGTGTACTGAACACCGAGATCAAGTCAGCATTTGCTCTTTTGCTCTATGTGTGGTTTCTGTCCGCACTGAGCTGGCCTTGGGACACCTCCGTTATTATTTGAGAGATGTACCACCCCAGTCAAACTCCCTACCTGGCAATGTCCTTGAATTGGATCATACCTGAGTAATTGGACTTATACCAAATCTCTCATTAAAATATTTGTTTGCGATTATATAACAAACTTGTGATACTTTGATCAAGAAGCTTGCATCAAAACCCAATACCATAAGATATAATAAATATATCCGTATAATGGCTAGGAAATGATACACGTTCCATTTAATCAAGTAAGGAAACAATAAGAGTAGTGGTATTTCATTGTCGACACCAAACCGAAGTCTAATATCTCCCACTTATTCTATACCTCTTATGTCTCCTTACACTGCCAGATTAGAGTCAAGCTCAAAAGGGTCTTCTTTCCCCGCCAATTATTCCAAGCCCGTTCCCTTGGCTGAGGTTTTGCTAGATAGTAGATAGGGACATGAAAGTCAGTTGTATTTACGTGGTTTCCAATCATAATGGTTATAAATTCACGGTGCCATGCACAGAATAAATTCAAGCGTCAATCAGCGCCCCCTTGGAATATTTCCGCAGGTACCAATCAAAGTCACTACTGTTTGGTCATGATTTTTATCCTTGGTGGGGACTCGAGCCCTATCTAAGACTCTGCTGATCTTTGGTGTCACAGCTTCCGGTTGTATAACGCATTTCCACGGCGAGCATAAGCTTAACACATTTCTACGTCAAGCAAAGCTATACCCGCATTTGGGTATTAAACCATAGCCACCACGATACTCCCCGAAGGGCCGCAACCAAAAGGACAGGACGGACAAAGGCCGTGGGCTCCTGACCACCCGTGGTACCAGATTAAAGACTCTGGTCAGACCTCGTGTCATGAAAGACACTCCCAATTTTAACTCCAAAATAGTTACGGGTTGGTGACCCCAGAAATGTTAAGCACCACAACCAAAAAGGTTTTAGCGAATGGGCAGATGTCTAAAATTGCCTCTGTGATTCCCAAACACTTGTGGTACCAGACAAGTATTCTCAAAGAATACTTATCAAGAATACTTCCAGTAGAGTTCCTTGAAACTCGGGGACTGGTAGCCCCAGTGGCCAACACGTAGTTTAGACGAGACAAATCCCAATTTATACCCACAATCATATCAACATTCAAACATTTCCTTCAGCAATCATCGATCGTTGATAGTGAAAACAAATCGGGCAAACTCATTCATAACTCTAACCCTATCAATAGTAGAGAGCGCTTGACTTACGTCAAACCTACCATTAACCTGTACTATACCCAATGTACTAAGATCTCTTCTACCTGTGAACAACGGACACTCACAGAGAACATGTTCCCATGTCTCCTCGCTCGAGCCACAAAGGCATTCCGGACCGTCAGAAAGGCGTCTCAAATGTAAGAATGCATTAAGAGAGCCATGACCCGTCAATAGGAACACAACACTAAGGCTAAAATCAAAATTTGGTCGGCAGCTAACAAACGTGACATCACAAATATATCGGTGAGTGACTCGTCTGTTGCTCCATCTAACCTGCCAGTCAGACAGAACATACTCTTTCAGCAATCTTTTATACTCACTAAGCCCTAAGCTCTCCACATCCCTATCAGCTAACCAATCATTCTGTAGCAATGGTAGTCTCCTCTTAATCTTAGAATAGATGGCACGCCGTCTAATGTCTAGGTCAAGAGGGACAACACCTAACAGTACCTGCATCGAAACGGTATGGCACACAGGCATACACCCTAACATTATTACTCTCTGGCAAGCCAGCAAATGTTTTCTGCCTACAACATTCATAGCTATCTTACTCCATACAGCCAATCCATATGCTGCACAAGCAACAAACAAACCACTATATACGGTACGGACGGCACGTCTGCTAAGGCCCCAATCACTCCTCAAAATTCGACGCACCTGTCCAACCACACCAAGCAGTCGGTGCCTAAGACCCACGACATGAGGAGTGAAACACATCCTCTCACCAAAAGTAATACCCAGGTATTTAACTTCAGACATATACCTAATGGATGTGCCATTCAGCCTAACAGTCGGATTTCGACTGCGCAATCTGCCCTTGAGCAACATTATCACAGTCTTGTCAGTCGCTATGCTGACCCCAACACTGTTGCCCCAGCTGCTGCAAAAGGGAATCCATCATTAGGTTCCAAATAAACCGCATAAACGAAATGGATCCGTCCAGTGCACAAATTGCCAGGAATACGGACATACTAAAACTTATTGCACCCTACGTTATATATAAAATTAAATTAATTAAATCAATAAAAAATATAAATATATATATACATATATACAATTTTCACAATATATATATACATATATCCTCTTACATAAGTATACGAAACAATACCTAAACAACACATAAATAATATAACACTTAAGATCCGATTTTACCTAAACACCGAGATTTAAAAACAAGTAACATATGTCACCCACATACCAGGAATCAAATATCCTCGTAGATAAGGATACGAAACAAGACCTAAGCAACACATAAATAATATAACACTTAAGACCCAATTCTACCTAAAAACCGAAATTGAATCGCCAAACATATGGTAACCAGTGCACCGCACTTGAGAATAATGGAAAACAGAACAAATTCAATTCAGCACTCATTTGGGGTGCCAAGCCAGGAAAATATATTTTTTACTTTTAATCTTTAAACTGAAGTCCGGAAAATGTCGTGTTTTTATTCTTTCACATTTCAGTGTCTGCTTGAGTCTATATAATCATAGACCGGCAGTTAGTTCGACTCGTGTAAAATAATAATTATTTTACAAAGTACATGTATTTTACTATATCTATATATACATAAGTATAAATTAAATGCTGTTTTAAATTGAATTTTAAATTGAATAGATATCGAAAGGAATTGAAAATATAGAATCATCAAGCAAAGGATTAGCTTCAGTGGATCGCAGTATTGCAGCTGCTCAACCACTTACAACATACATTTGATTCTAGGCTTTGTCATTGTATTAAATAATGTTTTAATATGTAACTAGCGCGGCATCAGGTGATCGAAGATCCTCCCAATTTACTATGTTACAAGTAACATTGGCATCACATCCATCGTCTTTTATAAAATAAATTATAAACTTTTAATGGTTTAGAAGCCATACAATGCAAACTGCCCCTTATTTATCATTGCATTCCAGGCATAATCCAACGGACGTAGCGTCATACCACTGTTCGCTCGAACAAGTATTGTGCCATTGGTCCGTACCTGCGGTTTCTCTCGTACTACGCAGGAATGCTGTCGCAACAACGTTTTGTCATTAGTAGGGTAAAACTAAACCCTGTCTCACGACGGTCTAAACCCAGCTCACGTTCCCTTCCATGGGTGAACAATCTAACGCTTGGTGAATTTTGCTTCACAATGATAGGAAGAGCCAACATCGAAAGATCACAAAACGACGTCGCTATGACGCTTGGCCACCACAAGCCAGTTATCCCTATGGTAACTTTTCTGACACCTCTTGTTAAAAACTCTTTAAACCAAAAGGATCGATAGGCCAAGCTTTTGCTGTCCCTGTGTGTACTGAACACCGAGATCAAGTCAGCATTTGCTCTTTTGCTCTATGTGTGGTTTCTGTCCGCACTGAGCTGGCCTTGGGACACCTCCGTTATTATTTGAGAGATGTACCACCCCAGTCAAACTCCCTACCTGGCAATGTCCTTGAATTGGATCATACCTGAGTAATTGGAGTTATATAGCAAACTCGTGATACTTTGATCAAGAAGCTTGCATCAAAACCCAATACCATAAGATATAATAAATATATCCGTATAATGGCTAGGAAATGATACACGTTCCATTTAATCAAGTAAGTAAGGAAACAATAAGAGTAGTGGTATTTCATTGTCGACACTAAACCGAAGTCTAATATCTCCCACTTATTCTATACCTCTTATGTCTCCTTACACTGCCAGATTAGAGTCAAGCTCAAAAGGGTCTTCTTTCCCCGCTAATTATTCCAAGCCCGTTCCCTTGGCTGTGGTTTTGCTAGATAGTAGATAGGTACGTAAAAGTATTTGTGTTTACGTGATCTCCAATCATAATGGTTATAAATTCACGGTGCCATGCACAGAATTAATTTAAGCGTCAATCAGCGCCCCCTTGGAATATTTCCGCAGGTACCAATCAAAGTCACTACTTTTTGCTTATGATTTTTATCCTTGGTGGGGATTCGAGCCCTATCTAAAACTCTGCTGATCTTTGGTGTCACAGCTCCCGGTTGTATAACGCATTTCCACGGCGAGCATATGCTTAACGCATTTCTACGTCAAGCAATGCTCTACCCGCATTTGGGTATTAAACCATAGCCACCACGATACTCCCCGAAGGGCCGCAACCAAAAGGCCAGGACGGACAAAGTCTGTGGGCTCCTGACCACACGTGGTACCAGATTAAAGACTCTGGTCAGACCTCGTGTCATGAAAGACACTCCCAATTTTAACTCCAAAATAGTTACGGGTTGGTGACCCCAGAAATGTTAAGCACCACAACCAAAAAGGTTTTAGCGAATGGGCAGATGTCTAAAATTGCCTCTGTGATTCCCAAACACTTGTGGTACCAGACAAGTATTCTCAAAGAATACTTATCAAGAATACTTCCAGTAGAGTTCCTTGAAACTCGGGGACTGGTAACCCCAGCGGACAACACGTAGTTTAGCAAGACAAATCCCAATTTATACCCACAATCATATCAACATTCAAACATTTTCTTCAGCAATCATCGATCGTCGAGTGGTGAAAACAAATCAAAATCAAAATCTGGTCGGCAGCCAACAAACGTGACATCACAAATATATCGGTGAGTGACTCGTTTGTTGCTCCATCTAACCTGCCAGTCAGACAGAACATACTCTTTCAAGAATCTTTTACACTCACTAAGCGCTAAGCTCTCCACATCCCTATCAGCTAACCAATCATTCTGTAACAATGGTAGTCTCCTCTTAATCCTAGAATAGACGGCACGCCGTCTAATCTCTAAGTCCAGAGGAACAACACCTAACAGTATTTGCATTGCTTCCGTAGAAACGGTACGGCACACGGGCATACACCCTAACATTATTACTCTCTGGCAAGCCAACAAATGTTTTCTGCCTACAACATTCAAAGCTACCTTACCCCATACAGCCGATCCATATGCTGCACAAGCAGCAAACAGACCGCTATATACGGTCCGGACGGCACGCCTGCTGAGGCCCCAATCACTCCTCAAAATTCGACGCAGATGTCCAACCACACCAAGCAGCCGGCGCCTGATCCCAACGACATGAGGAGTGAAACACATCCTCTCACCAAAGGTGATGCCCAGGTATTTCATCTCAGACATATACCTAATGGATGTGCCATTCAGCCCAACAGTCGGATTTCGACTGCATAATCTGCCCTTGAGCAACATTATCACAAGACCGGACAAGACCGTCGCTATGCAGACCCCAACACTGTTGCCCCAATCGTAAACAGTGCGCAAACGCGCTTCCGCATTCGCCTGAATCTCAGCCCGCGACCGCCCCTCAATCATGATGAGAAAGTCGTTTGCATACGCACAACATTTACATACTTGTTCAAGTTGCCGCAAAAGGGAATCCATCATTAGGTTCCAAATAAATGGACCACAAATGGATCCTTGAGGGCAACCACGAACCACATCCACACTCACACTCTCATTTCTCCCTACAGCATATGCTCGTCTGCCAGAGAAATAGCTCTCCGAAAGGGCTAATTCCCGGCATCCACAGTCACGTAGCTTCATTAAAACGCTCACCCAACTCAGATAGTCGAATGCACCTTTAAAATCAACAAAAATTCTTAGAACATATGTGGAGCTGCTGGATTCAACAGAGTCACTAACATACTGCCATGCATTCTCAACACATCTACCCTTAATAAAACCAAATTGTCTATCAAACAATTGGTCAGTCACTCTCTCCTGAAGCCGTTCCACCATGACTCTTTCCAATACTTTTCCAAGCACCGGTAGGAAACTGATGCCCCGAAAGGATCGTGGATTACTCCGGACCCCAGAGCACTGGTGACTTCAAGAGCACAATCACTCTCGCAGTTTTCCACTCACTGGGGAAATATCCAACATTCACACATTTTTCATACATCACAGTTAAATATTCCGGAATGGAATTCCAAACACTGTTACATATTTCCCCAGTAAAGCCATCCATTCCAGGAGACTTTCTCGACTCTAACCTCGAGAAAGCCACCTCCAATTCATGTCCAAGAAGCGGGTCAATGGGATCAACCATTCTAGAAGGTAAATCCCGTCCATCCGCTCTGGGGAAAAACTCATTTAAAAGTACATCAATACACTCTCTCCATGCCGTCAACCGAGAGCCTCTGACATCAAGGCCACAGACATCCGTTTCTCTACGTCTACCTCTCACGTTCACTGATCCGTCAGCGTTTACAACCCAGGGCCGGCTCGCCATACGAACACCGTATTAAAGGCTTCAAGGGATATAGTCTCCTTGAGATTCATCTCATACAGATCACCCATGAACTCGTCAGGAGTAATCTGCGAGTGAACGCCCTGTACGACAACCTTTGGCCCCAGTTTGTCATTCACTCTCACTTCCAATCCTACTTCGCCGAACTTTGTATTCTCCACTATCTTCTTCCGCTCTGCTACAGAAGGGATGCAGATAATCGCACATGTAGAGGTTTAACCTCCTGGACACGCACACCCAGAGTAGGACCTACCTACCAGAACGATGTCCAGTAAAACAGCCAACTTCTAAATCCCTACTATTCATACTCATAACAAAAGAAACAAAAATAAAATCAACAGTATGTCAAGAGCAAAATGTCAAAAATAAATTCAAAACAACTAAAAATTCAACAAAATCACAAAAATTAATAAAACTTCATTCAATAAATACCACACACAAGTGCAAATCCACCAATATCCACCAGGTCCTTGAAGAGAATGTACGTAGACAACTTTCCTTGAACCTTCCTTGATTCCTTGATCCTTGATAAGTAAAGAATATCCAGAAAGGTACGCAATAAACATCAATCAATCAATGGTAAGCTCAAATCTGTAAAGAAAGGTTGATAAACACAGATACGCAATAAACAAGTTTGATTCTAGCACAAGTTCTTCTTATTAATATTTTTAAAAAATTTTGAAAAATTCAAACACACAAAAACACGTCTGATCACAACGAGTGCTAGAAGCAAACTGATTTAAGTAGGAATTTGACTTGACAACTTACTTTCGCCATTATTATGTATATTATACATTTCTGGATAGGAATATTTCCGCCGCTTAGAAACTTGTTTAATTTCATACATTTTAATTTTCAATTTTTTTCAAAAAAATAAATCAACATCAGACGTATTTTCTTACCGCTCCGCCGAGTGATAAAAATACAGAGCAATTAACCGCAAATTAATTCGGGAAAAGACTCTCAGGGTATGCATAAGTACTTGTGCTTGTGGTGCCCTTGAAAAACTTATCAAATCCTCATCAAATAAATAAATAAAAGAAATACAATATAAAATCTTAATGAAACAAATGCCAACGTGTAAGAGCATAAGCTCTGAAAGAAATCAAAAAATGAGCCAACAAGACGAACGTCGATTGTCGTCGATTCGGAATAACGCTTATTTCTCTATACGCGCTGACGAAGAGACAATACCAACAACAACTGCATCACTGCAAGTGAACGCGGAGAGAGCACGCTCTCTGTCGCCAGCTTTATTATGCTCAAGCAGCATCACGGAAAGTGGATCGTGGAGTGCCCAGTGTCCGCCCCCCGACCCCTACTACCTAACTAATAAACTGCTGATCACAACAATGACCAGTACTATGCCCGCGCTAAGTACTGTGTCTTCGTTGTCAACAACAACAACAACGACAACAACATCAACAACAACAGCAGTTTCACAGCGACCTATATCGTCAGCTGAATTCGAGAAGCTCCCCCACTCCCTACCAAAAAATAAACAAAACGGTAATGGAACGCTAGTACGGACTGGGCTCGATCGTTATGTACAAATAATACGAAAATTAAGCCCGCAAGCAATAAAGAAAACAAGCGCACCCAAAATAACGAAAACGTCTGAAAGCACTGAACTTAAAAAGGCATTGACGAACAATAGATTCGCAATCGTCAGTGACCAGAATGAAAATGAAAATGACGCTCAAATACCAAAGGCTAAGCCGCCGCCTATTTATGTGCGTCAGGTCAACTGTGCAGAATTAGTCAAAAAGCTAACGAACTCACTTGGAGATGGTAAATTCTACATCAGCTCGATAAAAAGGGGTAACATTTACGAAACAAAAATTCAAGTAAATGACGAACACAACTATAGATCTGTGTGCAAGTCTCTTGATTATGAAAAAATGAACTGTTACACCTATCAACTTAAAAGTAGCAAAGGCCTACAAGTTGTTATAAAAGGGATTGAACCAACAATTCCAGTCAAGGAGCTAATAGATGGGCTTAAGGATAAATGATTTGAAGTCAAAATGGCTATGAATATAATAAATAGAAATAAAATCCCTCAACCAATGTTCAAGGTTGAATTGACACCTGACAGCATCCACGTAGGTAAAAATGAAGTCCATCCAATCTACAAGCTCGCGTATCTACTCCATCGGAGTTACCGTTGAGGAACCGCATAAACGAAATGGACCCGTCCAGTGCACAAATTGCCAGGAATACGGACATACTAAAACTTATTGCACCCTAGGTGCCGTTTGCGTTGTGTGCGGCGACGTACATCTTACTGAACTCTGCCCCGTAAATAAGGAGTACCAATCTGCCAAAAAATGTAGTAACTGTGGGGGTAACCACACCGCCAACTATAGAGGATGCCCTGAATATAAGGAGCTAAAAAGTCGTATAAACCAGCAAAAAACTGCATCTCGAAACCCAGCCATAAGGCCTAACTTGCCTTATATACCATCAAATACAACTCCACGCGTTTCTTTTGCTAAAGCGTTAAGTTACAACAACGAGTCGTACGCCTAAGTCACTAAAAATAACTTTCAAGAAGCCACTGGAATAATGCAGCATCGGGCAGCGCAACAGAGGCCAGAAATTCCTTCCCAAAATACCACTGAAAATCCATCCAGCTTATCTAGCGGAATAGAATCAATGCTGGCTACATTAACAAAAACAATGGTAGCAATACAACAAACGATGCAGGAAATCATGCGTAACCAAAATCTCCTACTGGAGCTCCTAATCAAGAAATTGGCTTAAATGGCTCCTTTAAATATATCCTTCTGGAATGCGAATGGCATTTCACAGCACAAAAACGAACTCATGCAGTTTCTTGATCACTATAACATCGACGCCATGCTTATATCAGAAACTCACCTAACAAGCAAAAATTATTTTCACATCAAGGGATATAGTTTTTATGCGACGAATCATCCTGATGGCAAGGCACTGGCATTCTAATTAAGTGTCGCATCAAGCATTACCTGTTGCCATCATTTGCAACAACTTATCTACAGGCAACATCAATCCGTATTGAAGCTCAAAGCAGTCAGTTAAACGTAGCCGCAGTATACTGCCCACCTCGGTTCTCCATATCCGAAGCAGAATTTGTAAAATTCTTTAACCTGTTAGGTGACCGGTTTATAGCAGCTGGTGGCTACAATGCCAAGCACACCACTGGGGATCTAGGCTCAGTAACCCGAAAGGAAAATAACTTTATGCCATAATCACACCACGAAATAAGCTTGACTTTATTTCCCCGGGAAGGCCCACATATTGGCCCACAGATCCAAAAAAGCAGCCCGACTTAATTGATTTTGCTGTTACGAGAAGAGTGCCGCAAGATCAGGTTGATGTGGAGCATTTAATAGATCTATCATCGGATCACTCGCCAATCTTACCTCAGCTCTATGATCACCCACAGTTCTCTGAACGACCACATTTCCTCACTTCTAACAAAGCAGATTGACTGAAGTATAGGAAATACATAAGTTCTCACATTGAACACTGCCCAGACATTGGCTGTAAAGATGACATAGATAGAAACACTAACGTCTGTAATTTCTCTGGCTGCAAAACACTCCACTCCAATAATAACAGCTAATAAACTTTATAACAGTAATCGGGCTCCCAGACTTATTGAAGAGCTACTACGCGACAAGGCTTCGGAGAGAATGGCAAGCTCATAGATCCCCTGCCTCAAAGGAGCGGTTAAATATAGCCAACCATTTACTACGCAAAGCCCTAGAAGATGAACGAAACTTACAGCAAAGACACTACATAAAGGAACTCGCCCCAAACAACAAACGATTTCCATTGTGGAAAGCCAAGTCAGGCATATGCCCACCAATCGAGACTGATTCACCATTGCGTACCCCAACAGGAGAGTGGACTCGGAGCAACGAAAAAAGACAAATATATTTGCCAACCACTTAGAAAATGTCTTCAAACCACATCCAACAACAAACGGCTTTTTGCTCCCAACTGTCCGAGCAGAAGACGTTACAGGGGTCATAAAGGACAAAGTCAGAAATAAAAAAAAAGGCACCGGGTCACGATCTCATCTCCCCTAAATTGCCGAGCTGTGCAGTATATTTTCTCACCATAATATTCAACCAAATGATGAAATGCGGTTATTATCCCCAACAATGGAAAAAATCAATCATAACAATTATTCATAAAGCAGGAAAGGACAAGTTCCAGCCTTCATCATACAGACCTATCAGTCTCCTACCATGCCTATCAAAGATATTTGAAAAACTGCTCATGAATCGCATCAAGCAACATTTACACATAAACAGTGCTGTTCCACTGCACCAATTTGGATTCCGCGAAAAGCATGGAACTATTGAACAAGTAAACCGGATAACTTCTGAGATACGCAATGCATTTGAACGGCGAGAGTATTACTCCGCTGTTTTCCTGGATGTCGCCAAAGTTTCGACCGCGTTTGGCTAGATGGCTTGATTCATAAAATCGACATGTTACTCCCACAAAACATACATAAAATATTGGAGTCATACCTTTTGCAAAGAAGTTTCACAGTAAGGTGCAAAGATTAATTGAGGCTGGTGTACCTCAGGGTAGCGTACTTGGACCAACACTGTACATTATCTACACAGCAGATATACCGACAAATAGTCTTACAGCAACATCGACATTTGCTGATGACACTGCTATCCTAAGTCGCTCTAAGTGCCCAACAAGAGCAACGGAGCAGCTAGCATCTCATTTGGTAGCCTTAGAAAAGTGGCTAGCAGACTGGTGCATACATGTAAATGAGCAAAAGTGCTGTCACCTTTACCCTAAATAGACAAACTTGCCCTCCTTTGTCTTTAACAATATCAACATTCCACAAACCAATGAAGTAACGTATCTTGTTGTCCACCTGGATAGACGGCCTACTTGAAACAAACACATTGAAGCGAAGAGAAACCAACTGAAATTAAAATCTAGTAATCTACATTGGCTTATAAACGCCCGTTCACCACTAAGGCTCGAGTACAAAGTCCTTTTATATAAAGCAGTTCTGAAACCAATTTGGACATTTGGGTCCGAGCTATGGGGCAACGCTTGCGGTAGTAACCTCGAATTAAACCAGAGAGCTCAATCGAAGATACTGAGAACTATCACCGGGGCACCTTGGTATATACTGAATGAAAATATCCATAAAGACCTAAATGTTGAAAAAGTTAAAGCCGAAATTAAAAAGGTGAAAACCAAGTATCATGTTAAGCTTCAGTTCCATCCAAATAGACTTGCACAGTCTCTAACAACGCAGGTTGGCCATACACGACTCCGGCGAAGAGACCTTCCCACCCAGAAGTAATAGTTAGGGCCGTATTTTAAGAAATTAATTGTAACTAATAACCAAATACTTTAGATTAAGATTTAATTACTTATCGTTAGTCTCTAAGTGAGAAGATCCGATAAAAGAAAAACACCGTTTAAAAAAAAAAAATTTTTCAATAGGAATAGTAGGACAGATGAAGAATCAGATCACTCTGAGTATTTTTAACGTGATATGTACCAATGAAGGTATAACACCACGGTGTTCAAATATGTACAAGTACATATAACATATTGAGTATGGGTTAAGCGCGAACTAACGCCCCTAGAAAAAGGCGTGAAGCCGAATAGTAGTTAGCTATTAACGTAATTCTAGGTACCAATTCAAATCAATGCTGTTCAGACATTTTCATCACTCCTTGGTGGTTTGAGTAAATAGTCTACTTACTTACTCGCGATATGGGTAATAACCAGAACCACGAAACTCCCACAAGAGGGCCAACCTCATCTGAGTAGTCTTGGAACCTACTCAGCCCGTGGTACCGAAATTATTTGAATTAGGGCTCGGTATGCCCTCCCTTTTTAGTCCCGACAGACTCGGCTTTAAGGGCACCAGAATACTGTAGAGGTATTCTAAGACCCGCCAACTACACTGGTGAAATTATGCCGTTAGTCGCCTCGTATGACAAGACGTCATATATTGTAGAGGTATTCTAAGACCCGCCAACTACACAGGTGAAATTATGCCGTTAGTCGCCTCGTACGACAAGAGGTCATATACTGTAGAGGTATTCTAAAACCCGCCAACTACACAGGTGAACGTCAATGATAATTAATCCGGGTTTGGTTGTCCATTAATCTGGTTAGGTATCTGTTCTCTAATCATTTGAAGTCTTCTTTTAAATATTGATTCTGCTAACAAAATAAGATATTTCATACTTTCATTATTTTTGACAACCTTAGATACATTCCAATTTCCATTTTCGAATTGTATATCCAGCGCATTAAGATCACGTAAATCAGCATATAATGGGCAAATACATAAAACATGAATCGAGTCTTCAAGAGGAGCACCACATAAACATGAAGGTGAATTACTTGAATGTATAGTATACAAAAATCCATTAAGTGATCCATGACCCGTAAGTAAAAATCCAGTACGTAAAGTAAAAAAATCTTTACGATTAAATACAAAATTAACGTTTGGAAAGAATTTATAAGTAATACGTCCATGATCATTAATATTATCCCATCTATTTTGCCATTCTTAAAGCATATAATCATCCAGAAGAGTCATTTTTTGTTTATAATTTAAATTATTTAGATCTTCATTATATAGCCAATCATCATTTTCTAAAGCATAATTACGTTTAAGTTTAAATCTGATTGTCATACGAATGGCAGCGAGATCAAATGGCGGAGTACCAGCAAGAACTTGAAGTGCAACAGTAGAAACTGTACGACATACAGGAAGATAACCAAGTAGAATAAGTCTTTGACAAGATAAAAGATGTTTTCTTGCAGTTATTTGATTCTTCGAAGTTTTGTACCAAATAGATGTACCAAAAAGTGCACAATCAACTCGTAATACTCGAGATAAAGATCCAACAACTGATACTAATTTGTTCCTTAATGATGCAATATTTGGATGAAAATTCATTCGTTCACCAATAGTAATTCCAAGATATTTGCATTTAGTTACATATGGAAGACTTCCTCCAGGAAATCGTATACATGGATGTCTGTGAAATAATCCTTTTAACATCATTGAAACTGATTTTTCGGCAGAAATAGAAACGCCAACTTCATTTCCCCAATTATATACAATAGTCATTAACATAAGACTTTTTTCTTCTAAAGCAATTCTAGAGTTGCCTTCAATTAAAAGTAGAAGATCATCAACATATGCACTAAATTTACAATGAATCTCTAGACGTTGAAGAAGAATATTCATCATAAAATTCCAAATAATAATTTTAGGACCTTCAGGACATAATGGTTCTTCTTTTATTTTTATTTCATTATTTTCATTAATTTTGTTTAATAATTTTATAGGACTTTTTCCTTATATTTTCACAAGAACAAGTCATTTAACATTAACCTTATCTTTAGCTTTACCTTTATGAATTTCTTTTATAGTTTATGGCTGAATTAATCATACACAACACATATTTGCTCATTTAGTTCCCCAAGGAACTCCTGCTATTTTAATACCTTTTATAGTTTGTATTGAAACTATTAGAAATGTAATTCGTCCGGGGACTTTAGCCGTTCGATTAACAGCTAATATAATTGCTGGACATTTACTTTTAACTTTATTAGGAAATACAGGTCCTGCTATATCTCATATACTAGTTATATTTCTTTTAGTCGGACAAATTGCTTTATTAGTTCTTGAATCTGCTGTAGCTATAATTCAATCTTATGTATTTACTGTTTTAAGAACTTTATACTCTAGAGAAGTAAATTAATTTATTAATGTCTACACATTCAAATCACCCCTTTCATTTAGTTGATTACAGACCTTGACCTCTCACAGGGGCAATTGGAGCTATGACAACTGTTTCAGGAATAATTAAATGATTTCATCAATATGATATCTCTTTATTTTTTTTAGGAAATATTATTACAATTTTCACTGTTTACCAATGATGACGAGATGTATCTCGAGAAGGAACATACCAAGGTTTACATACATACGCAGTAACAATTGGTTTACGATGAGGAATAATTTTATTTATTTTATCAGAAATCTTATTTTTTTTAAGTTTTTTTTGAGCTTTTTTTCATAGAAGTTTATCTCCAGCAATTGAATTTGGAGCTTCATGACCTCCTGCTGGAATTATTTCTTTTAACCCATTCCAAATTCCTTTATTAAATACAGCAATTTTATTAGCTTCAGGAGTTACAGTTACATGAGCACATCATAGTTTAATAGAAAGAAATCATTCTCAAACTACTCAAGGATTATTTTTTACTGTTCTTTTAGGTATTTATTTTACAAATTTTACAAGCTTATGAATATATCGAAGCTCCGTTTACAATTGCTGATTCAGTTTATGGTTCAACCTTTTACATAGCAACAGGATTTCATGGAGTTCATGTTTTAATCGGAACAACATTTTTATTAATTTGTTTACTACGTCATTTAAATAATCATTTTTCAAAGGCCCATCATTTTGGATTTGAAGCAACAGCATGATATTGACATTTTGTTGATGTAGTTTGATTATTTTTGTATATTACAATTTATTGATGAGGAGGTTGATAAATTATTATCTATATAGTATAAAAGTATATTTGACTTCCAATCATAAGGTCTATTATTAATAGTATATATAATTTTTTCAATTATAGTTATCGCCACAATTATTATAATAATTTCATTTATTGTTATAATTTTAGCTTCAATTTTATCAAAAAAAACTTTAGTAGACCGAGAAAAAAGTTCACCTTTTGAATGTGGATTTGATTCCAAATCATCTTCTCGACTACCTTTTTCCTTACGATTTTTTTTAATCACAATTATTTTTTTAATTTTTGATGTAGAAATTGCTTTAATTTTACCTATAATTATCATTTTTAAATTTTCAAATATACTAATTTGATCTATTACTTCAATTACTTTTATTACAATTTTATTAATTGGACTTTATCATGAATGAAATCAAGGAATATTAAATTGATCAAATTAAATTAGGGTTGTAGTTAAGTATAACATTTGATTTGCATTCAAAAAGTATTGATATTCAATCTACCTTATTAAAATGAATATGAAGCGATAAATTGCGATTAGTTTCGACCTAATTTTAGGTAAAATTACCCTTATTCTTTAATCGAAGCCAAACTAGAGGCTTATCACTGTTAATGATAGAACTGAATTTTATTCCGATTAAGGAAGTAAGGTGATCAAGTAAAAGCTGCTAACTTTTTTCTTTTAATGGTTAAATTCCATTTATACTTCTTTATTTATATAGTTTAAATAAAACCTTACATTTTCATTGTAAAAATAAAATAATATTTTTATAAATTACTATAAATAATTCACTATATTCAAAAATTAATCAATTTCCAGAACATCTTCAATGTCATACTCTAAATATAAGCTATTTGAATATCTTAATATTAAAAAATTAAATAAAATTAAAATCCAGTAAACAAATAATAACAAATAAATTTTTAAATTGTTATTATGTATTAAAAATAAAATTTGAGAATATTTAACTAATTTTTGGTATAAATGTTGTCCACCAAAATATTCTGATCAACCCTGGTCAAATCTTTTAATAATAACTTGACCATAATTTAAAGGATAAAAGATTAACCCATAAGTTCTAATAAAAGGTATAAATCATATTGATCCTAAAAAATTTCTTAAATTATAAAAAATCAATGATTTATTTAAATTATATAATTTAACAACAGAAATTATATAACCTAAAATACCTCCTCTAATACAAACAAATAATGTTAACAATTTTATAATTAAAGGTAAACAAATTATATAGGGAATAGGAAAAATTAATCAATTTAATATTCTTCCCCCAATAATTCTTATAACTAATAAACCTAATATTCCCCGTAATATAATTCAACCTTCATCATTTAATAAATTTAATCTCCCACAATTTAATTCTCCTGTTATAGAATAATAAACTAAACGAAATGAATAACACACTGTTAAACCAGTAGAAAAAAAATATTAAAAAAATGTTAATATATTAATATTTCTAATTATAACAATTTCTAAAATTATATCCTTTGAATAAAATCCAGCTAAAAATGGTATCCCACATAAAGCTAAATTTGATACATTAAAACAAGCTGAAGTTAAAGGTATATGAATTCTTAAACCTCCTATTAACCGAATATCTTGAGAATTATTTATATTATGAATAATAGCTCCAGCACATATAAAAGGTAAAGCTTTAAATAATGCATGAGTTAAAAGATGGAACATAGCTAATTTATAAAATCCTATTGATAAAATTCTTATTATTAATCCTAATTGACTTAATGTGGATAAAGCAATAATTTTTTTTAAATCAAATTCAAAATTAGCTCCTAAACCTGCTATAAATATAGTTAAACCAGATACTAATAATAATAATTGACCTATTCATGAATTTGCGAACAAAATATGAAATCGAATTAATAAATAAACTCCAGCTGTTACTAAAGTTGATGAATGAACCAACGCTGAAACAGGTGTTGGTGCTGCTATAGCAGCTGGTAATCATGAAGAAAAAGGAATTTGAGCTCTTTTAGTTATAGCAGCTAATATAACTAATGAGCCAATAATTATTATTTCAAATTCATTTTGTATAATTTCTAAATAAAAAATGTAATTTCATCTTCCGTAATTTAATATTCAAGCAATTGCTAATAACAAAGCTACATCTCCAATTCGATTAGATAAAGCAGTTAATATACCTGCATTATATGATTTAATATTTTGAAAATAAATTACTAAACAATAAGAAACAAGACCTAATCCATCTCATCCTAGTAAAATTCTTACTAAATTTGGTCTAATAATTAATAATATTATTGATAAAACAAATATTAAAACTAACATAATAAATCGATTAATATTTTCATCACTTCTTATATATTCTTTACTGTAATAAATTACTAAAGAAGCAATTATTAAAACAAAAGATATAAATAATAGACTTATTCAATCAAATAAAAATGTTATTACAATTGATATTGAATTTATACTTACCACTTCTCATTCAATAAAATAATCTGTATTATTTAATAAAAAATTTAATCTAAAAAAAAAAAATGTTAATCTAATAGAAATTAAATTAATAAATCTAATTCTACAAATTGATAAATATTTCACGATCTAAAATGAATTTCTCATATCACTAACACCACAAATTAGTATTTTTTTTAAACTATTTAAATATAATCATATATACATATATCTCTTTTTATAATTAATAAATTTAAAGGTAATCAATGTAATATTATCAATAAATATTCTCGAATTTTTCCACCTCTAAAAGAATAAACTCCCGAAAAAATTTTTCCATGTTGTCTAAATGAATATAAATAAAGAGTGTAAGCTGCGCTAAAAAATGATAAAAAAGATAATATAATTATTGAGATTCATGACCAAGAAACAATTCTATTTAATAAAGAAATTTCTCCTAGTAAATTTAATGTCGGTGGAGCAGCTATATTAGCTGATCTTAATAAAAATCATCATAAAGCTATTGCTGGTATAAAATTTAATAAACCCTTATTAATTAATAATCTACGACTTCCTATACGTTCATAAGAAACATTTGCTAAACAAAATAAACCAGATGAACATAAACCATGAGCAATTATTAATCTATAAGAACCTGATAAACCTCAATATCTTATCGTTAATAAACCAGCTAAAACAATCCCTATATGAGCAACAGATGAATAAGCTATTAAAGCCTTTAAATCAGTTTGTCGTAAACAAATTAATCTAACTAAAACTCCCCCTACTAATATAATTCTCACTCAAATAAATCTATATTTTAAATTTATTAAAATTATAAACCCAGATACAGGAGCTTCAACATGAGCTTTTGGTAATCATAAGTGAACTAAAAATATAGGTATTTTTACTAAAAATGCACATATTATACAAAAATATAAAAGATCAAAATTAAATATAAAATTATTTATTAAATAAAAATTTATAGTATTTATTTTATTTATTAAAAAAAAAATTCCAATTAATATAGGTAAAGAAACTAATAATGTATAAAATAATAAATAAATTCCAGCTTGCAAACGTTCAGGTTGGTAACCTCATCCTAAAATTAAAAATTAAGTTGGAATTAATCTTCTTTCAAAAAATAAATAAAATATAAATAAATTTATTCTTCTAAAAGTTAAAACTAATAAAAACAAAAGTATAATAACATTTAATAAAAATAAATTTTTATAATTATTATATTTATTAACTCTTTCTCTTGCTATTAATATTAAAGAACAAATTCACAATCTTAATAAAATTAACCCATAAGATAATATATCACAACCTAAAAAATAAGAAATTTCTGCTCAAAAATTTATAAAATTATTTATTAATAAAAAAATAAATCTAATAAAAAATAATAAAATTTGCACCATTCAATATATATTATTAATAAAACATACAGGAGTTAAAAATAACAAAAAAATAACAATTTTAACATTATATAATTCTAAAAGATTGAAAATAATCATTCCCATGTGTTCGAATTATTGATACTAAAATTGATAAACCTAAAGCTCCTTCACAAACTCTAAAAGTTAAAAATATTATTCTAAAATAACTTTCATAATTTAATATATTTAAATAAATAAATAACAAAAAAAATAAAATTAAAACAATAAATTCTAAACTCAATAATATAGAAAGTAAATGTTTCCGATTAGAAACAAAACAAAACAAACCTAATATAAATAAAATTATTGGTAAACTTCAATATAAAATTATAATCATTAGTTTTAATAGTTTAACAAAAACATTGGTCTTGTAAATCAAAAATAAGATAAATTCTTTTAAAACTTCAGGAGAAAAGAATTTCTTTTTCATTAATCCCCAAAATTAATATTTTATATAAACTACCTCTTGAAATTTTTCAATTAATTATTTATTCTTTAATTTTTTTAACTTCAATTATTTTTATTAATATAATTCACCCTTTAGCTATAGGATTAACCCTATTATTTCAAACAATTTTAATTTGTTTAATTACAGGATTAATAACAAAAACTTTTTGATTCTCATATATTTTATTTTTAATTTTTTTTGGAGGTATATTAGTTTTATTTATTTATGTTACATCTTTAGCTTCAAACGAAATATTTAATTTATCAATTAAATTAATTTTATTTTCTTTTTTAATTTTATTATTTTTATTTTTTTTATCATTTTTAATAGATAAAACAACTATATCATATTTTTTTATTAATAATGAAATACAAAATATTTCAAATATTTTATCATATTTTCCAGAAAATTCTATTTCACTAAATAAATTATATAATTTTCCTACAAATTTAGTAACAATCTTACTAATACATTATTTATTAATTACATTAATTGTTATTGTAAAAATTACTAAATTATTTAAAGGACCTTTACGAATTATAAATTAATGAATAAACCTATACGAACATCCCATCCCTTACTTAAAATTATAAATAATGCTTTAGTAGATTTACCGGCTCCAATTAATATTTCAAGATGATGAAATTTTGGATCTTTATTAGGATTATGTTTAATTATTCAAATTTTAACAGGATTATTTTTAGCTATACATTACACAGCTGACGTAAGATTAGCTTTTAATAGAGTAAACCATATTTGTCGAGATGTAAATTACGGATGATTACTCCGTACTATACACGCTAACGGGGCTTCATTTTTTTTTATTTGTATCTACCTTCATATTGGTCGAGGTATATATTACGGTTCATATTTATTCACTCCAACATGATTAGTAGGAGTAATTCTCTTATTTTTAGTTATAGGAACAGCATTTATGGGGTATGTTTTACCATGTGGACAAATATCTTTCTGAGGAGCAACAGTAATTACAAATTTATTATCAGCTGTACCTTATTTAGGAACTGATTTAGTTCAATGAATCTGAGGAGGATTTGCAGTGGATAACGCAACCTTAACACGATTTTTCACTTTTCATTTTATTTTACCATTTATTGTTCTTGCTATAACAATAATTCATTTATTATTTTTACACCAAACAGGATCTAATAACCCTATTGGATTAAATTCTAATATTGATAAAATCCCTTTTCACCCTTATTTCTCTTTTAGGGATATTGTTGGTTTTATCGTAATAATTTTTTTTTTAATTTCTTTAGTATTAATTAGACCAAATTTATTGGGAGATCCAGATAATTTTATTCCTGCTAATCCTTTAGTTACTCCAGCACATATTCAACCTGAATGATATTTTTTATTTGCTTACATTATTTTACGTTCAATTCCTAATAAATTAGGTAAAGTTCCTCGAACTCAAATAAATAAAAAAGAAATAAATATTAATTTTACATAAAATAATAAATTAAAAACATCACATCCTAAAAAAATCACACAAAACAATATTCTCATAAATAAAATTCTTGCATATTCAGCTAAAAAAATTAATGCAAATCCTCCTCTTCTATATTCTACATTAAATCCAGAAACTAATTCAGATTCACCTTCAGCAAAATCAAAAGGTGTACGATTAGTTTCAGCTAAAGAAATCGTTAATCATACTAAAGCTATAGGAAATAAAATAATAAAAAATCATAAATAAACTTGATAATAATAAAAATTTAATAAATTATAACCCCCGATTAAAAATACAAAAGACAATAAAATTAAAGCTAAACTTACTTCATAAGAAATAGTTTGAGCTACAGCTCGTAACCCTCCTAATAATGCATAATTTGAATTAGATGACCAACCAGCCACTATAACGGTATACACCCCTAAACCTGTACAACATAAAAAAAATAACCCCCCTAAATTAAATGAATATAATTTAACAAAAAAAGGCATACACATTCACACAACTAAAGACAAAAATAAAGAAAAAATTGGAGAAATATAATAACTTAAATAATTTGATAATAAAGGATAAGTTTGTTCTTTAGTAAATAATTTAATTGCGTCACAAAAAGGTTGAGGAATTCCTATTAAACCAACTTTATTAGGACCTTTACGAATTTGAATATACCCTAAAACTTTACGTTCTAACAAAGTTAAAAAAGCTACTCTTACTAATACACAAATAATTAATAATAAACTTCCAATAAAAAATATAATAAATTCAATATAAAACAAGTACTATTTGTAATTAAAATTACATAAATAAATTCTAAATTTATTGCACTAATCTGCCAAAATAGTTTATATTAATAATATTCTTAACAAAAATATAATTATTTTTATATTTGGTCCTTTCGTACTAAAATATTATAATTTTTTAAAGATAGAAACCAACCTGGCTTACGCCGGTTTGAACTCAGATCATGTAAGAATTTAAAAGTCGAACAGACTTAAAATTTGAACGGCTACATCCAAAATTATATCTTAATCCAACATCGAGGTCGCAATCTTTTTTATCGATATGAACTCTCCAAAAAAATTACGCTGTTATCCCTAAAGTAACTTAAATTTTTAATCACTATAAATGGATCATAAATTCATATATTAATGTAATTTTAAAATTAAAAGTTTTTTAAATTTAAATATCACCCCAATAAAATATTTTATTATATTATAATAAAATTAATCTTTACAATTAAAATACATAAAATATAAAGATTTATAGGGTCTTCTCGTCTTTTAAATAAATTTTAGCTTTTTGACTAAAAAATAAAATTCTATAAAAAATTTAAATGAAACAGAAAATATTTCGTCCAACCATTCATTCCAGCCTTCAATTAAAAGACTAATGATTATGCTACCTTTGCACAGTTAGAATACTGCGGCCATTTAAAAATTTCAGTGGGCAGGTTAGACTTTAAATTTAATTCAAAAAGACATGTTTTTGTTAAACAGGCGAATATTATTTTTGCCGAATTCTTTATAAAAACTTTTCATTTAAATTTATTTTTACAATAAAATATACTAATTTTATCATTATTACTTAATTTTAAAAATTAAAATTAATATTTCAATAAATTTTTAAAATCTAATAAATAATTTAATTTATAAAATAAATTATAACATATTTATTAATAATTGCTACTTCTAAACATATATTTATTAAATTTATTTATTATTTTTAAAAATTTATTTTATAGCTTATCCCATAAAATATTAAAATTATAAATTATTTTATTAAAACAATTTTTAAAATAAATTTATAATTTTTAAATTAAATTTATTTCTTGAAAAACTAGATACCTTTAAAAACGAATAACATTTCATTTCTAATATAATATTTTAAATAATTTTATTACATTAACTTAAATATTATATTAACTCTTTTAAAATCGAAAAAAATATCTGTATATTTTTTATTTAATAAACACTGATACACAAGGTACAATAAATTAAATTTTCTTTTAAAATAAAAATTTTTCAAATTATTTCAAAATTCTTTTACAATACTTTTTAACTATAATTAAATTTATTTTTTCTTTAAACAATACTAAAACTTTTTACTGTATAATTATTTTTAATACTTTAAATTTAAATAAATATAAATTAATAAATAAAATTTAATCAACTCATAATGATTTGCACAAAAATCTTTTCAATGTAAATGAAATGCTTTACTAAATAAGCTTTAAATTGTCATTCTAGATACACTTTCCAGTACATCTACTATGTTACGACTTATCTTACTTTAATAATAAGAGCGACGGGCGATGTGTACATATTTTAGAGCTAAAATCAAATTATTAATCTTTATAATTTTACTACCAAATCCACTTTCAAAAATTTTTTCATAATTTAATTCTTTTAAATATATTTATTGTAACCCATTATTACTTAAATATAAGCTACACCTTGATCTGATATAAATTCTTATAAAAATTATTGAATATTATTATTCTTATAAAATATTCTAATAACGACGGTATATAAACTGATTACAAACTTAAGTAAGATCCATCGTGAATTATCGATTACAAACAGGTTCCTCTGGATAGACTAAAATACCGCCAAATTTTTTAAGTTTCAAGAACATAACTATTACTACTCTAGTGTAAATATTTACATTTTTAATAATAGGGTATCTAATCCTAGTTTATAATAAAAATTTTTAAGATTCAATTATTACAAATTTAAATAATTTAAATTTAAAATTTCACTTAATAAATTTAATTATATTTAATTATAATCAATTTAACTTTTTCTAAAAAAATTTATCTGTATAATTAGTATAACCGCGATTGCTGGCACCAATTTTATCTATACTTTTTAATATTGCTATTTCTAAATTTCTTTAATTAATAAAATTAATTACTCCGAATAAAAAAATTTATTAATTTTTAAAATTAATAAGAATTCACACAAAAATTTACATATAAATCAAATTAATAACAAATTTTTAAGCTAAAATAAAACTTTATAAATTCATAAAATTTATAAAAATTTGTATATTTTTTTATAATCATTTTTATACGTAACTAAAATTTATAAATTAAAATAAATAAATATATTTATTTTTTAATAACTTTACATAATCACTAAATCTGAAATTTTTACAAATAAATTTTTACAAATAATTTTTTTTTTATATATATATATATATATATATACATATTATTATTACAAATTAAAATTTATAAAAATTTATAAATTTAAACAATTTATAATTTATTTTATATTTTTATAAATTATAAAAATATTTTCTAAAACCCCCTTTTTTATTAATTAATTAATTTTAATTTATATAATTTTATAATTTACTTATATATATATATATATATATTATTATAAAAAATCAATAAAAATTTTTAAATAATTTAATTTTAAAATAAATAAAATTTAGTAATAAATTAAAATATAAAATATAATTTAAATATAAATAAATACTTATTTATTAATTAAGTAAATATTCTAAAAAATCAACAAATAAATATTATGCATTAATTTTTATTTATTTTTTTTTTTTTTTTTTTTTAAAAATATTTTAAAATCAATTTTATATTTTTTGTATACTAAGTTTAAATTTATAGATAATATATATATATATAAATATTTAATATATTAATATATAATATATTAATTTAAATAAAAAATTTCACAATCCAAAAATAGGTATATAAATAGTAAAAAAAATCTATATATAAAATTTTATCTAATTATTCTTTTAATTTATATAAATTTATATAATTATTTTAAATTATTATTTATTTATATATTTATATATAGTTAATTATATATTAATATATAGATATATAGAAAATTAAATATTAATATAGGACAATTTTCTGAAATCAAAAAAAAAACAAAGGGAAACCCTTTAATTTAAAATTTCTCCCCCCCCAAAAAAAAAATTATTCCCCAAAAAAAAAAAAAATAATTTTTTTTTATACAAAAATTAAATAAAAAAAAAATAAAGCATTTATAACATGCATGAATTGGATCTAATAATCGACATCGGAAAGAAAACCATTTAATATATAAATATCCACAATCATCAAATATAGGTTTAGCCTTATCATTTACTTCAAGAATAAAATTAATCGTTGATTCAGTAACTGACCAAGGTTTGGTAATCAATTTAACAGCATTTAAAAATTCAGCTTAATAACCAACAATACTCAAATGATCAATATCCCCAATTCCCAATAGCAGAAGAACAAAGTAATGAAGAAAAATCAGATATTGACATTGAGATTTTGAGAAAATTTTCAATCCACCAGCATCGGATACCAACAGTTCATAACTATCCCTCACAAAGGAAATAAGTTAAAATGTCTTATAGATACAGGTTCCACAGTTAACATGATGACTAATAATATTTTCAACCTACCAAGTATAGATACAGAATGCCTCCTTCAAACTAGTATGGGGTCAATCAATATCACCAAGTGTGTAAATTTACCAAGCAATAACTATTTTCAGCATCCACATAATTTCATATTACATCCATTTTCAACAAATTATGATCTCTTAATCGGCAGAAATTTACTGTCACAAGCGCAAGCAGTGATAGATTACAAAAATAAAACAGTAACACTCTACAATTATAAACACAAAATTATAGATCAGACTGTCGAAGCAGAATCAAAGCCGTCGCAAGAAAATAACCATCACTCTCAAGATCCCATTCCCAAGTGTATAACTAATCGCAGTTCATGTCACTACAGACTAGATCATTTAAACAGCAAAGAAATATGTAGAACAATATCACTACTTCAACATTATGAACGCATTCAATACAGAGATGGCGATAAATTAACATTCAGCAACCAAGAAAAACATACCATAAATACTTCACATAACTTACCCATTTATTCAAAGTACAGTTACCCACAAGCTTACGAACAGGAAGTTGAAACCCAAATTAAAGAAATGTTACAACAAGGTATTATTCGTAATAGCAATTCACCATACTGCAGCGCCATCTGAAATGATGAAAATGTAATTATTTTACCACAATAGATTTAGCTAAAGGTTTCCACCAAATTGAAATGGACCCCGACTCCATTGCTAAAACTGCCTTCTCTACAAAAAATGGCCACTACGAATATTTACGTATGCCATTCGGTCTCAAAAATGCACCTGCAACCTTCCAGCGTTGCATGAATAACATTCTTCGACTCCTTCTAAATAAACACTGCCTCGTATACCTTGATGATATAATTGTATTTTCTACATCACTTAATGAAATTAAATTCACTTCGTTTAGTCTTTGAAATTAGCTGAAGCCAACCTAAAATTACAACCCGATAAATGTGAGTTTTTAAAACAAGAAACTACATTTCTAGGTCATGTCATAACACCAAACGCAATAAAACCTAATCCAGAAAAGATCGGAGCTATCCGAAATTACCCTTTACCTACGAAAACCAAAGAAATTAAAGCCTTTTTGGGTTTGACAGGTTATTACAGAAAATTTATTCCAAATTTCTCCGATATTGCAAAACCCATGACAATGTCATTAAAAAAAGGCGCAAAAATAGATACTAAAAATCCCGAGTATATTTCCTCATTCGAAAAACTAAAATGTCTCATCTCAGATGACCCAATTTTAAGAATTCCAAATTTCAACCGCAAATTCTCTTTAACTACAGATGCTAGTAACGTAGCTCTTGGAGCTGTACTTTCCCAAGATAATCACCCAGTTAGTTACATAAGCCGAACATTAAACGACCATGAACTAAATTACAGCGCTATCGAAAAAGAACTTTTAGCCATTGTATGGGCAACCAAAACCTTTCGTCACTACTTATTAGGACGACATTTCGAAATACTAAGTGATCATCAACCATTATGTTGGTTACATCGAATGAAAGACCCAAATTTAAAATTGTCTCGTTGGAAAATAAAATTGTCCGAATATGATTTCGATATTAAATACATTAAAGGTAAAGAGAATTACGTAGCTGATGCCCTATCCCGAGTAAAACTAGAACATACTTACCTCGGTGAGCAAACGCAACACAGTGCCGATGAAGACAGCAACAGTTTAATTAGCATTACTGAAAAACCAGTTAACACATTCAATAGACAAATAATATTTTCCAAAGGATTACCAAGCATCAAACACGAAACTTACTTTAAAAGACAAAAAACATATATTTCTTATGATGAAATGACAAAGGAAAAAGCGGAATCTTACTTAATCAACCATTTTTGCACCAAATCTAGTACCTTATACATAGATAGCGATACAGATTTCGAAATGATCCAAACTGCACATAAAACAGTCATTAACACAAAACATACCAAAATTATCCGTAGCCTTATTCTATTAAAAAACATACACTCATATGCCAAATTTAAAGAATTAGTTCTCACAGCTCACGAAAAACTTCTACATTCCGGAATACAGAAAACCAACAAACTCTTTAGTGAAACTTATTATTTTTCCAATAGTCAGTTACTCATTATAAACATAATAAATGAATGCCACATTTGTAACCTATCCAAAACAGAACACCGCAATACAGACATGCCTATGAAAATTACACCGAAGCCCGAACATTGCCGCGATAAATTTGTAATAGATATTTACTCTTTTGAAGGCAATAATTATTTGAGTTGTATAGATATTTACTCAAAATTCGCTATCCTCGAACAAATAAAAACGAAAGATTGGATAGAATGCAAAAACGCTCTTATGCGAATATTTAATGCTTTGGGGAAACCCAGACTATTGAAAGCAGACAGAGATGGAGCATTCTCGAGTCTAGCCCTCAAAATATGGCTCTTGAGCGAAGATATTGAATTGCAACTTAATACATCAAAAACAGGTATAGCAGACGTAGAAAGGTTACACAAAACCATAAATGAAAAAATTAGAATTATAAAAAATTCTGACGAAATTCAAACTAAGCAAAATAGAAACAATACTTTACATATACAATCATAAAACCAAACATGACACTACTGGACAGACTCCTGCTCACATATTTCTTTATGCCGGACAACCAACCCTAGATACTCAACAGATCAACGAAGGAAAAATCAACAAATTAAATAATAATAGACAAGACTATGAAATTGACACGAAATACAGAAGGGGCCCGCTTCAGAGAGGTAAATTAGAAAATCCATTTAAATCAAACAATATTGTAGAAAAAGTTGATCCTGACCATTACAAAATTACTAATAGAAACAGAGAAACACGCTACTATAAATCACTTCCTCATCCCAAGTCCACAGATTTCTGGAAAATTGTGATGACACTACTTCTACTATTCAACCCAGGCCACTCTCAACAAATTCAGATATCCAATATCGATACTGATCACGGTTACCTTCTCTTCTCAAGTAAACCAGTTCAATTGCCGTCAAAATTTGAACATCATTGCTTAAGAATAAACCTAACAGAAATTAACTCAATAACTAACTCATTCGGAGACAAAATACTTAATAGCTTAACCTCATCCAGAAATAAATTTTTATACAATAAACTACTCAAAGAATTAATTAGTAGTAATTAATTAGTAATTAATTAGTAGTACATCAAAAAAATAGGCAGAAACGAGGACTCCTAAATATAGTAGGCTCCGCATATAAATATCTTTTTGGCACACTGGACGAAAATGATCGAGTAGAAATTCAAAATAATCTAGAAACAGTTGCTCAAAATTCTATTAAAATCCATGAACTAAATGACGTAATACAGTTAGTAAATGATGGATTAGAAAAAATCAAACAATATGAAAACAACCGCAATAGCATTGACACACTCACATACGAACTCATGCAATTCATTGAATTTATAGAAGACATAGAAATGGGTATGCAACTCTCTCGTCTCGGACTGTTTAATCCAAAACTATTAAATTATGATAAACTAGAAAACGTTAATAACCAAAATATACTACTAATCAAAACATCCACTTGGATTAATCACAAAGATAATCAAATAATAATTATATCTCATATACCTATTGCACACGAATTAAAAAAATCTATTAAAATCATCCCTTATCCTGATCACAACGGTTACCAATTAGATTATACTGAAACTAAATCCTATTTTGAAAATGAAAATAAAATTTGTAATGAAGATAATGAAGAAGTACAGGATGATTGTATTAAAGATATAATTAAGAGCAAAAAACCAATCTGTAATTTCATCTCAATAAATACTAAAGAAATGATTAAATATATAGAACCAAATATAATTTTAACCTGGAACTTAAGCGAAACCAATGTTATACAAAACGGTAAAAAATCGAATAATGAATTAAAAATCAATGGAAATAAAATCATAAGAATAACTCAATGTAAATTTGAAATCGGAAACATTATCTTAAGCGAAAATTACTTACAACCAGAAATAGGCCTAACACCATTATATCCACCATTAGAAGTTACCAAAATCAAAATTGTAGAACACAATGACATTGTTAAATTGATATCACAAAATAATCTCACACTTTACACAATTATAGCAATTATAATTATTATATCTATTATACTATTTTTGTATTCTTGTAATTTTAACCTGAAACTTAATCGAAACCAATGTTATACAAAACTGTAAAAAATCGAATAATGAATTAAAAATCAATGGAAATAAAATCATAAGAATAACTCAATGTAAATTTGAAATCGGAAACATTATCTTAAGCGAAAATTACTTACAACCAGAAATAGACCTAACACCATTATATCCACCATTAGAAGTTACCAAAATCAAAATTGTAGAACACAATGACATTGTTAAATTGATATCACAAAATAATCTCACACTTTACACAATTATAGCAATTATAATTTTTATATCTATTATACTATTATTGTATTCAAAATATGTAATCAAAAACCCATTTATGTTGATATATTCAAAAACGAAAAAGCAAAGAAATGTAAATCACAATCCAACACAAGCTAAATTAGAAGTAGAACAAAATCCATTACCCACATTGTACCCAATAATCTCAGCCTAAACATAGGCTTCCTTTTAAGGGGAGGGAAGTAACATAAGGATACGAAACAATACCTACACAACACATAAATAATATAACACTTAAGATCCGATTTTACCTAAACACCGAGATTTAAAAACAAGTAACATATGTCACCCACATACCAGGAATCAAATATCCTCGTAGATAAGGATACGAAACAAGACCTAAGCAACACATAAATAATATAACACTTAAGACCCAATTCTACCTAAAAACCGAAATTGAATCGCCAAACATATGGTAACCAGTGCACCGCACTTGAGAATAATGGAAAACAGAACAAATTCAATTCAGCACTCATTTGGGGTGCCAAGCCAGGAAAATATATTTTTTACTTTTAATCTTTAAACTGAAGTCCGGAAAATGTCGCGTTTTTATTCTTTCACATTTCAGTGTCTGCTTGAGTCTATATAATCATAGACCGGCAGTTAGTTCGACTCGTGTAAAATAATAATTATTTTACAAAGTACATGTATTTTACTATATCTATATATACATAAGTATAAATTAAATGCTGTTTTAAATTGAATTTTAAATTGAATAGATATCGAAAGGAATTGAAAATATAGAATCATCAAGCAAAGGATTAGCTTCAGTGGATCGCAGTATTGCAGCTGCTCAACCACTTACAACATACATTTGATTCTAGGCTTTGTCATTGTATTAAATAATGTTTTAATATGTAACTAGCGCGGCATCAGGTGATCAAAGATCCTCCCAATTTACTATGTTACAAGTAACATTGGCATCACATCCATCGTCTTTTATAAAATAAATTATAAACTTTTAATGGTTTAGAAGCCATACAATGCAAACTGCCCCTTATTTATCATTGCATTCCAGGCATAATCCAACGGACGTAGCGTCATACCACTGTTCGCTCGAACAAGTATTGTGCCATTGGTCCGTACCTGCGGTTTCTCTCGTACTACGCAGGAATGCTGTCGCAACAACGTTTTGTCATTAGTAGGGTAAAACTAAACCCTGTCTCACGACGGTCTAAACCCAGCTCACGTTCCCTTGCATGGGTGAACAATCTAACGCTTGGTGAATTTTGCTTCACAATGATAGGAAGAGCCAACATCGAAAGATCACAAAACGACGTCGCTATGACGCTTGGCCACCACAAGCCAGTTATCCCTATGGTAACTTTTCTGACACCTCTTGTTAAAAACTCTTTAAACCAAAAGGATCGATAGGCCAAGCTTTTGCTGTCCCTGTGTGTACTGAACACCGAGATCAAGTCAGCATTTGCCTTTTTGCTCTATGTGTGGTTTCTGTCCGCACTGAGCTGGCCTTGGGACACCTCCGTTATTATTTGAGAGATGTACCACCCCAGTCAAACTCCCTACCTGGCAATGTCCTTGAATTGGATCATACCTGAGTAATTGGAGTTATACCAAATCTCTCATTAAAATATTTGTTTGCGATTATATAACAAACTCGTGATACTTTGATCAAGAAGCTTGCATCAAAACTCAATACCATAAGATATAATAAATATATCCGTATAATGGCTAGGAAATGATACACGTTCCATTTAATCAAGTAAGTAAGGAAACAATAACAGTAGTGGTATTTCATTGTCGACACCAAACCGAAGTCTAATATCTCCCTCTTATTCTATACCTCTTATGTCTCCTTACACTGCCAGATTAGAGTCAAGTTCAAAAGGGTCTTCTTTCCCCGCCAATTATTCCAAGCCCGTTCCCTTGGCTGTGGTTTTGCTAGATAGTAGATAGGGACATGAAAGTCAGTTGTATTTACGTGATTTCCAATCATAATGGTTATAAATTCAAGGTGCCATGCACAGAACTAATTTAGGCGTCAATCAGCGCCCCCTTGGAATATTTCCGCAGGTACCAATCAAAGTCACTACTGTTTGGTCATGAACTTTATCCTTGGTGGGGATTCGAGCCCTATCTAAGACTCTGCTGATCTTTGGTGTCACAGGTCCCGGTTGTATAACGCATTTCCACGGCGAGCATAAGCTTAACACATTTCTACGTCAAGCAAAGCTCTACCCGCATTTGGGTATTAAACCACAGCCACCACGATACTCCCCGAAGGGCCGCAACCAAAAGGCCAGGACGGACAAAGTCCGTGGGCTCCTGACCACCCGTGGTACCAGATTAAAGACTCTGGTCAGACCTCGTGTTATGAAAGACACTCCCAATTTTAACTCCAATACAGTTACGGGTTGGTGACCCCAGAAATGTTAAGCACCACAACCAAAAAGGTTTTAGCGAATGGGCAGATGTCTAAAATTGCCTCTGTGATTCCCAAACACTTGTGGTACCAGACAATTATTCTCAAAGAATACTTATCAAGAATACTTCCAGTAGAGTTCCTTGAAACTCGGGGACTGGTAGCCCCAGTGGCCAACACGTAGTTTAGACGAGACAAATCCCAATTTATACCCACAATCATATCAACATTCAAACATTTCCTTCAGCAATCATCGATCGTCGAGTGGTGAAAACAAATCGGGCAAACTCATTCATAACTCTAATCCTATCAATAGTAGAGAGCGCTTGACTTACGTCAAACCTACCATTAACCTGTACTATACCCATTGTACTAAGATCTCTTCTATCTGCGAACAACGGACACTCACAGAGAACATGTTCCCATGTCTCCTCGCTCGAGCCACAAAGGCATTCCGGACCGTCAGAAAGGCGTCTCAAATGTAAAAATGCATTAAGAGAGCCATGACCCGTCAATAGGAACCCAACACTAAGGCTAAAATCAAAATCTGGTCGGCAGCCGACAAACGTGACATCACATATATCGGTGACTCGTCTGTTGCTCCATCTAACCTGCCAGTCAGAACATACTCTTTCAGCAATCTTTTACACTCACTAAGCCCTAAGCTCTCCACATCCCTATCAGCTAACCAATCATTCTGTAGCAATGGTAGTCTCCTCTTAATCTTAGAATAGATGGCACGCCGTCTAATCTCTAGGTCAAGAGGGACAACACCTAACAGAATCTGCATCGCCTCCGTAGAAACGGTATGGCACACAGGCATACACCCTAACATTATTACTCTCTGGCTAGCCAGCAAATGTTTTCTGCCTACAACATTCGTAGCCACCCCACCCCATACAGCCGATCCATATGCTGCACAAGCAACAAACAGACCGCTGTATACGGTACGGACGGCACGTCTGCTGAGATCCCAATCACTCCTCAAAATTCGACGCACCTGTCCACCAACATCAAGCAGCCGGCGCCTAAGTCCAACGACATGAGCAGTGAAACACATCCTCTCACCAAAAGTAATACCCAGGTATTTAACTTCAGACATATACCTAATGGATGTGCCATTCAGCCTAACAGTCGGATTTCGACTGCGTAATCTGCCCTTGAGCAACATTATCACAGTCTTGTCAGTCGCTATGCTGACCCCAACACTGTTGCCCCAATCGTAAACAGTGCGCAAACTCGCTTCCGCATTTGCTTCAATCTCAGCCCGCGACCGCCCTTCAATCATGATGAGCAAGTCGTCTGCATATGCACAACATTTACATACTTGTTCGAGCTGCCGTAAAAGGGAATCCATCATTAGGTTCCAAATAAGTGGACCACAAATGGATCCTTGAGGGCAGCCACGAACCACATCCACACTCACACTCTCATTTCTCCCTACAGCACATGCTCGTCTGCCAGAGAAATAGCTCTCCCAAAGGGCTAATTCACGGCATCCACAGTCACGTAGTTTCATTAAAACGCTCACCCAACTCAGATAGTCGAATGCACCTTTAAAATCAACAAAAATTCCTAGAACATATTTGGAGCTGCTGGATTCAACAGAGTCACTAACATACTGCCACGCGTCCTCAACACACCTACCCTTAATGAAACCAAATTGTCTATCAGACAATTGGTCAGTCACTCTCTCCTGAAGCCGTTCCACCATGACTCTTTCCAATACTATTCCAAGCACCGGAAGGAGACTGATGCCCCGAAAGGATCGTGGATTACTCCGGACCCTATCAGGTGATTTCAAGAGCACAATCACTCTCGCAGTTTTCCACTCACTGGGGAAATATCCAACATTCATACATTTTTCACACATCACAGTTAAATATTCCGAATGGAATTCCAAACACTCTTACATTTTTCCCCAGTAAAGCCATCCATTCCAGGAGACTTTCTCGACTTTAACCTCGAAAAAGACACCTCCAATTCATGTCCAAGAAGCGGGTCAATGGGATCAACCATTCTAGAAGGTAAATCCCGTCCATCCGCTCTGGGGAAAAACTCATTTAAAAGTACATCAATACACTCCCTCCATGCAGTCAGCCGAGAGCCAAGGCCATCCGTTTCCTTACATCTACCGCTTACTACTTGATAAGCACGATCCCAAGGGTCATCCCTATTGCGTTCTAGAAAGGAATGCCACTCACTCTCTTTTACTTTTACAATCATATACTTGTACTCTCTCGCATTTCGACGATATTCCGACCTGAGTTGGGCAAAGTTCTCAGAATTGCTAGATCTCGCTCTTTGGAATCGTTTACGTAGACGGCGAACCAGCCTCCGTTTAATTGTAAGCTCATGCGTCCACCATTTCACACGTTTAAGATTCATTTTTTGATATCTTCAAAACATTTGGTCATTCGTACCAGTTATCCAGTTATTCAATCATACAATTTGCTCATCCACAGTCATGGTCCGTGAGGTGTCAAGCGGAACTTGCGTTGCTGCTTCTCTCATATACATCCCATGAAGGGGCCAGTTCGCATTATATATACGCCAACGAGTACAACTAATATTTTCATGCACAACGGGAGTATGATTGATACAAATCTCAATGGGATTGTGATCACTCACTCCTAGTCCGCCCATGACACTCCTTTCTAAATCAAACCTATTCATAGCTGCTACATTCACGAAACTGACATCAATTTCACTTTTCCTCATCGGACCATTAAAAGTATACCACTCACTTGGTTCATTCACCACCCATACATCCTGGGACACGGCCCATTCGGCTAGCAACTCACCCCGGGAGTAGTTCGAATATCCGGACGCTTGTTCAGATATCTTACTAAACCACAAAGGGGACGAAGCATTCGCATCTAAACCAAGGATGACTGGTATTCTACTCACCAGTAGTAGTACATAATCTAAATAAGCTATATACGGTTCGAGAGGTTCCCCAAACTTACCGTATTCGCTCGCTACAAACAACCTATCAAAACTACCACTAAGGCTCACACACACCCTTAGTCAGTTGAATTCACTAAAATGCATTCCATACTGACATCATTCACCATGACAGCCGCATTAGCCCTACTATCAGGAAAAACCCGCATACTATCGGGCAACCCACGTACACAACCATTGGTTGTGTAGGGTTCCTGAACTAAGGCAATGGAGCTACCCCTTTAACACATATCTGTGTTTATCAACCTTTCTTTACAGATTGGAGCTTACCATTGATTGATTGATGTTTATTGCGTTTTTTTCTGGATATTCTTTACTTCTCAAGGATCAGGGAATCAAGGAAAGTTCAAGGAAAGTTGTCTACGTACATTCTCTTCAAGGATCTGGTGGATATTGGTGGATTTTCACTTGTATGTGGTATTTATTGAATGAAATTTTGTTAATTTGCGATTTTGTTGAATTTTTAGTTTTTATTTTGTTTTGCATTTATTTTTGACATATTACTCTTGACATACGTTGATTCAATTTTTTTATTTTTGTTATGAGTGTTAATAGTGGGGATTTAGAAGGTAGCTGTTTTACTGGACGTCGTTCTGGTATGAAAAGGACAGTTCCTTCTAGATCGAAAGTAATTCGGTTGTTGATTCGAATAAGATGTCTGAAGCAGAACTTAACTCGGCTGTTGATTCGAATAAGGATGTTTTCACTGCAGATGTGGTTATTCCCTCGTGTTCAGAGAATAAGAAGGGACCAGTGAAACGTAAGAGGAACTCAGTAGACAAGATGAAGAGTATCTCAGAAGATATTCTGAAGGCCGCAATAGGTGCGAATATCTCGGGTTCTCTGATTTGTAGCCTTATAGACTACACCAGTGAATACGAGGTGTTGTTAATTTCGCTTATTGCTGAGAACGAGCGCCTGAGAGGGCGTCTGGAGGCTAGGGAACATGCTAAGCATGTTCAGAACAAACAGATGCCGGTTCCGTCGGTGAGCGCAAGCAAAGGGGGTTCCACGTTGGCAGTGCCATCTACCCCGGAGATACCTCGTCCTGTTGAGACCTGGTCCCTAGTTGTTCGCAGCAAGGCTGCAGGTGGTACTTCAAAAGACGTAGTTGACAAAGTAGTGAAAGAAGTAGGTCCTACTCTGGGTGTGCGTGTCCATGAGGTTAAACCTCTTCGGGATGGAGGCGCAATTATCCGTACCCCTTCTGTTGCAGAGCAGAAGAAGTTAGTGGAGAACACGAAGTTCGGCGAGGTTGGTTTGGAAGTGAGAGTGAATGACAAGTTAGGACCAAAGGTTGTTGTGCAAGGTTTTCCTTCACAGATTACTCCTGATGAGTTCATGAGTGATCTGTATGAGATGAACCTCAAGGAGACTATGTCCCTTGAAGCCTTTAAAAAAGGTGTTCGTATTGTGAGCCGGCCCTGGGTTGTAAATACTGATAGATCAGTGAATGTTGTCCTGGAGGGTTCTGCCCTGGCCATGCAAGCTCTCTTGGATGTCGGACGTTGTTACATTAAATGGTTTTCCTATAAAGTGAAAGATTTTGAGCCGGTTATGGGTTGCTTCAGTTGTCTGGGATTTGACCGTAAAGTCGAGCAATGCAAGGCCAAAGGAAATATTTGTCGCCGCTGTTGCCAACCGGGGCAGCGTGTGTATCAATGCAGCAATGCATTGAACTGCAGAAATTGTGCGTTCAAGGGAAAGCCGTCGGATCATCTTATGATGTCCCCGGCATGTCCAGTGTACAATGCGATTATTGCGCGTGCCAATGCTAAACATTAATATGGCTAGCAAAATCCTTCAAGAGAACTGTCAGAGATCGTACTCTGTGATGTGTGATATTGGTGCAGTTATGTGTGAAAGGGGTAGCTCCATTGCCTTACTTCAGGAACCCTTTACAACCAATGGTTGTGTACGTGGCTTGCCCGATAGTATGGTGGTTTTTCCTGATAGTAGGACTAATGCGGCTATTGTTGTGAATGATGTCAGTATTGAATGCACATTAGTGAATTCAATACAGACATCATTCACAACAATAGCCACATTAGTCCTACTATCAGGTTGGCAACAGCGACGACAAATATTTTCTTTGGCCTGGCACTCCGCGACTTTATGGTCAAGGCCCAGACAACGGAAGCAACCCATAACCGGCTCAAAATCTTTCACTTTATAGGAAAACCATTTAATGTAACAACGTCCGACATCCAAGAGAGCTTGCATGGCCAGGGCAGAACCCTCCAGGACAACATTCACTGATCTATCAGTATTTACAAAACAGGGCCGGCTCACAATACGAACACCTTTCTTAAAGGCTTCAACGGACATAGTCTCCTTGAGGTTCATCTCATACAGATCACTCATGAACTCGTCAGGAGTAATCTGTGAAGGAACACCTTGCACAACAACCTTTGGTCCTAACTTGTCATTCACTCTCACTTCCAAACCAACCTCGCCGAACTTCGTGTTCTCCACTAACTTCTTCTGCTCTGCAACAGAAGGGGTACGGATAATTGCGCCTCCATCCCGAAGAGGTTTAACCTCATGGACACGCACACCCAGAGTAGGACCTACTTCATTCACTACTTTGTCAACTACGTCTTTTGAAGTACCACCTGCAGCCTTGCTGCGAACAACTAGGGACCAGGTCTCAACAGGACGAGGTATCTCCGGGGTAGATGGCACTGCCAACGTGGAACCCCCTTTGCTTGCGCTCACCGACGGAACCGGCATCTGTTTGTTCTGAACATGCTTAGCATGTTCCCCAGCCTCCAGACGCCCTCTCAGGCGCTCGTTCTCAGCAATAAGCGAAATTAACAACACCTCGTATTCACTGGTGTAGTCTATAAGGCTACAAATCAGAGAACCCGAGATTTTCGCACCTATTGCGGCCTTCAGAATATCTTCTGAGATACTCTTCATCTTGTCTACTGAGTTCCTCTTACGTTTCACTGGTCCCTTCTTATTCTCTGAACACGACGGAATAACCACATCTGCAATCAAAACATCCTTATTCGAATCAACAACCGAGTTAAGTTCTGCTTCAGACATCTTTTTCGAATCAACAACCGAATTAAGTTCTGCTTCAGACATCTTAGGTATTTTAGGTACTTTCGATCTAGAAGGAACTGTCCTTTTCATACCAGAACGATGTCCAGTAAAACAGCTACCTTCTAAATCCCCACCATTAACACTCATCAAGAGTAAAATATCAAAAATAAATTGAAAACAAAATTAAAACTAAAAATTCAACAAAATCACAAAAATTAACAAAACTTCATTCAATAAATACCACACACAAATGCAAATCCACCAATATCCACCAGATCCTTGAAGAGGATGTACGTAGACAACTTTCCTTGAACCTTCCTTGATTCCTTGATCCTTGATAAGTAAAGAATATCCAGGAAGGAACGCAATAAACATCAATCAATCAATGGTAAGCTCCAATCTGTAAAGAAAGGTTGATAAACACAGATACGCAATAAACAAGTTTGATTCCAGCACAAGTTCTTCTTATTAATATTTTTAAAAATTTTTGAAAAATTCATACACAAAAACACGTCCGATCACAACGAGTGCTAGAAGCAAACTGATTTATGTAGGAATCAAAACGACGAATTCTGTTAATTGGCATCCAAGGATGTAGGGGCCATCCAAGGATATTGGTGCTATCCAAGGATATAACCTGACTTGACAACTTATTTTCGCTATTATTATGTATATTATACATTTCTGCATAGGAATAAGCCTTAAGTAATTTCCGCCGTTTTCTAACTTACTTAATTTCATACATTTAAAATTTTGATAGGGACAGTAGGAATAACTTAATTTCATACATTTAAAATGATAGGGACAGATGAAAATCAGATCACTCTGAGTATTTTTAACGTGATATGTGCCAATGAAGGTATAACACCACGGTGTTCAAATATGTACAAGTACATATAACATATTGAGTATGGATTAAGCGCGAACTAACGCCCCTAGAAAAAGGCGTGAAGCCGAATAGTAGTTAGCTATTAACGTAATTCTAGGTACCAATTCGAATCAATGCTGTTCAGACATTTTCATCACTCCTTGGTGGGGAGCGAGACCTATCTAAAGTCTCTGCTGGTCTATGGGCCACAGCACCCTGTTGACACGCAACTACACGTTTGAGTAAATACTCTACTTACTTACTTGCGATATGGGTAATAACCACAGCCACCACGAAACTCCCACAAGGGGGCCATCCTCAACTGAGTAGTCTTGGAACCTACTCAGCCCGTGGTACCGAAATTACTTTAATTAGGGCTCAGTATGCCCTCCCTTTTTAGTCCCGACAGACTCGGCCTTAAGGGCACCAGAATACTGTTAGTCGCCTCGTATGACAAGACGTCATATATTGTAGAGGTATTCTAAGACCCGCCAACTACACAGGTGAAATTATGCCGTTAGTCGCTTCGTACGACAAGAGGTCATATACTGTAGAGGTATTCTAAAACCCGCCAACTACACAGGTGAACGTCAATGATAATTAATCCGGGCTTGGTTGTCCATTAATCTGGTTAGGTATCTGTTCTCTAATCATTTGAAGTCTTCTTTTAAATATTGATTCTGCTAATAAAATAAGGTATTTCATACTTTCATTATTTTTGACAACCTTAGATACATTCCAATTTCCATTTTCGAATTGTATATCCAGTGCATTAAGATCACGTAAATCAGCATATAATGGGCAAATACATAAAACATGAAGCGAGTCTTCAAGAGGAGCACCACATAAACATGAAGGTGAATTACTTGAATGTATAGTATATAAAAATCCATTAAGTGATCCATGACCCGTAAGTAAAAATCCAGTAAGTAAGGTAAAACCAAAATCTTTACGATTAAATACAAAATTAACGTTTGCAAAGAATTTATAAGTAATACGTCCATGATCATTAATATTATCCCATCTATTTTGCCATTCTTGAAGCATATAATCATCCAGAAGAGTCATTTTTTGTTTATAATTTAAATTATTTAGATCTTTATTATATAGCCAATCATCATTTTCTAAAGAATAATTACGTTTAAGTTTAAATCTGATTGACATACGAATGGCAGCGAGATCAAATGGCAGAGTACCAGCAAGAACTTGAAGTGCAACAGTAGAAACTGTACGACATACAGGAAGATAACCAAGTAGAATAAGTCTTTGACAAGATAAAAGATATTTTCTTGCAGTTATTTGATTCTTCGAAGTGTACCAAATAGTTGCACCAAAAAGTGCACAAGGTTATGAGACCTGTGTAAATAATTCGTTTTTCACGAGGATTAATACCCCAATCAACTCGTAATACTCGAGATAAAGATCCAACAACTGATACTAATTTGTTCCTTAATGATGCAATATTTGGATGAAAATTCATTCGTTCACCAATAGTAATTCCAAGATATTTGCATTTAGTTACATATGGAAGACTTCCTCCAGGAAATCGTATACATGGATGTCTACGAAATAATCCTTTTAACATCATTGAAACTGATTTTTCGGCAGAAATAGAAACGCCAACTTCCCCAATTATATACAATAGTCATTAACATAAGACTTTTTTCTTTTAAAACAATTCTAGAGTTGCCTTCAATTAAATGTAGAAGATCATCAACATATGCACTAAATTTACAATGAATCTCTAGACGTTGAAGAAGAATATTCATCATAAAATTCCAAATAAATGCTATATTCAACTGTAAGTTTAACATGTTTCCAAGCATCCTCTACACAACGTCCAGGTTGAAAGCCAAATTGCCATCTGCAATTATCTGGTAAAATTTCTTTCATTCGATTAACCATTATTCCTTCAAGTACTTTTCCAAAAACTGATACGATATGATGTAGGTAAGCTTCTATTTTTATCAGTAGATTTAAGAAGTGGAACAATTCGTGGATGTTTCCATTCAATGCATGCCATATTTCTTTACATAAAGTTCCAGTAAATCCATCAAGGCCAGGTGATCGTCTACTTTTAAGACGAGTAATACAGGTATCAATTTCAAAAATATCTAGATTAGATGGAGTAATATAATTTTATAATTTGCAGTATAAATAGGTAATTTTGTAACTGGAAAAAAGTTTTCAAGAAGAATCCGTATACAATCATTCCATGAAGTAAAAAGTTCACCATTATTATAAATACTTCCAATATCAGAATATTTTTTACGTCCTCTGCAGATTTTATAAATATTTCCCCATGGATCATTTTTATTATTATTAACAAAGCGACGCCAAATTTCTTCTTTAAATTTGAGAATAAGTTTTTTATATTGATTAGAATAAATCCGAAGTTCATTAGGAAATAGAATAGCATTATTATCATTTCTACGACGAGATTTTTGTAATTGACGTCTAAGTCTTCTAACTTTTCTGCGCATAATATTAAGAACGGAATTCCACTAGACAATCTGTTTAGGAGTTCTTTGTAATTTACGACCTAAAATTTGATCACATACTTGTTGGACCATTAGACGAATAGAAGATACATGAGAGTCTAATGGTAATTCTAAAATGTTAATTGGAAGTTGTTCAGAAGCATTAATTAATTCATCACGAAATAAGCGCCAATTCACACAGGAAGTATTCCAAGTAGGTATTTGATTAATATTTTTATTAGAATTATTGGTAATATAATTAACTGTAATATCAATTATATTATGATCACTAAGATCCCATTCAATAATTTTCCAGTTAAATTCTGCCCAATTAGAAGCAGCTTCATTAGTAAATGAAATATCAATATCACTTTGTGCACTATGATTATCAAAAGTATAAATATCACAGGATTGATTAAGTATATAAATTCGATTGTTAGACATCCAATCACTTAATAAAATGCCTCGTTCATAATTTAGATTTGAATTATGTTCAGATAACTTGCTAAACCACATAGGAGATACAGCATTAGCATCAATTCCAAAAATAACAGGTCTCTTATTAGCTATTAATAATACTGCATCAAGATATTGAAGATATGGTTCTAATTCAGCATTAAATTGACAATATACCGAGGTTAAGAAAATTGAACCAAAACTACCAGTAATATTAATGCATACTCCAAATTCAGTACTAAGAGATTCAATAGGCATACAAATGATATTTGGATCAACAATGAAAATAGCTGCTTTCTTATTAATATTAGAAAAAACTTTCATTCCAGAAGGAAGTCCAGTAATTCTTTTAAATCTGTCTAAATAAGGTTCTTGAAGAATTGCAAATTTGTAGCCAGAATCACGTACGCGAACTCCGAGCTCGATGGTAGCAGCTCGGCCACGACCACAATTAGCTTGTAAAAAACTAAACATTAATGTTTAGCTTGCACCCTAGCTAATACTTGTTTATAAATAGGACAATTTTCTGAAATCATAAAATGATCAGAAGGAAGTCCTTTGAATTGACAATTTCTACAATTAACTGATTTAGTACACTCTCTTGCACGATGACCAATTTGTCCACATTGACAGCAAGTATAATCCTTTTGTTGACATCGGGTAATTACATGATCGAATCTAAAGCATTTATAACATGCATGAATTGGATCTAATAATCGACATCGGAAAGAAAACCATTTAATATATAAATATCCAGAATCATCAAATATAGCTTTAGCCTTATTTTTTATTTTTATTTATTATTTATTAATAAATCGACTAATTGCAGTCGATTAAAGGATTACAAAAGAATTAATATAATTATTATATAAATTAAATTAAAATCTAGAAATTAATTAAATTAAAATTTACAAGTAAGATTAAAATTGAATTCTGGGGTATTAAAATCAATCAATTTTTATGGTCCAACATTTGTTGCACAGGATTGGGGAAAACCCAGGCAAAAAACTCAATCAAACCAGGAAAAAAGGCGAAAAAGAAATATAAAGATTGTTGAAAATAGAATGAAAAAAGAACATAATAGACAAAAGGATAGAAAGAAAGAGAGTAATAAAGTAAGATAACACATCACATGGACATACATAATAAACAATGTGACCGTGTGCCCCAATTTGATGGAACCGAGGATCCATAGTAGATGGAGCAGATGCGTCATGTATCGCGCTTCAAGCCAAGCCATTGCTGTGGCGAAAATAATTAATAATTATAATGCAGATATCCGACTTAGAACTACATCCATCTCTACATTAAAAAAATATCAAAAATCAATCGAGTATTGAAAAATCAGAATCTCGAGATTTTGAGCGGATTCTCGGTAGGTATCCGGACTTTTTTAGTGATGTATTAAATTATAATAAAGAAAAAGAAAAACAGAGAGAAAAGAGGACAATTCAGGAAAACACCAACCAAAAAGAAGCAGTGTTGCCAAGGCAGCAACCACGTCAACCAATCAATGATTGGGGTTCTCCCGAAGATAGAATAGAAGAGCAGATTTTAGGTGTAAGAGAGAGAGTTCTAAAGAGATAACGTGATAAAATTCGTTGTAATTGGAGCACAGTACACGGAATCGATTGTGCAACGCATAGTCAGTTGTGCAATTAGATAAAAATAAGGGATAATAATTTCTTGTTAGTCTACGTGGAACATGAAAGTTAAGACGAGATAATAGAAAAGGAGGGCTAATGTCACCGATAATTAATTTATGAAGAAAAATAATACCACGGATAGTTCTACGGTTAGTTAATGAAGGGAGATCAATGAGTAAGAGCCTATCAGAGTACGGTGGAAGACGCCGATCGGGATCCCAGTTTAAGCCACGAAGGGCAAAGAGGAGGAATTGCTTCTGAATGGATTCAATACGAACTTGATGGATTCCATATTGAGGACTCCAAACACATGAACAATATTCTAGTATGGGACGAACTAGAGAAGTATAAAGGATTTTGGTAACAAAGGGATCATTAAACTCCTTGGACCAACGTTTAATGAATCCAATAACACCCTTGGCTTTGTTAGTTATAGAGGAGATATGCAGAATGAAACTAAGTTTGGCATCAAAAAGTACACCAAGTTCTCCCACAGTCGTTATACGTTGCAAGGGTACATTGTCAAGCGTATACGTGACTAAGTGTGGAGTAATTCGACTAAAAGTCATAAACAAGCATTTAGAAATATTTAAATGCAACTTATTAGCCTGACACCAAAGATGCATGGAGTTACAGTCATCTTGCAGACAAATATATTTAGAAGGATCGTTGTAAGAAAGAATAAGTTTCACATCATCAGCATACATAAGGATGCGTGAGTGGGACAAAATAGAAGGCAGGTCATTAATAAATAATGTGAAAAATAATGGACCAAGATGACTACCTTGCGGCACACCCGAAGTAACAAATACGGGTTTAGAAATTTCGGATCTCAACAGAACTCTTTGGGTTCTGTTTTTTAAATAAGAGGAAATCCAAGTCAGAAGTGTGGGGGGGAATCCAATTCGATCTAGCTTGAAGATTAAAAGATCATGATTTACAGAGTCAAATGCTTTACTGAAATCAGTATAAATGACATCTGTTTGCATTCTACTTAGGAATGCATCATTCACCAATGATGTGAATTCAAACAGATTAGTCGTGGTAGACCGACTCTTAATAAAGCCATGTTGAAAAGGGGAAGTTATCGACTTACAGAGGTGCTGCAAAGTTGATGTTACAATTTTTTCGAATAATTTTGGGATTGCAGACAACTTTGCAATTCCTCTGTAATTCGATATATCGGATTTAGCTCCCTTTTTGTGAATTGGGATAATATATGATTCCTTCCAAAGACATGGAGAAACAGCGGAATCAAGAGATAAGTTAAAAAGTTTGAGTAGGGGAAGATGTAGAGAGCTCCAGCATTCTCTGAGTACGCAACTTGGGATATTGTCGGGCCCAGAAGAATATGAAGATTTTAGAGTTTTCATTGCTGTAACTAGATCGTTATCAGTAATGATAGGAGAAAATAAAGAGTTAGAGGAAGCAATAGGATAAGGATAAGGGTAAGCGATATTGTTAATAGAAGAAGTGTAAGTAGATTGAAAGAAATTTGCAAAAAGGTTAGCACTAGTAAAGTCGTCCTTGGATCCCTCATTTTCAGAAAAATGTAGGAGGCATAGACGAGCTGTTACGCTTAGAATTTACAAATTTATAAAACAGTTTAGGATCCCACTCAAACTGATTCCTGCAGCGCATAAGATACTCATTATAGCATTGAGAATTAAGGAGAAGGAAGTTAGATTTAGCAATAGAATATTTAGAAAAATCAATATTAGATCCAGAGAGTTTAAATTTTTTAAATAGCTTAGTTTTAATATTTTTTAAATTTGAAAGTCGACATGTAAACCAGGGAGGCTTGGATGAAACAGGCAATACAACACTACTTGGAATGCAGATATCAAGAAGTGAGTTAATAGTGTCATAGAAGTGGGTTAGAGCAAAATTTATATCAACCGAATTGTATAGAGTAGACCAATCAGCTGAGGAAAGAAGTTGATTAAGCAAGGAAAAATTTCCCTTGCGAAAACAACGGCGGGTTTTTCTAATAGGTTTAGATATTGGTTTAGTCGACGTGGCAATTGATAGAGAAACTTCTAAGGTAGGATGAAAGGAGTCTTCAGGAAATACTAAAGGACAAGATCTTGACACACTGGTAGAAGTGCAATCGTTGACAAAAATAAGATCAAGCATTCTGTCAAGATTATTAGGAATCGAGTTTATTTGAAAAAACGAAAGGTCATACAAGGAATCTAAAAAGTCATGTTGTGCAGAAGGCACAAGATAATTAGATTTCCTAAAGAGAGACCACTGGATATTAGGCAAATCGCCTAAAATGACAAACATGTCTTTATCACGTACTAGTGTTGATATATATTCAATACGGCTTAAATGCTGCATATAAATAAAAATATCAGAACACGGAGGGATATAAGAGCACGTTATGAAAATGGAACATGATGAAAACGATACCTTAACGGCAACTATGTCCAGATCAGGAGGTGAAACGGATAAAGTAATTGACTCGGACCGAAGGCAAGAATTAACTGCAATGAGTACCCCACCACCACGACGAGTTATTCTATCTTTTCTGTAGGATGTAAAGGCTGTAGAAAAAATTTCAGAATTTGAAATTGAGGGATTAAGCCATGTCTCAGAAAAAGCAATAATTTGAGACTCGTAGGAAGAACTTTGTAAAAATACATTTTTAAGCTTCGACACTAGACCTCTAACATTCTGATAACTGATATATAGTAAATCAGAAGATCGATCTAGTTTTTTGGAGGATTATTACTAATGGTTGCTTGCGAAAGAGAACCACTAGCTTGAAGACTGACAGGCACCGGACGAGTGCGTTTTTTTATAATAAACTCATGAACAATTTATTTTTTTTAAACAATTATTTGTGGAGGCCAGAAATTTGGATCACAAATAAGTGAAAATGTGTTTGATGGAACGTTAATTTTGAAGGAGGCTATTTCCCTAGGTTCAGAGAAATTAAATTTAGATACTTATACATTGCTTGAAGATTTGCTGGCAATATAGGCAGCAATAGCTTCACATGTAGTATCAGCTGAAAGTCTAGATACGAAAATTTGCTTAAGCGGTGCAACAACAGTAAGCAAAGGAGTCGGGGCAGGGTCAGAACCCTGAACAGTTACCGAAGCTGGAAGTACAGTTATGGGTGCAGTACCAGGATGGGCTGTAATTGAGCCAGTTACCGGAGATGAAATCGCAGACACCAACTGAAGTGGAGCTGCAACGGCAGCCGGAGCTGGAGGGAGAGCTGGACTTGTAGCTCGTGTTGTAGTTGGAGCACAAGCCTGAACTTGATTTGGAGAAGTTGGTTGAACATGAACAGCACATACATTGGTATTTGAAGAATTATCGGAGTGTTCAAAGGAAGAGTGGCCGACTGACGGTGAAGGCGAGGGCGAGAAAAATCGAACCGGAGATAATTCTAAACGGTGAGGAGTTGATAAATTTTCTGAAGGGGGAATAGCTATTGCAGAGGAAGATGGAAGAGGAACATTTAAAAATGTATCCTCTAACCGACGGATAGGTGGGGATTCGAAATAAAACTCACTAAGCATCTCAATGCTCGAGTCAAAATCACTCGACAAAAGCTTGGACATTTTATGCAACTTAAGAAATTGACCTCTCACAGAATTATACATTTTGGAGAAATTCAATTGCAAGTCATTGCACCTCGGACAAGACCATTTCAGGCCTCCACAGCCTTTCTTGGAATTGTCTTTTTCCAACTTGTCAATATCTCGCCCAGTTAGAACTGCACATTTGCCATGCATCATGTTGTCACACAACCAGCAGTTAACAAACCTTGGTTGGTCACCATCACGCGCTGGGCCATAAGTGCAGTTCAACTTGCAGCAAGACATTTTAATAGTATACAATATTAGTAAGAAGAAAAAAAAGATGCTAAAAGTTTCCTACTGGGTATTATTATGATTAGTATGAAGAGCGCGCAAATTGAGAGCGAAAAGAAATAGCTGTTAGTTGCAATAAATAAAACAAACAATGCTTGAGCAATGTGAAAAGCAACAACAAAAATTTCACCGGGCGAGCGGCGCACAAGCGAACGACCGCACAAAAGGAAGATAGGTAAACGTATTATTAATAGAAAAATTAAAGCTTTTGATAAAAATTGCGCAGCTGATGACTATGTGTGCAACAATGTGATACTGGCTTACCAAAAAGGTTTATTTCCAAGTTAAATTTAGAAGAAAAATCTCACAATATAATACAAAACGAATTTTATTACGGAGCACCAAAAAAACTCGACTGTTCACTTAGATAGAAATCTCTCTTTACTTCAAGAATAAAATTAATCGTTGATTCAGTAACTGACCAAGGTTTGGTAATCAATTTAACAGCATTTGAAAATTCAGAGGGAGTAAAAACATCTTTTAAATTATTCTCATACAGCTGTTCCATAAATTCTTCTGGAAGGATCCTTGTTTCTACATTAGATACAATAACTTTAGTAAGAGGTTTTTGGTTTTTCTTGATATTTAAACCAGATTCTGCAAATTTTTTATGTTGAACCACTTTCCACATTTCATTTTTAGAAGGAGTTCGAATAATTGCTCCACCTTTCTTTTTTAATTCACGAATTTCATGAACTCTTACACCAAGTTCAGGCGCTACTTCTTTATAATTTTTTCGGCAATTTGTTTACCAGTAATTTCAGGATTATTACTGGTTACAACCGCTGACCAAGTCATATGAGGTTTTCTAGTCTTAGGCATCAAAGGTATTTTAATAGGGTAAATAGGCTTTGTTATAATTTCAGTAAGTTTGGCAACAACTTTAGAATCAAGTAAATCCTTTTTTAACTTCATAATTTCATTTGAGTTGTTCATGATAATTTTGTCAAATTTTCCAGTAACATCAGATTTAACATAATGTAGATATTTCTTCATGTTATTAATTAATTCTGCTTGTTCCAGAATAATTTGATCATATCTTAGGTTCAATTTTATCATTAACAACAATCCGCCTTAAATTTTGTTGTATTTCAATAAGCTTAATTATAATATCACTCTTGAAATCATCTTCAAATGATTTATCAGGAGCATCTGTAATCATAGCATCATTATCCGCATCAATATCCGCATCAATATCTGAATCAAGTTCTGGTATAGTCATTTTAGCTATAAGTGAATAATGTAGAAGGAACTGTTCTTTTTTTTTACCAGAACGACGTCTGGTACAACAGCCATCTTCTGAATCGCTATTATTTACACTCATTATAAATAAATAAAAATCAAATTAACAATAAAGAACTATGTAAATTGTAAACTGTCAAAATAAATTCAAAATAAAATAAAAATTCAAAAAATAACAAAATTCAAAAAATCACAAAAGTTAATAAAATTTCAATAAATACCACAAAGTAATACAGACAAGCGCAAATCCACCAAATCCTTGAAAGAATGTAAGTAGAAAATCCACATTGATTCCAAGAAACAGTATGTCCTTACTTAAGATCCAGAAAGGCAATAAACATCAATCAATCAATGGCAAAGTCCAATCTGTAAAGAGGTTGATAAACAGATACGCAACAAGGAACAAGAAACAGTATGTCCTTACTTAAGATCCAGAAAGGCACGCAATAAACATCAATCAATCAATGGCAAAGTCCAATCTGTAAAGAGAGGTTGATAAACAGATACGCAACAAGGAAGTTTGATTCCAGCACAAGTTCTTCTTATTAATATTTTTTAAAATTATATACAATAGTCATTAACATAAGACTTTTTTCTTCTAAAACAATTCTAGAGTTGCCTTCAATTAAAAGTAGAAGATCATCAACATATGCACTAAATTTACAATGAATCTCTAGACGTTGAAGAAGAATATTCATCATAAAATTCCAAATAATTGGTTCACTAATAGATCCTTGAGGACAACCTCTTGTAACTGGAATAGTAATTTTTTCATAATTATTTATAATGCTTGCCATTCTATTAGAGAAGAAGCTTTTCCAAATTGAATTCTTTACAACCAGAATCATATAAGTGTTGAATTATAATATTTCATTCAATATGATCAAATGCACCTTTAAAATCAATGAATATACCAAGAACATATTTTGCTGTGCTATCTTCAACTGTAAGTTTAACATGTTTCCAAGCATCCTCTACACAACGTCCAGGTTGAAAGCCAAATTGCCATCTGGAATTATCTGCTAAAATTTCTTTCATTCGATTAACCATTATTCCTTCAAGTACTTTTCCAAAAACTGATAGTAAACATATACCACGATATGATGTAGGTAAGCTTCTATTTTTATCAGTAGATTTAAGAAGTGGAACAACTCGTGGATGTTTCCATTCCATAGGAAAATATCCTTCATAAAGACAGCGGGAATATAAACTAGGTTAATTGTTCAGGAATTGCTTGCCATATTTCTTTACATAAGGTTCCAGTAATACCATCAAAGCCAGGTGATCGTCTACTTTTAAGACGAGTAATACAAGTATCAATTTCAAAAATATCTAGATTTGTAACTGGAAAAAAGTTTTCAAGAAGAATCCGTGTACAATCATTCCATGAAGTAAAAAGTTCACCATTATTATAAATACATCCAATATCAGAATATTCCTTACGTCCTCTGCAGATTTCATAAACATTTCCCCATGAATCATTTTTATTATTATTAACAAAGCGACGCCAATTTTCTTCTTTAAATTTGAGAATAAGTTTTTTATATTGATTAGAATAAATCCGAAGTTCATTAGGAAATAGAATAGCATTATTATCATTTCTACGACGAGATTTTTGTAATTGACGTCTAAGTCTTCTAACTTTTCTGCGCATAATATCAAGTTCGGAATTCCACCAGACAATCTTTTTAGGAGTTCTTTGTGATTTACGACCTAAAATTTGATCACATACTTGTTGGACCATTAGACAAATAGAAGATACATGAGAGTCTAATGGTAATTCTAAAATGTTAATTGGAAATTGTTCAGAAGCATTAATTAATTCATCACGAAATAAGCGCCAATTCACACAGGAAGTATTCCAAGTAGGTATTTGATTAATATTTTCATTAGAATTATTGGTAATATAATTAACTGTAATATAAGTTATATTATGATCACTAAGGTCCCATTCAATAATTTTCCAGTTAAATTCTGCCCAAGTAGAAGCAGCTTCATTAGTAAATGAAATATCAATATCACTTTGTGCACGATGATTATCAAAAGTATAAATATCACAGGATTGATTAAGTATATAAATTCGATTGTTAGACATCCAATCACTTAATAAAATGCCTCGTTCATAATTTAGATTTGAATTATGTTCAGGTAACTTGCTAAACCACATAGGAGATACAGCATTAGCATCAATTCCAAAAATAACAGGTCTCTTATTAGCTAGTAATAATACTGCATCAAGATATTGAAGATATGGTTCTAATTCAGCATTAAATTGACAATATACTGAGGTTAAGAAAATTTAACCAAAACTACCACTAATATTAATGCATACTCCAAATTCAGTAATAAGAGATTTAATAGGCATACAAATGATATTTGGATCATCAATGAAAAAAGCCGCTTTCTTATTAATATTAGAAAAAACTTTCATTCCAGAAGGAAGTCCAGTAATTCTTTTAAATCTGTCTAAATAAGGTTCTTGAAGAATTGCAAATTTGTGGCCAGAATCACGTATGCGAACTCCGAGCTCGATGGTAGCAGCTCGGCCACGACCACAATTAGCTTGTAAAAAACTAAACATTAATGTTTAGCTTGCACCCTAGCTAATACTTGTTTATAAATAGGACAATTTTCTGAAATCATAAAATGATCAGAAGGAAGTCCTTTGAATTGACAATTTCTACAATTAACTGATTTAGTACACTCTCTTGCACGATGACCAATTTATCCACATTGACAGCAAGTATAATCCTTTTGTTGACATCGGGTAATTACCTGATCGAATCTAAAGCATTTATAACATGCATGAATTGGATCTAATAATCGACATCGGAAAGAAAACCATATATCGATCACCGAGTGGTGAAAACAAATCGGGCAAACTCATTCAAAGCTCTGACCCTATCAATAGTAGAGAGCGCTTGACTTACGTCAAACATACAACTAACCTGTACAGATCTCTTCGACCTTCGTACAGCGGACACTCACAGAGAACATGTTCCCATGTCTCCTCCAAAGGCATTCCGGATCGTCAGAAAGGCGCCTCAAATGCAAGAATGCATTGAGGGAGCCATGACCCGTCAACATCGGCATCACGAATATATCGGTGAGTGACCCGCCCATTCACACTGTTGCTCCATCTGACCTGCCAGTCAGACAGAACACACTCATGCAGCAATCTTCTACACTCACTAAGCCCTAAACTCTCCACATCCCTATCAGCTAACGAATCACTCTGCAGCAATGGTAGTCTCCTCTTGATCCTGGAATAGACGGCACGCCGTCTAATCTCCAAGTCTAGAGGGACCACACCTAATAGTACTTGCATCGCCTCCGTAGAGACGGTGCGGCACACAGGCATACACCCTAGCATAATCACTCTCTGGCAAGCCAGCACATGCTTTCTGCCTACAACATTCGCAGCCAGCCTACTCCACTCGGCCGATCCATATGCTGCGCAAGCAGCAAACAGACCGCTATATACGGTACGGACGGCACGCCTGCTGAGGCCCTAATCACTCCTCAAAATTCGACGCACATGTCCAAATACTCCAAGCAGCCGGCGCCTGAGCCCCACGACATGAGGAGTGAAACACATCCTCTCACCAAAGGTAATGCCCAGGTATTTAACTTCAGACATATACCTAATGGATATGCCGTTCACCCTAATGGTCCGATTTCGACTGCGTAAACTGCCCTTGAGCAACATTATCACAGTCTTGTCAGTCGCTGTGCTGACCCCAACACTGTTGCCCCAGCTGCTGCAAAGGGAATCCATCATTAGGTTCCAAATAAACCGCATAAACGAAATGGACCCGTCCAGTGCACAAATTGCCAGGAATACGGACATACTAAAACTTATTGCACCCTACGTTATATATAAAATTAAATAAATTAAATCAATAAAAAATATAAATGTATATATACATATATGCAATTTTCACAATATATATATATAGTAAAATATGTTACCCAGGAATCATATATCCTCGTACATAAGGATACGAAACAATACCTAAACAACACATAAATAATATAACACTTAAGATCCGATTTTACCTAAACACCGAGATTTAAAAACAAGTAACATATGTCACCCACATACCAGGAATCAAATATCCTCGTAGATAAGGATACGAAACAAGACCTAAGCAACACATAAATAATATAACACTTAAGACCCAATTCTACCTAAAAACCTAAATTGAATCGCCAAACATGTGGTAACCAGTGCACCGCACTTGAGAATAATGTAAAACAGAACAAATTCAATTCAGCACTCATTTGGGGTGCCAAGCCAGGAAAATATATTTTTTACTTTTAGTCTTAAACTGAACTCCGGAAATTAAAGTCATACATCGAATTCGTGTCGTGTTTTTATTCTTTCACATTTCAGTGTCTGCTTGAGTCTATATAATCATAAACCGGCAGTTAGTTCGACTCGTGTAAAATAATAATTATTTTACAAAGTAAATTATTAAATTATTGATGCGATAGCTTGACTATTTAATTCTCTAATTTTTGGTATCCGCCAAAGAACTTTGCTGTAACAACCCGCGACGGTGAACATCACGTTTAGTTTAAATTTAAACCTCGACAACAACGTGAAACCGTGAAACTCTTTTGTTAAAAAAAAAAAAAATAACATAGACGCTCAAGAATTCGTTGGAAAAATAAATCCAAGTTGATTGGTTATTCCACAAAAAACAAAACAGCTTGAGTGCGAAAAAAAAAACAATAATTTTTAAATAAAATAAGTGAGTGTGTAAAAAAAAAAAATCATTAAATTACTTATAATATAAAAAAAAACAAAAAGAAAAAACAAACACAACAATGGAAATACCAGAAATGGTTATACCAGCAGCAGCACCACCACTCTCCGACAATGGGATGGCACAAGTGGAACGCCAGATTCATGATGTCGAAACTTTCCGAGGTGATCCCAATGCACTATACACCTTCATAAGCCGGATCGACTTCATATTAACGCTATACCCTACCAATGACGTCCGTCAACAGTGTATAATTTTGGACAGCATCGAACGCAATATCAGTGGAGAAGTTATGCGCACTATAGACGCATACAACTTAACAACCTGGCCGGAACTTAAACGGAGACTCGTCTTATATTTTAAGCCACAAATACCAAATCATCAACTACTGGAAGACTTTCGCAACACCCAATTCAAAGGAAACATTCGACGCTTTTTGGAAGAAGCCGAGATGAAACATCAACTATTGACAAGTAAGTTAGCATTAGAGAACAATGCAGCAGAGTCAACTCTTTTTAATCAATTAATTAATACTAGTATTGAAGCATTAATTCAAAAATTGCCTACAAATATTTATTTAAGAATTGTTAATTGTAATATACCAGATTTAAGATCACTTATAAATGTACTACAAGAAAAGGGGTTATATGAAGACCCCGTTCAAAAAGGTCAACCAAAATTAGTTAATGACGATAAACAGAATAAATGCCGTCTTGATAACCGAACACCATACTATAACCGTACTAACACTCCATTTCAACAAAATTTCAACCCTAATAATATACAAGGAAACTTTCCAGAGCCATATCGTCACCCGATACCTAAAAATCGTTACCAAAACTATCATCCTCATTTTAATAATACGACTCGCCCAATTCCACCAATACCATACATGCCCAGACCCAACGCACATTTTCAACGCCAAAACGCCTTTGACTCAAATCGCTTTGGTCGACACCAAACTCAACAACATAACCCAAATCCGTTTACAAATAACAACCAAACCAAACGCATGAGACCAGCTGACAGCGGACAGACAAAAATGAGTATCGAAGAAACGCGTCATCAGGAAGAAGAAATATATTTACCTTATGAACCTTATAATTACTATTACGACCAAAATTGCTATTACTATCCAGAATATTATCCACAGCTTAATAACCAACAATACTCAAATGATAAATATCCCCAATTCCCAATAGCAGAAGAACAAAGTAATGAAGAAAAATCAGATATTGACATTGAGATTTTGAGAAAATTTTCAATCCACCAGCATCGGATACCAACAGTTCATAACTATCCCTCACAAAGGAAATAAGTTAAAATGTCTTATAGATACAGGTTCCACAGTTAACATGATGACTAATAATATTTTCAACCTACCAAGTATAGATACAGAATGCCTCCTTCAAACTAGTATGGGGTCAATCAATATCACCAAGTGTGTAAATTTACCAAGCAATAACTATTTTCAGCATCCACATAATTTCATATTACATCCATTTTCAACAAATTATGATCTCTTAATCGGCAGAAATTTACTGTCACAAGCGCAAGCAGTGATAGATTACAAAAATAAAACAGTAACACTCTACAATTATAAACACAAAATTATAGATCAGACTGTCGAAGCAGAATCAAAGCCGTCGCAAGAAAATAACCATCACTCTCAAGATCCCATTCCCAAGTGTATAACTAATCGCAGTTCATGTCACTACAGACTAGATCATTTAAACAGCGAAGAAATATGTAGAACAATATCACTACTTCAACATTATGAACGCATTCAATACAGAGATGGCGATAAATTAACATTCAGCAACCAAGAAAAACATACCATAAATACTACACATAACTTACCCATTTATTCAAAGTACAGTTACCCACAAGCTTACGAACAGGAAGTTGAAACCCAAATTAAAGAAATGTTACAACAAGGTATTATTCGTAATAGCAATTCACCATACTGCAGCGCCATCTGAAATGATGAAAATGTAATTATTTTACCACAATAGATTTAGCTAAAGGTTTCCACCAAATTGAAATGGACCCCGACTCCATTGCTAAAACTTCCTTCTCTACAAAAAATGGCCACTACGAATATTTACGTATGCCATTCGGTCTCAAAAATGCACCTGCAACCTTCCAGCGTTGCATGAATAACATTTTTATACCCCTTCTAAATAAACACTGCCTCGTATACCTTGATGATATAATTGTATTTTCTACATCACTTAATGAAATTAAATTCACTCCGTTTAGTCTTTGAAATTAGCTGAAGCCAACCTAAAATTACAACCCGATAAATGTGAGTTTTTAAAACAAGAAACTACATTTCTAGGTCATGTCATAACACCAAACGCAATAAAACCTAATCCCGAAAAGATCAGAGCTATCCGAAATTACCCTTTACCTACGAAAACCAAAGAAATTAAAGCCTTTTTGGGTTTGACAGGTTATTACAGAAAATTTATTCCAAATTTCTCCGATATTGCAAAACCCATGACAATGTCATTAAAAAAAGGCGCAAAAATAGATACTAAAAATCCCGAATATATTTCCTCATTCGAAAAACTAAAATGTCTCATCTCAGATGACCCAATTTTAAGAATTCCAAATTTCAACCGCAAATTCTCTTTAACTACAGATGCTAGTAACGTAGCTCTTGGAGCTGTACTTCACCTCTTGTTAAAAACTCTTTAAACTAAAAGGATCGATAGGCCGAGCTTTTGCTGTCCCTGTGTGTACTGAACACCGAGATCAAGTCAGCATTTGCCCTTTTGCTCTATGTGTGGTTTCTGTCCGCACTGAGCTGGCCTTGGGACACCTCCGTTATTATTTAAGAGATGTACCACCCCCGTCAAACTCGCTAACTGGCAATGTCCTTGAATTGGATTATACCTGAGTAATTGGAATTATACCAAATCTCTCATTAAAATATTTGTTTGCGATTATATAACAAACTCGTGATACTTTGATCAAGAAGCTTGCATCAAAACCAAATACCATAAAATATAATCAATATATCCGTATAATGGCTAGGAAATGATACACGTTCCATTTAATCAAGTAAGGAAACAATAAGAGTAGTGGTATTTCATTGTCGACACTAAACCGAAGTCTAATATCTCCCACTTATTCTATACCTCTTATGTCTCCTTACACTGCCAGATTAGAGTCAAGCTCAAAAGGGTCTTCTTTCCCCGCCAATTATTCCAAGCCCGTTCCCTTGGCTGTGGTTTCGCTAGATAGTAGATAGGGACATGAAAGTCAGTTGTATTTACGTGCCATGCACAGAATTAATTTAAGCGTCAATCAGCGCCCCCTTGGAATATTTCCGCAGGTACCAATCAAAGTCACTACTGTTTGGTCATGAACTTTATCCTTGGTGAGGATTCGAGCCCTATCTAAGACTCTGCTGATCTTTGGTGTCACAGCTCCCGGTTGTATAACGCATTTCCACGGCGAGCATAAGCTTAACACATTTCTAAGTCAAGCAAAGCTCTACCCGCATTTGGGTATTAAACCACAGCCACCACGATACTCCCCGAAGGGCCGCAACCAAAAGGCCAGGACGGACAAAGTCCGTGGGCTCCTGACCACCCGTGGTACCAGATTAAAGACTCTGGTCAGACCTCGTGTCATGAAAGACACTCCCAATTTTAACTCCAAAACAGTTACGGGTTGGTGACCCCAGAAATGTTAAGCACCACAACCAAAAAGGTTTTAGCGAATGGCAGATGTCTAAAATTGCCTCTGTGATTCCCAAACACTTGTGGTACCAGACAAGTATTCTCAAAGAATACTTATCAAGAATACTTCCAGTAGAGTTCCTTGAAACTCGGGGACTGGTAGCCCCAGTGGCCAACACGTAGTTTAGCGAGACAAACCCCAATTTATACCCACAATCATATCAACATTCAAACATTTCCTTCAGCAATCATCGATCGTCGAGTGGTGAAAACAAATCGGGCAAACTCATTCATAACTCTAACCCTATCAATAGTAGAGAGCGCTTGACTTACGTCAAACGTACCATTAACCTGTACTATACCCATTGTACTAAGATCTCTTCTACCTGCGAACAACGGACGCTCACGGAACCCAACACTAAGGCTAAAATCAAAATCTGGTCGGCAGCCAACAAACGTGACATCACAAATATATCGGTGAGTGACTCGTCCATTCACACTGTTGTTCCATCTTACCTGCCAGTCAGACAGAACATACTCTTTCAGCAATCTTTTACACTCACTAAGCCCTAAGCTCTCCACATCCCTATCAGCTAACCAATCATTCTGTAGCAATGGTAGTCTCCTCTGAATCTTAGAATAGATGGCACGTAGAAACGGTGCGGCACACAGGCATACACCCTAACATTATTACTCTCTGGCAAGCCAGCAAATGTTTTCTGCCTACAACATTCGTAGCCACCCCACCCCATACAGCCGATCCATATGCTGCACAAGCAACAAACAAACCATTATATACGGTACGGACGGCACGTCTGCTGAGATCCCAATCACTCCTCAAAATTCGACGCACCTGTCCAACCACACCAAGCAATCGGCGTCTAGGTCCAACGACATGAGCAGTGAAATACATCCTCTCACCAAAAGTAATACCCAGGTATTTAACTTCAGACATATACCTAATGGATGTATCATTCAGCCTAACAGTCGGATTTCGACTGCGTAATCTGCCCTTGAGCAGCATTATCACAAGACCGGACAAGACCGTCGCTATGCTGACCCCAACACTGTTGCCCCAATCACAAACAGTGCGCAAACGCGCTTCCGCATTTGCTTCAATCTCAGCCCGACTCCGCCCTTTAATCATGATGAGTAAGTCGTCCGCATACGCACAACATTTACATACTTGTTCAAATTGCCGCAAAAGGGAATCCATCATTAGGTTCCAAATGAATGGACTACAAATGGATCCTTGAGATCAGCCACAAACCACATCCACACTCACACTCTCATTTCTCCCTACAGCACATGCTCGTCTGCCAGAGAAATAGCTCTCCCAAAGAGCTAATTCACGGCATCCACAGTCACGTAGCTTCATTAAAACGCTCACCAAACTCAGATAGTCACCGGGGCAGCGTGTGTATCAATGCAGCAATGCATTGAACTGCAGAAATTGTGCGTTCAAGGGAAAGCCGTCGGATCATCTTATGATGTCCCCGGCATGTCCAGTGTACAGTGCGATTATTGCGTGTGCCAATGCTAAACATTAATATGGCTAGCAAAATCCTTCTAGAGAACTGTCAGAGATCGTACTCTGTGATGTGTGATATTGGTGCAGTTATGTGTGAAAGGGGTAGCTCCATTGTCTTACTTCAGGAACCCTTTACAACCAATGGTTGTGTACGTGGCTTGCCCGATAGTATGCGGGTTTTTCCTGATAGTAGGACTAATGCGGCTATTGTTGTGAATGATGTCAGTACTGAATGTCCTACTATTGGCAACAGCGACGACAAATATTTCCTTTGGCCTTGCATTCCTCGACTTTATGGTCAAAGCCCAGACAACTGAAGCAACCCATAACCGGCTCAAAGTCTTTCACTTTAAAAGAAAACCATTTAATATAACAACGTCCGACATCCAAGAGAGCTTGCATGGCTAGGGCAGAACCCTCCAGGACAATATTCACTGATCTATCAGTATTTACAACCCAGGGCCGGCTCACAACACGAACACCTTTCTTAAAGGCTTCAAGGGACATAGTCTCCTTGAAGTTCATCTCATACAGATCACTCATGAACTCATAAGGAGTAATCTGTGAAGGAACACCTTGCACAACAACCTTTGGTCCTAACTTGTCATTCACTCTCACTTCCAAACCAACCTCGCCGAACTTCGTGTTCTCCACTAACTTCTTCCGCTCTGCAACAGAAGGGGTACGGATAATTGCGCCTCCATCCCGAAGAGACACACCTAGAGTAGGACCTACTTCTTTCACTACTTTGTCAACTACGTCTTTTGAAGTACCACCTGCAGCCTTGCTGCGAACAACTAGGGACCAGGTCTCAACAGGACGAGGTATCTCCGGGGTAGATGGCACTGCCAACGGAGAACCTCCTTTGCGTGCGCTAACCGACGGAACCGGCATCTGTTTGTTCTGAACATGCTTAGCATGTTCTCCAGCCTCCAGACGCCCCTTCCGGCGCTCGTTCTCAGCAATAAGCGAAAATAATAACACCTCGTATTCACTGGTGTAGTCTATAAGGCTACAAATCAGAGAACCCGAGATATTCGCACCTATTGCGGCCTTCAGAATATCTTCTGAGATACTCTTCATCTTGTCTACTGAGTTCCCCTTACGTTTCACTGGTCCCTTCTTATTCTCTTAACACGAGGGAGCAACCACATCTGAAGTCAAAACGTCCTTATTCGAATCAGCAACCAAATCAATTTCTGTTTCCAGACATCTTATTCGAATCAACAACCGGATTTTCCGCTTCAGATATCTTGGGTATTTTAGGTATTTTTGATCTAGAAGGTACTGTCCTCTTCATACCAGAACGACGTCCAGTAAAACAGCTACCTTCTAAATCCCCACTATTAACACTCATAACAAAATTAACAAAAATAAAATCAACGTATGTTAACAGTAAAATATCAAAAATAAATTCAAAACAAAATAAAAACTAAAAATTCAACAAAATCACAAAAATTAACAAAACTTCATTCAATAAATACCACACACAAGTGCAAATCCACCAATATCCACCAGATCCATGAAGAGAATGTTAGTAGATAACTTTCCTTGAACTTTGCTTGTTTCCTTGATCCTTGACAAGTAAAGAATATCCAGAAAGGAACGCAATAAACATCAATCAATCAATGCTAAACTCCAATCTGTAAAGAAAAGTTGATAAACACAGATTCGCAATAAACAAGTTTGATTCCAGCACAAGTTTTTCTTATTAATATTTTTAAAAATTTTTGAAAAATTCAAACACAAAAACACGAGTGATCACAACGAGTGCTAGAAGCAAACTGATTTAAGTAGGAATTTGACTTGACAACTTACTTTCGCCATTATTATGTATAAGTTAACACAATCAAATAAGCAAGTGTCGTTGATACTTGAGAAATACGACTCCGGTCAAATTGCTGATCCAGCATTTGAACGGATGTCTTGCACGAGCCGGCCAGCACTGCATATTTGCGTGGCCGCTGTGAGTCGATTTAAGTTTATAAAGTAGAATAAGTTTTTAGTTCATAATTGGCATTCAAGCTGGAAGCTCCGCTTCGGTACATCCATTGTATAACTCTAATTAATGATTAATAAATAATTTTGTTATAATTATATTATTATATATATATATTATTAAATCAATAAATTAATAAATAACTTTTTAATAATTAATAAATCAGTCTTTAAAATATTTGGCGCCCAACTAGTGGTAATACTATTTACCCACGCGAGTGTGCACGATCAAATTAAAATTAAAAAATTAAAAATCGTGTGAACTCTCAGTGACATAGTGCCCTTCGCTTAACACAAATAAAAAAGGCGTTGTGAGCAGTGTCATACAAAACCAAAAGCTGACCTACACCAACTCAGGCAGCAAACTTCAGTGCAACTAAACAGTGCAACTAACAGAGCGCTTAAGCGTCGTTGAATTTAATCCAATTGTACACCGGAGCCGCGGGAGCTCTTCGGGCAGCGACTTATCACCCAGTAGCGCGCTAGTTACTTGGACAGCTGAGACCGCGGCGTTGGAGGCGTGGTTCCAGTTGCAACTCAACATTAACTTCCCCTGTGAAAAAACAGGGAAATATTTTTTTAAAAAACCAACAAAAAGAAAGAAGCAGTGGTTTTTACAGTTGCAACTCGACATTTAACTTCGCCTGTGACAGCAGCACGGGATATTTTTTTTTAAATAAACCCACAAAAAAAATAAAAAGAAAAAATTAAAACCAATTTTTTTTTAAGTCTGTGTAAAAATAAAAAACTATAATTAAAATATAGTACTTGTTAGTTTGTGACAGTGATTTTTAATAAATAATACTATTAACGCTTTAAAAATTTTTTTAAAAAAATCTAATTTTTTAAAAAAAAAAAAAAAAATAATTTTTTTTTTTTTTTTAAAAATATTTTTTTTTTTTTTTAAAAAATTTTATTTCTCCTTTTTTTTGACCAGTTGCGTTTTTTTTTTATTATTTTATCGTTCGTTTTGGTTGTTTATTTTCTCAAGTCCGTCTGCTTATGAATTCCCAGTTTCGGCAGTATAGAGACGTCAAGCACCTCGCCAGCGATTCAGAATCTGAAGTTGAGAGTAGAATTTCAAACTCCATACCAAAGCGCTCGCAAACGGGCTCTTATAAAACAAACACAATGGACCCCGAGCAGCTCCAAGTCTTCGTACAGGCAGCGATAAGCAATGCCTTAGCAGAACAATCTGCTAGAGCCGCGGAAAGAGAGAGAACTTTAGAACAGAGAATAGAGTCTTTAGCCAATCAGCTAGCTTCAGTCCGCACAGGCCCAGCGCCAGCGCTGGAGATTCAGACTTATTCAGAAATTGAAATAAGGGGGCCCAAGAGTCTTACGTGTCTTGGAGACAAGCGGCCCTCGCCGCATACCGCATATTTAGGCCCTTTAATGGCAGTTCCCGCCACTATCAGGTAGTCATAATTATAAGAAATAAAGTCAGAGGGGCCGCTGACACAGTGTTGGCTTCGTTCGGCACAGTGCTGAACTTCGATGCAATATTAAGTCGCCTCGACTTCACTTATAATGACAAAAGGCCGATCCACGTCATCGAGCAACAGTTAGGCACACTGCGGCAGGGTGACCTTACTATTCTTCAGTATTACGATGAAGTAGAAAAAAAGCTGACGTTGTTGACCAATAAAGTCAACATGTCATATGATCCCATAATGGCACAGGGCATGTGTGTAAAATTCAGCAACGATGCGTTGCGAGTATTTATCTCAGGCCTTAAGCGAAGCCTAACTGATGTGCTGTTCGCGGCAAAGCCCTCAGACTTGCCGTCAGCACTGGCACTAGCACAAGAGGTGGAGTCCAACCACGAGCGCTACGCGTTCGCTGCCAATTTTGCTAGGAGTCAAGAAGACAGGGATCGAAAACCCAATGCCAAAACACAGGGTCGTCAGCACGACAAAAGCTCACAGCAAGCTGACCCACAATCGAGTGGTCAGAAAAATCCATACTATCGACAACAAAAACCTCAGGTCTCTTCAGACCAACGTAGTGCTAGGCATCGGGCCGGCAACAACCAACAAGAACCAATGGAAGTAGATCCGTCACTTTCTAGGATGATTCAGAATCCGCAGGCTGCGTCGTACCAAAATAAGAGGTCCGCCGTTTCCGAGCGCACAGGCGCAATCAAAAAGCAGCAAAGAGTGAACCATGTCACTCAAAGTACAGAGCTAGATGCAGAAGCATATGCATAGGAGAAAATTGCCGACGCCATTGGAGAATATGACTCCGACTCAGTCAATTTTTTAGGGGTAAGTCCCTGCTACCCGTCCTCAGAAGGCGAGTAGCGGAGAGTGAAATGCACATCCTTATCGACCCGGGCGCCTCTAAGAACTTCATCAAGCCGCATAGCGGGTTGCGGGGTGTCCGTCCAGTAGAGTCGCCTTTTACCATTCATTCTCTTCATGGCGCAACCAAAATCACTAGTAAATGCCTCGTGGCTCTCTTCAATCTAAAGGCTACTTTCTTTCTTCTGCCAGACTTGGCAACATTCGATGGCATAATAGACCTTGACTTGCTTAAACAAGCGGGGGCTTCACTTTGCCTAGACTCATGCCAGCTCAAATGGGGCTCGCAAGTCGAGCCGATATATTTCTACTCGTGCTCCGATGTCAACTTCACTAGCGTGGATTGTCCGGCGCACCCGCGTCTGTAAAGAAAGATTTCCTGGCCATGTTAAATAAAAGAAAAAAGGCTTTTGCAGACCCAAATGAAGCCCTGCCTTTTAACACTTCAGTAGTGGCCACCATTAGAACCACGAGCGAGGAGCCCATTTACGCAAAATTTTACCCTTACCCCATGGGCGCAGCAGATTTCATCAACATCGAAATCCAAGATCTGCTAAAAAACGGGATAATTCAAAGGTCAGCCTCCCCTTACAACAACCCTGTAGTGGTTGTAAGTAAAAAGGGCACTGACGAGGCAGGTAACCCAAACATGCGACTTGTGATTGACTTTCGGAAATTGAACGAAAGAACAATAGCCGACAAATACCCAATACCTAATATCTCAATGATATTAGGCAACTTAGGCAAAGCCAGGTATTTTTCGACATTGGATCTTAAGTCGGGTTACCACCAAATCACGCTTGCGGAGCGTGATCGCGAGAAAACTTCCTTCTCGATAAACGGGGGGAAGTACGAGTTCCGAAAGCTCCCTTTTGGTTTGAGGAATGCGTTTAGCATCTTCCAAAGGGCCATCGATGACATTCTCAGAGAACAAATAGGGAAGTTCTGTTACGTCTATGTTGATGACGTGATCATCTTCTCAGAGGACGAAGACTCCCACCTTAAGCACGTTGACTGGGGTCTAAAGACCATTCACGAAGCTAACATGAGGGTATCTCTAAAAAAATCATTTTTAAGAAAAGCGTGAACTTCCTAGGCTTCATAGTGACCAGCAATGGGACCACAACAGACCCGGAAAAGGTCAAAGCCATTAAGGAATTTCCAGAGCCCAGAACCATCTTTGAGTTGAGGTCTTTCCTTGGCCTCGCAAGCTATTACAGATGCTTCATAAGGGACTTTGCAGCTATAGCAAGGCCCATTTCAAACATTTTAAAGGGCGAAAACGGTAGCGTGAGTAGACATCGATCAAAGAAGATCGAAGTAAATTTCAACGAGGGCCAGCGAGTAGCGTTTCAAAAGCTACGCAATATCTTAGCATCCGAAGATGTGATGCTGAGGTACCCAGATTACAGAAAGGCATTCGATCTAACGACGGATGCCTCTGCATTTGGCATTGGCGCGGTTCTTTCCCAAGAAGGACGTCCCATTACAATGATCTCAAGGACATTGAAGGACAGGGAAATTAACTACGCCACCAATGAAAGGGAGTTGTTGGCCATTGTATGGGCCCTGGCGAAACTGCGACACTATTTATACGCAGTCAAAGATATAAATATCTTTACAGACCATCAGCCATTGGCATTTGCCGTGTCGGAGTCCAATCCCAACGCGAAGATTAAAAGGTGGAAATCACGCATTGATGAAACCGGTGCGCGCATCTTTTATAAGCCTGGCAAAGAGAACTTGGTGGCTGATGCCATGTCGAGGCAGCAGTTCAACGCCCTTCATGGAGAAGAGGCAGACTCTTGCGCAGCGACCATTCACAGTGAGTTATCTCTGACGCACGTCATTGAAGCCACTGACAAGCCCGTGAATTGCTTCCAGAATCAGATGATTCTGGAGCAGGCCGAGTGCCCACAGAAGCGTACGTTTGTTCTGTTTGGGAACAAAAGGCGCCATTTTATTAGTTTCACCTGTGAGGATTCGTTGCTCGACGAACTCGCAGACACAGTTGTACCCAAGGGCGTGAACGCCCTACACTGCGACTTGCATACCCTTGCAGTGATGCAGGACGCGCTAGTTCGGAAATTTCCGACTACCAAATTCTGGTATTGCAGGAACTTAGTAACGGATATATTTGCAGTCGGGGAACGAAAGGAGATACTCACGACCGAGCACGCCAGAGCCCATAGGTCGGCTCAAGAGAACGTGAAGCAGGTACTCTCCGAATACTTCTTCCCAAAGATGGTGAAGCTGGCCAGTGAAATTGCCCAGAACTGTAAAACTTGCGCGAGAGCCAAGTATGACAGACACCCAAAGAAGCAAGAGATCGGCGAAACACCGATTCCGTCGCATGTGCAGTCTCTCCAATGGTCAAGTGGAACGTTTCCACAGCACTTTGACAGAAATAGCCAGATGCCTTAAATTAAGCAGTGGTATAAGCGACACAGTAGAGTTAATCCTGTTAGCCACCACAAAATACAACAAATCCTTCCACTCGGTCGTCGACAAGAGGCCAGCGGACATAGTGCAGATTTGTCCAGACGTCCCTCTCCAACGCGAGCAGAGCAAGGGAAAATGCGTCGCGTCAAAATAGAGTCTTTTAGGTAGGCGAAAAAGTGTTGGTAAAGTCAAACCGAAGACTGGGCAACAAACTTACACCCTTATGTGAAGAGAAGGTTGTAGAGGCAGACCTGGAGACCACGGTCCTCATTAAGGGGAGGGTGGTCCACAAGGACAATCTGAAATAAACTACAGTATCATTGTCCCGTGGTTGTTTTTCCATTTTTTTTTATTTTTTCATTCTTTCATATTTACTAGCTCTAAGCCGTTGCCCTTGGCATCAATTCGTAGTTTCTTAAGTTAAGCATTCGGTGGTGGGTTACCTCTATGTTGGCAAATAATAGCTAAAAGATTCCGTTCCACAGGTGCGGACTCTTCATCCTCTTATCCTTGTCCTTAGTGTCGGCACGCATAACCGATTACTCTCAGGCGAAATACATTCCCATCGTTGACGGCAAAGTCTTGGTGTGGAGGGAGTATGCCTATGCCACACACACGGCAAATCTGTCAGAGTACACGCGCATTCTGGAAGAGACAGCAGGCATGAGCGACATGTTTCCACAGTCGCACATGAGAAAACTCTTGGATGTGGATACTGCGCACTTGCGAGACCTTTTAGATTCGTTGGGTGTGCACCACAGAGTGGCCAGGAGTTTAGACTTTTTAGGGTCAATGTTAAAGGTCGTAGCTGGGACACCGGTTGCCAGTGACTTAGAAAGAATCAAGTTCACTGAATTACAACTGATCAATTCAAACAATAGACAAATCGAAATTAACACTAAACACTAACACTAGAACCAAATTAATCAATTAACTTCCGCCGTCAACAGCATTCTTAAATCGGCAAAAGGCACGCAAGTTGACACCAGCCATTTATATGAAACTCTGCTTGCCAGAAACAGAATGCTGATGATGGAGTTACAAAACCTAATGCTTGCCATAACCCTTGCAAAAGTCAACGTTGTTAGTCCAATTATCTTAGACTATACAGACTTAAAAGCGATTTGGCTCGAGGAGCCCACCATCACCCCCATAGGGGATCTCATTTCCGTTTCGTCCGTTAGAGTTTTACAATCCGTTAACGCCTTACACTTTATAATTAAGTTTCCAAAAATTCAATTAGCGTGTAAGAAACTAACCATCTTCCCAGTCTCAAGTAAGAACCAGATGCTCCGAATCGTCGACAACGTAATAGCAGAGTGCGGCGAAGAGTTCCACGCAATCGAGAATTGCACTGAAGCGCCATCAGCAACGTTCTGCAAGCTATCAACGAGAAGCTCCTGCGCCAAAGAGCTGCATGCGGGAGGAGTTCCGCATTGTGGCATACAGCCGAGTGATGTTCAACTGGTTGCCATCATAGACGAAGGGATCATCATCATAAACGATCGTTCAGCCAAGGTGCAATTGGACGACAGCCCCGAAGTCTGGGTCCATGGCACCCATCTCATTACCTTTGAGGAATATGTTGCGATAAATGAATCAACATTTATCAATCACAACAAGGCTCAGAAGCGAGCTCCAGGTGTAGCAGCAACACCGCTATTGAACATCACTAGCAATCTGGATGTTTTCAGTCTCCCTTATCTTCACCGTTTGAGTGAAAGTAATCTGGAGTACATTAAGCAGCTTGCAGAAGACATCGAATCTCGCCATCCGTACCAAATCGCAATCATGGTAGGAGCAGCATGCTGCGTATTATTGGGCATCAGTTGCATCTTATACCGCCTGCTCAAAACCAGGGCCACCACGATCCAGATGGAGAATATCGGCCGAAGGCGGCCATAAGCTTGAAGGGGGGGTAGTTAACACAAGCAAATAAGCAAGTGTCGTTGACACTTGAGAAATACGACTCCGGTCAAATTGCTGATCCACCATTTGAACGGATGTCTTGCACGAGCCGGCAAACACTGCATATTTGCGTGGCCGCTGTGAGTCGATTTAAGTTTATAAAGTAGAATAAGTTTTTAGTTCATAATTGGCATTCAAGCTGGAAGCTCCGCTTCGGCACATCCATTGTATAACTCTAATTAATGATTAATAAATCATTTTGTTATAATTATTAATTCAATAAATGATTAATAAATAACTTTTTAATAATTAATAAATCAATCTTTAAAATATTTTATATTATACATTTCTGAATAGGATTAAGCCTTAAGTTATTTCCGCCGCTTAGAAACTTGTTTAATTTTATACATTTTAATTTTCAATAGGAATAGTAGGACAGATGAAGAATCAGATCACTCTGAGTATTTTTAACGTGATATGTACCAATGAAGGTATAACACCACGGTGCTCAAATTTGTACAAGTACATATAACACATTTAGTATGGATTAAGCGCCAACTAACGCCCCTAGAAAAAGGCGTGAAGCCGAATAGTAGTTAGCTATTAACGTAATTCTAGGTACCAATTCGAATCAATGCTGTTCAGACATTTTCATCACTCCTTGGTGGGGAGCGAGGCCTATCTAAAGTCTCTGCTGGTCTATGGGCCACAGCACCCTGTTACTCTGCAAACATGAATCGAGTCTTCAAGAGGAGCACCACATAAGCATGAAAGTATATAAAAATCCATTAAGTCATCCATGACCTGTAAGTAAAAATCCAGTACGTAAAGTAAAACCAAAATCTTTACGATTAAATACAAAATTAATGTTTGGAAAGAATTTATAAGTAATACGTTCATGATCATTAATATTATCCCATCTATTTGGCCATTCTTGAAGCATATAATCATCCAGAAGTCATTTTTTGTTTATAATTTAAATTATTTAGATCTTCATTATATAGCCAATCATCATTTTCTAAAGCATAATTACGTTTAAGTTTAAATCTGATTGCCATACGAATGGCAGCGAGATCAAATGGTGGATTACCAGCAAGAACTTGAAGTGCAACAGTAGAAACTGTACGACATACAGGAAGATAATCAAGTAGAATAAGTCTTTGACAAGATAAAAGATGTTTTCTTGCAGTTATTTGATTCTTTGAAGTTTTGTACCAAATAGATGCACCAAAAAGTGCACAAGGTATCATAAGACCTGTATAAAATAATTCGTTTTTCACGAGGATTAATACCCCAATCAACTCGTAATGATACTAATTTGTTCCTTAATGATGCAATATTTGGATGAAAATTCATTCGTTCACCAATAGTAATTCCAAGATATTTGCATTTAGTAACATATGGAAGACTTCCTCCAGGAAATCGTATACATGGCTGTCTATGAAATAATCCTTTTAACATCATTGAAACTGATTTTTCGGCAGAAATAGAAACGCCAACTTCATTTCCCCAATTATATACAATAGTCATTAACATAAGACTTTTTTCTTCTAAAACAATTCAATTAAAAGTAGAAGATCATCAGCATATGCACTAAATTTACAATGAATCTCTAGACGTTGAAGAAGAATATTCATCATAAAATTCCATATAAATGGTCCACTAATAGATCCTTGAGGACAACCTCTTGTAACTGGAATAGTAATTTTTTCATAATTATTTATAATGCTTGCCATTCTATTAGAGAAGCTTTTCCATAAATTGATTTCTTTACAACCAGAATCATATAAGTGTTGAATTATAATATTCCATTCAATATGATCAAATGCACCTTTAAAATCAATGAATATACCAAGAACATATTTTGCAGTGCTATTATCAACTGTAAGTTTAACATGTTTCCAAGCATCCTCTACACAACGTCCAGGTTGAAAGCCAAATTGCCATCTGGAATTATCTGGTAAAATTTCTTTCATTCGATTAACCATAATTCCTTCAAGTACTTTTCCAAAAACTGATAGTAAACATATACCACGATATGATGTAGGTAAGCTTCTATTTTTATCAGTAGATTTAAGAAGTGGAACAACTCGTGGATGTTTCCTTTCAATAGGAAAATATTCTTCATAAAGACAGCGGGAATATAAACTAGGTTAATTGTTCAGGAATTGCTTGCCATATTTCTTTACATAAGGTTCCAGTAATACCATCAAAGCCAGGTGATCGTCTACTTTTAAGACGAGTAATATCAAAAGTATCTAAATTGATCAAAAATATTTTTTCTATAGTAATTTTGTAACTGGAAAAAAGTTTTCAAGAAGAATCCGTGTACAATCATTCCATGAAGTAAAAAGTTCACCATTATTATAAATACATCCAATATCAGAATATTCCTTACGTCCTCTGCAGATTTCATAAACATTTCCCCATGAATCATTTTTATTATTATTAACAAAGCGACGCCAATTTTCTTCTTTAAATTTGAGAATAAGTTTTTTATATTGATTAGAATAAATCCGAAGTTCATTAGGAAATAGAATAGCATTATTATCATTTCTACGACGAGATTTTTGTAATTGACGTCTAAGTCTTCTAACTTTTCTGCGCATAATATCAAGTTCGGAATTCCACCAGACAATCTTTTTAGGAGTTCTTTGTGATTTACGACCTAAAATTTGATCACATACTTGTTGGACCATTAGACAAATAGAAGATACATGAGAGTCTAATGGTAATTCTAAAATGTTAATTGGAAATTGTTCAGAAGCATTAATTAATTCATCACGAAATAAGCGCCAATTCACACGGGAAGTATTCCAAGTAGGTATTTGATTAATATTTTCATTAGAATTATTGGTAATATAATTAACTGTAATATCAGTTATATTATGATCACTAAGGTCCCATTCAATAATTTTCCAGTTAAATTCTGCCCAAGTAGAAGCAGCTTCATTAGTAAATGAAATATCAATATCACTTTGTGCACGACGATTATCAAAAGTATAAATATAACAGGATTGATTAAGTATATAAATTCGATTGTTAGACATCCAATCACTTAATAAAATGCCTCGTTCATAATTTAGATTTGAATTATGTTCAGGTAACTTGCTAAACCACATAGGAGATACAGCATTAGCATCAATTCCAAAAATAACAGGTCTCTTATTAGCTATTAATAATACTGCATCAAGATATTGAAGATATGGTTCTAATTCAGCATTAAATTGACAATATACCGAGGTTAAGAAAATTGAACCAAAACTACCAGTAATATTAATGCATACTCCAAATTCAGTACTAAGAGATTCAATAGGCATACAAATGATATTTGGATCAACAATGAAAATAGCTGCTTTCTTATTAATATTAGAAAAAACTTTCATTCCAGAAGGAAGTCCAGTAATTCTTTTAAATCTGTCTAAATAAGGTTCTTGAAGAATTGCAAATTTGTAGCCAGAATCACGTACGCGAACTCCGAGCTCGATGGTAGCAGCTCGGCCACGACCACAATTAGCTTTTAAAAAACTAAACATTCATGTTTAGCTTGCACCCTAGCTAATACTTGTTTATAAATAGGACAATTTTCTGAAATCAAAAATGATCAGAAGGAAGTCCTTTGAATTGACAATTTCAGCAATTAACTGATTTAGTACACTCTCTTGCACGATGACCAATTTGTCCACAATGACGGCAAGTATAATCCTTTTGTTGACATCGGGTAATTACATGATCGAATACAAAGCATTTATAACATGCATGAATTGATTCTAATAATCGACATCGGAAAGAGAACCATTTAATATATAAATATCCAGAATCATCAAATATAGGTTTAGCCTTATCATTTACTTCAACAATAACATTAATCGTTGATTCAGTAACTGACCAAGGTTTGGTAATCAATTTAACAGCATTTGAAAATTCAGAGGGAGTAAAAACATCTTTTAAATTATTCTCATACAGCTGTTCCATAAATTCTTCTGGAAGGATCCTTGTTTCTACATTAGAAACAATAACTTTAGTAAGAGGTTTTTGGTTTTTCTTGATATTTAAACCAGATTCTGCAAATTTTTTATGTTGAACCACTTTCCACATTTCATTTTTAGAAGGAGTTCGAATAATTGCTCCACCTTTCTTCATTAATTCACGAATCTCATGCACTCTCACACCAAGTTCAGGCGCTACTTCTTTATAATTTTTTCGGCAATTTGTTTACCAGTAATTTCAGGATTATTACTGGTTACAACCGCTGACCAAGTCATATGAGGTTTTCTAGTCTTAGGCATCAAAGGTATTTTAATAGGGACAATAGGCTTTGTTATAATTTCAGTAGGTTTGGCAACAACTTTAGAAGTAAGTAAATCCTTTTTTAAGTTCATAATTTCATTTGATTTGTTCATGATAATTTGTCAAATTTACTAGTAACATCAGATTTAAGATAATGTAGATCTTTCTTCATGTTAGTAATTAGTTCTGCTTGTTCCAGAATAGTTTGATCATATTCAGTTGCAACATCAAAAATAGATATATAGACCTTAGGTTCAATTTTATCATTAACAACAATCCGCCTTACTTTTTGTTGTATTTCAATAAGCTTAATTATAATTTCACTCTTGAAAGCA